>JADLZL010003062.1:0-310058 GCA_015844335.1 Chrysopogon serrulatus
AAAACATGTGCTTATTACTGCATTTATTTCCACAATGCATGCAAATTTTTTGCTGTGTTCATTCCGTGTGAAATCAGTAGGCATCTCTCTTTCTTAATTAGCTGCGCCTTTTCTGTATGTAACATATCGTTTTATTATTCTATTCTTCCTTTGCTTTGCAGCATCCTGTGTGTTTTCGCGCCCGTATGATTTATCGGCTATCTTAATATAATGAATCAGAGCATGCAGGGAGGACCGCGTGTAGCATGATGTGTTTTCTTACAGACTGTCAGTGGCCACTGGCTACGTATATATGAACAAGTTTAGTACAACGTACAGCTCAAACAATAGAATAATAAAACAGGTGCAATATATCCTATATGCATGAGATCTCCGGTATATATACAGTGCTTACTCATCTATAAGCAGAGATCAGTTCAGATCACATAAACAAACTAGAATAATTGAAGCAGCAAGTCTATGGTGCACAAAGACCAGGCTCAGGAAAAGATTGGCTGACTGCTGATGGAGATTCTAATCCAAGAGAAGAAACAACAATTAGAAAGAGAGAAACCCAGATCACCACCACCACCGCTCAAACAGTATTTTATTACTATCGGAGCAGCCACCTTTTTCCATACCAATAATACACCTCCCTTTTCGCGGCATAAACACACCGCCCAGACCGTCATCATGAGTAAGAGTAACCAAGTTTAGGCCCTAATCACCACTTGCTCTCTCATCACAAGAGAGCTCCCCCCAACTAGAGCAGCTCAGAGTCAGAGGGGAGAAAGGAAGACAGCACGCCATGGGGAGAGCTCCGTGCTGCGACAAGGCTACTGTGAAGAAGGGCCCGTGGTCACCGGAGGAGGACGCCAAGCTCAAGTCCTACATCGAGCAGAACGGCACCGGCGGTAACTGGATAGCCCTGCCGCAGAAGATAGGTATGTATATATGTGCTCAATCATGGCAATCGCCAATTTGCCATGCATATGCAGTGATAGCATAGCAGCTGCTAGCTGTAGAAGAGGCTAATCATGTATTTGGGGCTGCGCAGGTCTCAAGAGGTGCGGCAAGAGTTGCCGCCTCCGGTGGCTCAACTACCTCCGGCCAAACATCAAGCACGGCGGGTTCTCGGAGGAGGAGGACAGGATAATCCTTAGCCTCTACATCAGCATAGGCAGCAGGTAAAGTTCAGTAGGCCGTTCTAGTGTTTTCTTCGATCAAATCCACTGTAGAATCATATCATGTTAGCTGCAAACTAACTGTTAGGCACGCACGCACATGGGTGTGGTAGTAGAATCTAAGCTATGACCTGAACGGACAAGTCATGCTGCCTGCTTCGTGTAGGTGGTCGATAATAGCGGCGCAGCTGCCGGGGAGGACGGACAATGACATAAAGAACTACTGGAACACGAGGCTCAAGAAGAAGCTCTTCGGCAAGCAGTCCCGCAAGGATCAGCGGCAGCATCAGTTCATGCGCCAGGCGGCAGCGGCAAACGATGGGATGATGAAGCAAGAAGCAACAACCGGGGATGCAGCTGGAAGCAGTAGCATGGCAGTGGCTAGCTACAACTGGCATCACCAAGCCATGGCGGCCATGCCGATGCAACCAGTGCCAGGTTCGATAATGGAAGGCCATCGCGCAGGAGATGAGGTAGATGAGTCGATTCGGAAGCTTCTGTATAAGCTAGGAGGAGCAGGCCCTTTCAGCGCACTGTCGTCGGTTCCTCAGTGTGTTCCTCCAATGTACGAGGGAAGTCCAGGCCTCATGCCGCCGCCGTCATGCCCAGCGGTGGACGCCAGCGCCTCGCTTGATGAAGGCAGGGTGCAGGGTTCCGGCGTGCTGCCGGCGCTGGAGCTGGACCAGGGCTTCCACTTCAACCAGGTTAAGCTGGATGGCCTGGAAAGCTTCTTTGGCATGGGTACTGATCAGAGCATGAGGTGGAGTGAGGTGAGCCCATTGATTTGCCCTAATAACACTCTGGCGGCTTCGAGCTCCCAAGGGATGCAGCAGTACTGCCTTCTTGTTGATGAGCCGGGAAACCTTGGGATGAAGTAGCCCCTGGTTTATGTTTTCATGTACATGCATGGTTGTGGTGTAAATTTGTACTAGAATTCATTGGGAATGGTAAAACGTGATGAGAGTTTATTTGAATTAAAAGCAATAAGATTTCTCACCATTGATAGATGATGAGACTATGAGAGATGCATGCCTGGTTTCGAGGTAGGTGTCTTTCTACAAGTTTCTTGGAATGGAAATTTCATCTACCCAGTGACTGCTTTAAGAAACATTTGCAATTTTGGCTTGTACGAACTGCATTGTTCTGTTAATTTATCTGATGTGAATACAGTATTTGTACCGAGTGCTAACCCTGAACTTTGAGTCCATGTAATAGTGTCTGTCCCTAACTCCCTAGACAGTTTATTTCCAAACTACCTATAGACAGTTTATTCAATATTCTACGACACAACGTACCAGAATCTGAAATTTTTCTGAGTGATGTGGGGTTCTCCTAATGTTTTAACATTCAACATTTAGTATAATCATTCCCTACCAAATGCCTCTTAGTGAGAATTCTCTCATGTGCTCTGACTTGTGGTAGTGTTTTATGACTATAAAAACACTATTAGAAGAACTCCATCATTTTGGTAGTGCAAGGTTTGTCTAATTTTGGTATAGAAGACATGATCCATACTTCATGTGATATTAAGGAATTAATTGGGGATGTACACAAATTGAATCATTCTATTCTTTTTTCCAAAATGAGAAATATGATTAAACTGATTCAAATCGAATCCTTGTATCACTTAGAATTTTTTCCCCATAATTCTCTATCTTATATAGTAAATCTCTAGGCATTTTGACAATGATGAATTATTCCAACTGAGCGGAACAAGATTCATTTGATGGCATATGAAATGGAGATATCTCAATGCGATAAATCTGCTCACGTAGTGTCAGTACTTCATTGTGTTGACAAATTATATTTGAAGTTGGTGTGTGAAATGAAGAAAATATCATTTCGTTTCTATGCCGCCATAAGAAATGATCAAAAGGTTGCTTCCATTTCACTTGTTTGATTCCATATATACTTCGTTGCACTTCCAGAGTTCATACTCGAAAGGAGTACTGTCACTTCTCACCAGCCATTAGTACATGCTTCTTAATTTATTCCCTAGAAAAAAAAGATATATTCACGGCTTGACTTCTGCCTTAATGATTAGCCATCACTGGAACAATTTTTTATCTCTCTACCTTCAGTTACTATCTAAGCTGTACACATATATTATACATGTTACCTACGACCAAAGGAAAATGTCATCTCAACAAACAGATCAACAGACTTGTCAGTCACTGGTACGAACAATGCACATTACTTTTCCTTATGCTTGCATGCATAGGGTAGATTCCTAACATCTGAACAAGGATGAGAGAAAGATATTAAGAATTTCTGGGGCATCTAACCCCTATTATTGTATAAAAATATTAAAATGGCGTTGATGATATGATTTGCAAAATAAATCATGAAATATTATTCCAATTAAAACAAAAGCTAGCAATTCTACCAACATGCCTCAGACAAGGACATGAATAATCTCAACCCTGGAGTGTCCTATCCTATATATAGTCAGCACAACAATAGGACACCCTAGCCTGAACTTTGAGAGAAAAAAAATCGACCTGCAAAGGGTAAGAAATCCCCGAATATTGTATTAAGAAAAATACCTCATGTATATCGTGAAAACTCCCAAACCCCGTGTCACTCATAAATAGAGGGGGGGCAGACCTTAAACTTGTGCACTGGTGTGGGATAGACGAAGGTATTTCTTTAACATTAGCCTGAAAATTCGGTCACATAGGGAGTCAAACCAAGGACTTGAGGAGTGCTACTCAAATCACCTAACCAACTAAGTAAGAGGCTCTTTCACCTTAACTTGAGAGAAGGGATGAAAGGATGAGCAAATATACACATTAATCTCAAAGCATATATACCATGGGTATTAAAGCATAGGAGAAGCTCGAGTACAAGAGTTAGTGTATTTAACTTTTTTATACTAAAAGAAGTCCATATGTCCAAGCAAGAAACACCCCAAGTCTGTATGGGTGAAGTATGATGCTTAGGAAGCATCAATGACAAACAAGTCAACAAATAGTTAAAAAGAAACAATAAAATAGTGCATGCTTGAGAACATTCAAGGCAGTATTTTCACAGTTCAAGCCATAATGAGAAGTCATTGTTGCTTTAGTTACCTAACCTCTGCGTAGGTGAGTTATAGGCATATTTGCAATGATGACTTGATGGACAAAGGTCATCTCATCTGTCACTACCAGATGGTCAGTGAGGAAATTTGTCCACGCTGAATTCATGGGGTGAGTCAGTCCACGCCAGCCACCAATTTGCTGATATTTCTTCGAATTGATATATCTACTGTCACAGGTTACAATAGAACATATAGGATAAGAAATCTCCTTAAGATATGGACAAGAAATCCATATTTTTTTTTTGAAAGATCCGTTACCATTTTTCATTAATAAGAGGAAAAGCGATAGGAGTTTCAAGCACACCATTTTTATTTTACAGAAGTTTCGCTGAAGGACCTATGGAGACCAAGTATGGTCATCTAATCTCAAGCGAAATCAAAATGTCATCACTGCACTAACTAAAACATTTTAGAATATACAGTTGATTTGCTTAGCAGACCCTTATTTCATTTGACAACACATGAAGCTTCCTTGTTTTCCTGCAATCTCTATATGATCTATGATACTATAAAGGAGCCAGGACCCTTATTTCATTTGAAAACACATGAAGCTTCCTGTAAATGGGTTTTGTTTTCATTTCCCCCCATTCAGCCAAACTCACAAAAGAGCTAGGACCACTTTATTACAGAATAAACTATAAAGAAACTATAAAGGAAACATCCCGCTGTCTAATTGAGGTTATAATAGGTCGCTTAATTAAGAGCTAATGCATGTTGCTTGTAGGGACTAGATGGCTAGACTGTTAGGCGGCGGTTGCTTGCTACTTACTGCAACTAAACTTCAGTGAATCCATGCGAGAATAATAATAATATTGTAATAATGAATAATTAATGTTGAGAGCATGCATTTTTTAAAATAAAATTAATTAAGAAGAGATATGGCAAGCAGATTTTTGCGAACACAATTATGTCCTGTAATGAATCAAGGTCCCTGAAACATATAATGAGAGGTATGTCCTGTAATGAATCAAGGGCCCTGAAACTTATTATGAGAGGACCCCCTTTAGACAAGAATGTACAACAAGATAAGCTCTACACGCACACCAAAAAGAAGACGCGAGCTACAAGCTACATATATAAATTCCATATAAAAACCGTGACCATGGCTGTAAAGTGGTGAGAATATCCTTGCCCAACTAGGTTTCTGCTAGATGGGGCGCCTTGCAAAACGTCAAACATTCACAACTTGATAGCACATGCCGTCAATACAGCTGCGTTTAATTCTAACAAGCCTGGACCTAAGACAAGAACTAGACAACTAACACTGTGATGTTAAAGTACTCAAGAAATCGGAGAAGGACTCATTGTTTATTGCATGACAGGGACAGTCACTAAGATCGAGTGTGATGTTGCTTAGCTTTTCGGAAGCTAGCATGAAAGCATTTGATCTAGCGGCCTCCTCCCCTCAACATACTCTATTGCACCTATAGCGGTCATAATTATTTAATGATTTGTTACAGGGCAGCTACTTTGTTAACTTGTTGATTGTTCCATTACAAGAGGAAGATGTCGAGACGGCTCTGATTATGTTGTCTAAGGAAGGATAAAGGAATAATCAAAGTAAAGTACTAACCTCATTGCCTATCCTCTTCTGTATGGCTGCATCCTCAATCCTGTACTTCTTTCTATTATATCTGAATGTCAGCAGCAAATTGGGTGCATTAGAAAAATGCAGTTAACTCTCATGACAGGAATGAAAAGAATGTTATGACTCTTGCTGTACTATCGTATCTTATAAAAAATAATGAAATGAAAAAAAAGGTAAGACGAAAGATGATGCAGGACATTTGGATGGGCAAGGCAAAAGATTTGTCTTGTCCTATCGAATCTTTGGACATATGCATGGAGTATTAAATATAGACTAAATAATTCATAGATTGCAACTATTTTACGAGACGAATTTTTTAAACCTAATTAGTATATGATTTGACAATGTGGTGCTATAGTAAACATGTGCTAATGATGGATTAATTAGTATCAAAAAAATTGTCTCATGGTTAATTGTAATTTGTTTTTTATTCGTATCGGAAAACCCGTTCCGACATCCCCATAACATTCGATGTGACACAGCCAAAACTTTTGCCTAGTTCCCCTTGCTAGTTTTTAGTTCCTGTCCCATCGAATGTTTGGACATATGCATGGAGTATTAAATATAGTCCTAAAAAAATAACTAAGTACACATATTGCGAATATTTTGCGAGACGAATTTTTTAAGCCTAATTAGTCTATGATTTGACAATGGTGTGCTACAATAAACATATGCTAATAATAAATTAATTATACTTAATTAATTTATCTCATGGAATTCTGACACTGAATCTGCAATTAGGTTTTTTTTTTGTATACGAACACCACCTTTAACATTCCTCCGACATTCTGATGTGACACCAACTAAACTTTAGTCCTTCCATCCAGACACCCTCATATGAATGAACTGGAACTGACATTAACGGAAGGGCTCTTGCCATAATCACTGTATTCCTACCCAGTACAAGAAAGATTGATGAGATGCACGTAGTTAGAAAGGAAACTTTTCGTTTTGTTTGTTTATAAATTAAATGAGTGTAATACTATTGATTCAATACACATATTTTCCATCCTGCTGCAGAAGAAGGGCAGTAGAGTTATATAGTACCAAGCTGACGAAAGAATAGTATGAATAACAGAGAACTGTATCAAAAAGCCTCTCTAAAGCATAAAACTGACATATTCATGTTATAAAAAATGATTTAGAGTTTTCTTATATTACTCAATATATGGTTGGTTTAGTTTTCTTATTTTTGAGCTAAGCTATAATATGCTCACTACTCTATCCAGAGCCATGTTGGCCATGTCTAGTTTCTCATGGACGAAAATACTAACTGGTGGATGAGCTGGTGGGCCTTCTGGTCAAAGATGCATCTGAGCCAATTAAGTTATCTATGCCAGTAAAAAGGAATCCGAAGTTACTGTCATGCATTCTCAAACAGAGTAATTGATTTCATCCCTGAACCACATATTGTACATTTGAGGACATGCTACAATAAACCTAGGATCTACCACTTGCTCTTTCGGCACAAGATTGGAACCTCTTTTCATGATCTAGGATAATCAAATGGTCCCTACTTGTCAAAAGAGATAAAAAAGTAGAAATGATGCATCCTTTTGCTCGGTAAACGTGCTTCATCAATATCTCTTTCAAGGGAAAAGGACAGATCTTTACAATACAGTTCTAACATGTATGCTGTTTATGTTCGATGCGCGATATATTGTAGAGCTTTGTCAAGTAGTTTCAGGCTGAAACTATTGATCCATCAGAGAATGATAATGCAAGCCTCGTAGATTATATACTGAACGCATCAGGAAGGTACTTGCCTTTCATGAAAATTGCGTGTGTACATGTTAAATAAAAGTTGCAGTCCTACAAAGGAAGGACATAGAAACCAAAATCCATGCTCTAATTTCATCATCTAAACTCTATTTCGGACTTGCTGCCAGGTCGGAAAGCAGCAATGATGACCACTGCAGGACGGTCTATTCTGGTGCGTGCAGTCCTAATTGTGGTGCCTATCTACATGTTAATCGCCTTGGATGTAACCCAAAACCCAAATGAGTGATCCGGGCCATTTGAGGCATTGACAAAAGATGATGTGGTTTCCTTTGCAAAGGGTGACCACATCAGTGCACACTTTCCATTTAAGCCTTATTTAGCTGCACTATAATCCGCCCTAATTTACATGTATTATAGGGTGGAAAATTAGCTAATTGCCCATTCTAATTCACTCTAATACATGTAGATTGAGACTGATTGAAACGTAGCTAAATAAGTACTATAGGTAGTGTGCCCGTGCGTTGCTATGGGACAACTAATCTTTTATACTAAAAACATACGAATCACATGATAAAATAACAATATTGTAAAACATTACTGATGGTGTATAGGAAAAATAAATAAACTGATAAAAGAAACACAAATTCACAACAGGCTTTACTAAAGAACATAAAAGCAATTATCAAATTTAACTACAAATCCTCCTTCACAAAAGGAAAAAAAAAAAGATGAGCTACAATTCCTAGACGTCAGCAATTCACAGAGACCTTCCCATCCTATGTAGCTCTAAAACAGGATGAAAATGGTTGAGGACTTTCATATCAAGAGTAATTGTCAGGGCTCAGCACTGTAAACCTTGTGGGAGGTGCAAGACACCTCTGAAGACGTCGAACAAACTTGCAAGCTGATAGTCTATCGTGTCACCTTGGTGATACGTCAGTCGTGCTAAATTAACAACTGTTCTAAATTGACAGCTGTTCATGTTGGTGTGTGTAATGTATGATTCAGCTGGATTGCATTCGGTGCTTTGGCTTGAGGACGTGTCTACTATCACTCAAATCCGCACCGGCATGCCGCCGAGGTTCTTTCAGCACATCTAGTGGAACTACATTTTGCAAATCAATTTCTTTTTGGTTAGATGCCATATTGACATCCTGCTTCATGGATGGCCTCTGCTGGGACGTGGCGCCACCTTGATGAAACGAAGCATTTGCTTCTCTACTTTTATAGTTCTGGATCAACAATTTCCAAAAGTCTTCCTTCTTCCCACAGCTTCCTTGAGTTTAATCCATGTAATAAATTCAATCATTTTTCTGATGTAGGTATATCTTGAATGTAAACTTGTAAAGTTATAACACCATCATCAACATGTACCGTGAGTCTGTCATGGAAAAAGCTGGTACTTAGGTGCATATGTGATTCTACAGTCCATCAAGAGCTGATGCAATTATGGCAAATACTACAACGCTTGCAGGTTTACACTTAATGGGAAAACAGAGGGGAAAATGAGTTTACCTATTCCACTTATTACTTCAAGAAGCAGCACCCCAAAACTATATATGTCTACTTTCTTGGTTAATTGTCCTTACTCTGTGCCAAACAACCCCTGCAAGAAAATCAAATATTTTTATTTCAATACAAGTAACAGGCTCTTTTCTTCTAGTCCAATGAGATACATTTATTCAAAGTTCCTCAAAACATGCATTTAGAGTAGAAGCAACAAATAGAGAACTAACTATAAACAAAAATGCATAAACAAGTCCTGGGCCTCACCTTATACACTGCTCCAAAACCCCTGCGACCAATGTAATTCAACATGTAGTGAAAGCTTCGTGTGACAGTCTTCAACTCGTTTAGAGAGCCTACCTGTACATTATATTATTTCAAGCTCTTGATAATACATGACCTGCACTTTTATCAAAGTTGCATAATCAATTGCTATTAAGCAAAAGAACACACACAGGATAGAAATGTCAGCCTAGAAGTGCACTGAAATAGGATGATGACAATCAGTTTGGTTAATCATGCCTTAATCAGACTTACGACTTTAAACATCAAGCAAAGGTGGTCAAAACTGTAGGCCTTCATTCAGAATGCAATGTTACATGAGTTTTTTTTTTCAAATTAGCATCACATATAAGATGGCCTTGCAAAAGGCCAGTATATTATTTGAACCATGTCATATCAGTCCATGAAATGCAAACAAAATAACAAGATAGTTCAAAAATGAAGGTAGATCATACAAAATGGTAGTTAATCAATGATGAACATGCAAAATGACATGGCATTAAATTAGAGCATTAATCCTCTTGGTTTCTTACCTGACGGAGCTCTTTCTCTTTACCATTGTAACACCCAGTTTTATAAATAAAACTGAGGAGTAATATATGTGGGCCCAGGAAGTCCCAAACCACATATATTTACAAATTGTAGCATTATCATTGCACGAACAGCGTTTATAACTTATTATATCACTTCATCAAGTCTCGACACATCATTGCCAACGGCTTTATTTACATAGCGGATCGTAAAAAGAGAAGACTCCATCCCACGGGGACACAGGCAGTGCGCTCTCCCAGTCCTGGACATCTTCGGGAAACTCCTCATAAGGTGCCCGTCAGGGATTTTGTTGATTATAAGGCAGCGTCCGAACCATCCAACAAGTATAACCATGGGGAATGCAAGGCTCAAAAGCCTCGGTTGATCATGCGGTTAGCATTTTAGTTATACATATTTTAATCTATCTCTATTTATTAATCATAGTGAGAGAACCCATATCCCATGTGTAGATTAGATATAACGGCAACATTTAAGTTATACCAAAACCATCCATGTATTTTGCTATATAAAAGGATCCGGGCAATTCGTGTAAATGAGCCGGTGATATATGATTTAAGAACTCGGGAGAGTTTGTACAACTTTAAGGAAGTCGTGATTCCCATATGCCGGGGTTTGCAAAGCCCACAATCTATGGAAGTATGGCGGGGTTTCACTACGAAGCCTTTCACTAGCAACCCTAGCAAACTAGTACGGAGGTTTCAAAGGCTAGGCGAATGGGCCCCCCTTCAATGGGCACAAATGACCGCGACCCGGCTACACATCTTGGAAAGCCATTCTGCAACCTAGGCCCCCCCGCCTTTCGGTAACTACTAATAAGCTAGAGAAAACTAGGACTAAGATCGAGCCATGTGATTCTGGATGTATGGATCTCCCGGTTTGCCGCTTTAAGTACTAGTCCTTATGGAGAGCAATTTGGGATGAAAGCTCCAGCCCCTTTGTTATTAAAAAGCAAGTTTTAACCATTGTTGCATATAACCATAAGTCAAGATTATAAAGTGCCATAAATGAGCGTAGCAACTAGTATTTCTAGGATGCAACCCCCCATAGGTAACAAGGATTGTAGATCAAAGGTAACTAGTCATGTCCTTAGGGTATATCAAAATTAGACACATGCAAATGAATAAAGTGATTAATGATTAATTGGGTAACAAAGGAAACCATAGGCTATACTTGCCTTGATCACAACTTGATTATAATCGAAATTTCCTCGAAAAGCCCTCTTATACAAAAGATCAACCAACAAGTCACAGGACAATCATCACATGCAAGCAAAATATACTTCTATTAGAACATTACACCAAACAGTATAAACAGAGGGTAAAAAGTTTATAAAACTGATCATGTGAGCGAAAGAAGCAAATCGGATTTAAAACATGAAAGTTATGAAGAAAATAAGGTGCAATGGTCAGTAAACAAATGGAACTCAATTTGGGATTTAAAATAATTAAAACTGAACTTTCATGCGATATGGCCGGCGGGTCCTTGATTCCAAAAACTGACTAAAACAGGGGTTAGATGATGTAATCAGACTTACGACTTTAAACATCAAGCAAAGGTGGTCAAAACTGTAGGCCTTCATTCAGAATGCAATGTTACATGTTTTTTTTTTTTCAAATTAGCATCACATATAAGATGGCCTTGCAAAAGGCCAGTATATTATTTGAACCATGTCATATCAGTCCATGAAATGCAAACAAAATAACAAGATAGTTCAAAAATGAAGGTAGATCATACAAAATGGCAGTTAATCAATGATGAACATGCAAAATGACATGGCATTAAATTAGAGCATTAATCCTCAAATTTGGTTTCTCACACATATAAATAATATGCACACAAATGTTTCTAAAACCTTATAATTAATTTTAATAATTGTGAAAAGTTATTATTTACCTAGGTAGTCCATGGAAAGATAAATGGAAGAAAACCAAATTACTTAATAAATTCCGAAAATGATTTTTAGGGTGTTACAACCATCCAAGTGGATTACAGGCATATGACGTGGACTTGTCTGCTGCCTAAAATAAGGAAGCAAGAAACTGGTTGCAATGAAGAAAAATAACTTGCAAACGTACATGTGCACTGTGTTTGCGATAAGATTAATGGGCATAGCACATTGAAGAGCTTGAGACCAACAGACATGCAATCATATAAAAAAATAAGCATATCATGGCCATGTACTGAATGGTAAAACAATTATACATCAAGTAACACTGTCAAATTAATCCGACAGGCTTCTAGCAGGAGAGTTTCATACCAAAGAACCTAAGGACAAACAAATGGATACAAAAAGAAATCACAACAGGATGTGCCTAAATTCTGAGGCATGATGCATGCTTCCTATGTAATCTAGAAATTTATCAGAGCACCACCAGTTGGTCTCCTCTGCACTCTCCTATTTCTTTGAAATACAATAATATCCATTATGCTTACAAGCAGAATTATTATCCAACTGTTATAGAGTACTTTATTTAACCTGATTATCAGATATTCCAATACACAAGAACTCACATATCCGTTATAAACATGTATCCGAGATTACTTGCAGAGAAAAAAAAGGCGGATCTTCATATTCAGCATTTCAGTATCTAATCAGCAACTCGTCAACTCGATATAGGATGATTTTGACACAAGATCAATGTAATACAAAGAAATTCATAGTTCAAGAAGCAAAATTCATACTATCGACTTCAAAAGTAAATGCAGTTCCACACCTTCCAGCCATGGCTCCTATCACAAGGAGATGGATTTACATCTTGTCCAATAGCTTTGTAAGCAATAAGAGATTATATGCCCTCATTCCTGTAGGTCTACACAACAAAACAAAAAGGAAAAACAATATATTGGTTTTTTTAGAAAAAAGGCAAAAACACTATGGATTGGGAGCAGGTAAGCTCACTGTTGTGGACGTCCTGGAGGTGCCTTGCTCGATGAATTCCACCTGTGCTGCAGGTTCTCACAGCTGGGGAACACTGAAGCAGAGCTGCGGAAAGAGTCTTCAAGGATGACACGATCCTATCCTTACTACGAACAGGAGTCAGCAACACACTAAACAGATTCATGAAAAGCACAACCAAATCTGTCATGCATTCTTACAATAGTTATTGATTCATTCACAAAGAGTTATCTGTATCTATTGATTGTAAAATATAACCACGGCACAAAGCATCGAATTAACATAGATCACATTATCACTGGATTGGAATAAGAGGTTATCTGCACACCAATATACACTGCCAAGAAGGACGTCTGACTTCTCGCACCAAGAACATGTTTGTCTGACCAGGCCGTTTACGAGATCCTCTCCCTACTGATGATCTCAAGGTCAAGAACCCCAAAGCTGTAGACGTCAGCCTTCTTGGTCAGGTACCCATGCACAAAAGATTCGGGTGCCAATTATCCACTGCAGCCATAGAGTTAGACTAATGACCGCCTTTAATTAAATAAGCTTGTTGTTTCAAAGAAATTGTCGATTAACTGAAACTAAAAAGCACTAAAAAGCAATATTTTCCTTAATGCCAGTTGCCAATGCAGATGAATAGATTAAAATAGTACTGAGTAGCACAGAGACAAAGGAAGAAGGCAGTGATGACGCACTTGTGCATGATTCCTATCCACTCGTGCGGCAACAGGTACCGGTGCTATGCCTGTGCAGGATCAGCGGCGGCAGGCAGGGGAGTATGCGAGGTCGCAAGTGGGTCAGAGCGGGCGCCGAGCGGAATGCTGATTCAGTGCCACGCCCTTCCCTCACCCTCCACACTAACCACCCATGATTCGATCTGTGGCACAGAGAGCATCTTCGTCACCCGTAGCTAGGATTTCCCCGGCCGGATTAAAGATGTGGTGCTGGTGCTGCCATGGATGGCGTGGATTGAGGGAGACGGAGGGAGGTGGAGGCTGACGGCCGGCATCATGGGCAGCAGGGCAAGATGCACGACGCACGACAGTGGCGGCGCGGAAGTGCGAGCAGAGATTGGGGCGAGGGCTAAGGGAGCCGCACAACGGAGGAGAGACATGTGGAGATTGGGGCATTCCTTTTGGGGTGGACGTAATTGAGGGAGCCGCACGCACAACGTAGGGCGAGGGTGCTGGACGTGATTGGTGGGCATTCCTTTTGGGTGCTGGAGCCATGCGGAGGCGCTGAATCAGGAAATCACGGCCTTCCTTTTGAATCGCACGGGCGGACGGGCGGACTGTAGGAGCGAGCGAAAGGAAAGGCAGAGCGAGTCGCAGGAGGCAGAACGAAGTACCGTACGTGTATTTACCGCACGAAGGAAAATTTCTTGGGAGAGTGCATGCATACTAGCAATGCAGATGGGTCACAATTAATCGACCCATAGCTTGACCTAGAGTACCCAATAAATTTAGTTTGGTCTTTGGGTAAACCCAACCTAAGTGGGTCGACCCAGCATTCGCCACTTTAACTGCTGTAGCTGTACACGAGAGTACGAGATGGCAACAATACTGTGAATATGCAAGCAAATTAGGACACTAACAAAACTGCTACACACAACTGTACTGTGTTATAAGGAATCTCTCTCAAACACAAATGTTTCAGTAATAAAAAAGAGAGTAGACACTAACAAAACTGCTACATGCAACTGTACTGTGTTATAAGGAATCTCTCTCAAACACAAATGTTTCAGTAATAAAAAAGAGAGTACGAAATGGCAAATAAAGTTCAAATTATTGGACTACTGAACTATGCTAGCTTATAGATCAAATGTCAGTTCTGAACTGAACTCTGAAATACTGCTACACCAAAACACTATGAAACACTCCTATACTGATCTCTGAAGAGCAATGCAGCCTCTCATTTCTAGTAGATGCATCAAATGCACAGTCCGATGGCAAATAAAAAGAATTCAGAACTACCACTTTCAACTGAATAACTTATGGCCAACAAATGGTACAACTGTCTGCATAAAGTTCAAGTTATTAGATTACTGAACCTGCACAGCACTTTTGTTCCCTTCTGAGCCTGTTGAACAAGTTGAACAGCCCTTCTCCTGCCCTCGTCGATACACGACTTGATCGATTTGCGACCCCATCAACCCTGGTAAGGTCGAGTTCGTTCGTCGATCGACTCGCAAACAAAAGCTATCCATTCTCTCCGTGTACCCTGTGGTACATCGAGAGCAGGAACCCGAGGGATCACGTGAACTAGCCGAACTAGAGGAGGACGGATTGGATGAAATGTTGGCACCTGTTGTGATGGTCGAGAGGGGGACTTCGTCAGATGGCACCGGCGGGTCAGCGCGAGCCCGGGAATTCGTCGAATCGGATATTTTACCGCCGCCGCCTCCTCTCCGAGCTCCTGCCGGCCGCCGCCATGATCCCCTTGCCTCCCGATCGAGACGACAGACGAGGCAGCGAAAACTTTGGCGGCACGACGGAGATGCCAGCGGGGAACCGGGCGTCGGAAGCGGCGGGGCGGCGGGGGGGAAGCGGATGGTTGCCTGGGCTTTCTGGTATTGATGGGCCGAATGCTTTCGGCCTGGAAGGCCTCCAGTGTTCGAGTGGAATTGGCTTATAGGGCTGCATGTTAGAACTTAGAAGGCGAATTATGAAGAGAGGATTTGGGTAGAAATTCCATCGGGCTTGACCATATATGTATGGGGCTGCGCTGGGCTCGATTGAAATTGGGCTTCTCTTCCACGCTGCGGTTTACCACACACATATAGTTTTGATCTTTTCAGAAAAAAAAAAAAACATGTAGTTTTATTCAGTTTTTTAATTTATTTCCGAAGTTTTAAAAAGTTTGGACCAAAATATCCAAGGTACAAAACAATTTGTTGAACTTCATATGAGTACATCTACACAATGAAAATAAATGGTAAAAAGTGCAAAATTTTTGCTGGGCACTTTTTCTTTTTTTTTTTGTGTGAAATTTGAAAAATCATTGTAAATCGCTGAAAAAATCAAAAATTAGAAAATCTAATTTTCTTCATTATCAAAACATAGATCTATAATAAACATATAATATGGTATATTTTAATATAAAGTTCTTCTTGTGCTTGGAATCTCTCCCCATTTGAATTCAATTAAAAAACATATATCATTATAATATTTTTTTCAATAAAAAATAATTATTTATTCAATAGCCAACCTAGGCAAAATGGAAAAAATAAATAAAATGAAAAATACAAAATAGAGTAGAAAAGCAAAACAAGAATAAAAATGAGTGTATGTGAAAAAAAATATGGTTGAAGAACACATGAATATTACAAGAATGGGTGTTCTAAACAAAGGATCCTCCATTCTAAGGCTTGTTCATCCCTTCAATCGCATGTAGGAAAAATTTTCAAGAACACGAAGTGGATGTTTTGTTTCATCCATTTCATATAGGAAAAGGAAGTCTTTCCATAGGAAATGAAAATTCCATTCCTCCATTTCAAACACCATGTGATGTATGTAAAATATAGTAGAATTCTTTTTAAAATTCTTATGAAAATCATTTAATTGATGGATGAATTGGAGCAATATCAGTTTGAAAACATAGATCAATGGAGGTGTTATTGAGGTAGACAACAAGTCGTCTTGTGTGGAATCTCTCCCCCGTTTGAATTCAAACAAAAACATATATCAACAGATACCGCATCAATTAAAATAATTATTTATTCAATAGCAAAGAGAGGCTATGAAAGATCTCCATTTAGAACGGAGAAATACAGAACAAAGGAGAAAAACACAAGAATAAAAAATGTGTGTATGTGAAAAAAATTGGTTGAAGAACTCTTGAATATTACAAGAATGAGTTCTGAACAAAGGTTGCATCCATTTTAGTGAATATGGATTGTTGAGCCATCAATGAGTGAAGACTCATGAAAAAAGGAGGCATGTTTTGTTTCATTCATGCCATATGCCAAGTTTATTCCAACCATGGTCTTCTTAGGATTCCTTTAAAATTCTAAGCTCTTCTTTTAATTGATGGATATGGAGCATGCAGTTTTAGGCGGTGGAGATAGATGTTTTTTGAATAAGGAAGCACAACAAGCATTGACAGCCACGTTAAATATGACATAAACCTATATCAACAAGTGCATGACTTTATAGTATTTTATATGTATATTTATGTATTTATAATAAAAAGGACTATAATTTTATCATGAAATATAGAGCCCAAAAAAGAATGTTTTGTGATGTATAATTGTATATTTAAATTTGAATAAATAGACATTTTTTTCCTATGATATAAAAACTGTTATGCTAAGTTTATGTCGGCCATGGTCTCTTTCACCCTTCTTTTCTAACGTCTCTTCTTTCCACTTCCCACCGCCACCCAATTTATGTTGTCTTCGCTATAAACAACACGACATCAACACCAAACACAACCCCAACTTCTGATAACGAAAAAACATTTATGAAGCCACTAATTTAGGAGAGAGCAAGATAGTAGAACATGTGATGAGGATACTTGCTAATTAAATTTCACCAAGTATGAACCATGTGCTAAGCCTGGAATTAATTATACGCTCAGGCCTGTAAGAAAATAGGTCACGCGGCTAAGTTCTCTCAAACCCTATGGATCATCACCTTCGTTCTGTTGCAGTAACATTTTACCTACATCAGTAATCCAGTTCTTTTTGCAGATCTGAACTGTGAAGCAGCCCTTTTTACCCTCCCATGTAACGTAATCCCCGTTCCCCGCCGATCCATCGAGTTCAATTAGTTCAAGTTGCAGCCGTTGCCAACGTCTCTGGAGCCATGGAGCTGCCATGTGCCGACACCCACCGTTTTATTTATTAATCAAAACAATAAATAAAATTCACCTCCAATCAAACGCAACGCCGCCGCTCCAACGGCTAGTTGCCCAGCCTGCCGAGAGCCGAGCCGACCCTCTGCGATCTCAAATTCATCCATCGCCCGCGCCGCTCCCACCAGGCATCATCTGAGCCCAAGCACCACCGGCACCTCGCCACCGCCCGCCGCCGCGCCAGCGAGCTCAGCTGCCAGCTCGATCGCCCGCCGGCGCACCCCGTCGAGGATCCAGAGAAGAACATGGGGATCCCGGCGAGGCACCCCGACCACGAGGAGGAGGAGGAGTACGACGACGCCTTGTTCTACGAGGACATTCAGGCACCCAAGTTCGTCGACCTCACCAAGCCCGACACCGGCCGCCCCGACGACGACCCCGCCTGGTTCTGCCTCCGAGTCGGTAAGTGATCGACCAACCTCCTCGCGAGCCGAAACCCCTTATCGGCGGGTTCCGCGCTGGCGAAGGGTCCTGATCCGTGTCGTGGTACGCAGGTTGCGACCAGAGCCATGAACAGGTCGATCCGGAGGCCCTGGACAGGTGCTTCTTTATGCGGGTTTGTCCCCTTCTCCCTTTCATATCTCCGTTAGTATCAATCAAACTGGTATGTAATACAACGGAAATGTCGTCGATTGATCAGTGGTATGATGGCAATTGACAGGTCATGGCGGCGAGAAGCCCCAACGTGCGGCTACAGAAGGCTATCAGCAGGAAGAACCAGAGGTACCGACAGCTTCCCCTTGAGCTGGATGAATCATTTGAACTCCACGGTCTTTGATTCAGATTTATATCCTGGATTCCAATTTTGTTGCAGCTCGATGCTGAAATGCCCGCAGTCTGCGCCGCCGAAGCCTCCGAGAGCTCGGTTCGCGAGGCTGAGCGCGGAGACTGGGGCCGCGGAGAAGGCACCGGCGAAGCCCAGGCCAAGGAGGGTACAGCGGATCTGCGCCCTGCGAGCGTCCCCAGTCCGTACCAAGTCTGTGAGGGTCGAATGTCCCAGCGAGAGGAAGAAGGCACTGACGACGCCGCGGAGCAAGGCCGTCCGGCCGAGGCAGGAGCTGTTCCACAGCGTGAAGCACCAGAAGGAGCCCTTCGCCACTGCAGCTAGGAAGGGGACGGTCGTCAAGGCTCTATTCATGAGCACGCCAAAGAAGGAGCCGGTCCGGACGCCGGCGGCAGACAAGGGCAAGGAGGCAGTGTCCGAGGCCGGTTCCAAGCCGAGGAAGCTGAACTTGGCGTGCCGGGAGGTGCCGAGCAGGTACATGTCTCAGCTGAAGACACCGAAGACTGCCAAGAAATGTGAAGAGACCACGGTGGCCAAGAGCGAGAAGCCGGGGGCAGGAATCCAAGACGAATGTCAAGAAGAAAATTTTAGGACGCTCAGTGAAGTGTGTTAATGCCGAACTTGATGGAGAGAACCGAAATGGTTGCACCGCTGCAGATGAGAACTCACTTGCAGAAACTGCTACCTCCGATCAGGAAAGGAAGGTGGTGCTGCAGGAGTTGAGAATTAAGGTGGATACATCACCATCTGACAATTCCGACGACAACAAGGAGAATCTGTCGAGTGCTCCGACTGAAGAATCATTGGACAATTCACATTCTGAAAGTGAAAACAGACAGTTGGAGAACAATGAGAATGTTCCTCTGAAGGTAACTATATAGCTGTGAACTGATGGTTCTGAAAAAAAAAAAAAAAATGGAGCTTTTTTCCTGCAGTTAGGATGTGAAGAACCTGACATGCTGTTGTGGATCAAATGCAGGTGGCTAAGTTGCAGAACAAAGTGCATCAAGAGCAAGCAGGAAAGCTCAAGAAAACTACCAATCCTAGGCCATTCAGGTTAAGGACTGACGTGAGTATTTGCATCCTCCAATTCTCATTGTACTGCAGGATTGATTAGCTTTGCCACTCACTCGTCTATCTATTCTATATAGGAAAGAGGAGTGCTTAAAGAAGCAAAACCAGAGAAAAGGCAGCCGTTCGTTGAGAATAACCCCATGGCAGTACTCAATGACGCAAATAGAGGAGCGACGGTAAGTTCATCAGCTTCATGATGCCCAGCATTTTCAGGCCTCAACTGCCGGGTCTCTGACTGCTCTGCATGTTTGCAATACAAATGCAGCAAATGGACAAACACACCAATGTCAAGGGACGAGACAAGCCAACCTGCGTCAAGAAACAGGTGAGCATGCATTGATGCTGCCAAATATTTTTTACATTTCCAATTCGAATTCAAACAAGTATTAGTAGTTCTCATGCTGATCTGCGCTTACCATATATGTTCAGAAGAAACCAAGCACCCAGATTGTAACGGGTCAGCAGCTTGGTGAGTCCAGGCCGGCCTTCAACAGCAACCAATGCAAAGCTGTGAAACCGCAGACAGTTTCTAGGGTTGCTGGATCATCAACACGAACAACCAAAACAGCAAGGTTTGCAGGACTCCTTGTTGAGCTCAAACAATCTAACTTTCCGTTCCACCGCGTCACGCCTAACATAACATTTCGCTTTCCCGTTTGTGCAGTGGCCTTATGGCACCTTCCCGGGTTGGGAAGGAGAAGAAGCCTACCGTGAAACTGTCGAGGTTCCAAACCTGTTGAGCTGCTTAAGTTCGTGCAGAGTCATCAGGGAGGAGGAAAGGAGAAACTGTTGACAATGGTTTTATTGTCTGCTCGCTCCAACGACGAGTTCTGTATTTACGACGTCGAATTCGTTTCCTGCATTTTGTTGACTTACATGTACACTGACCATTTCTTTCCGCGAATCATTTGTTACTGTACTACCACCAATCAACAAGAAGATGTCAAGATTCTTTCTGTAAAATGTTTCGGAATTGATTATTCCTGTAACTTAAACTGGGGGAAAGGAGGCCCAGCCCGTTTCAGTGAAAGCTGTGTAAACTAGGAGCCATTTTCATTCTTGTTGCCCTTGACCCCTTGTTCTGTGCTGAATGCGTCCCATTTCCGTTCATGTAAAAAGTGAACAAGATCCAAATCGTCACGGCAAAATCCAGGAGAAATCTTCCAACCAGGGTGTGTCACGAGGAGAGCGTTACTGGCGGTCTGGCGCGTCGCCGCCCAACCAATCCAAAAACCGCAACCAGCTTTGCTGCCTTGCTGGTCCTGCCCTGGACACAGAGAGGACAGCGTCGCCAAGCGCCCAACAAGCCCGGCATGGAAATGGAGGAGGAGGCCCCCCTCAAGGCAAGGGACCAGTCCATGTACTGTACTATACATTGCACGGAGCGCAGAAGCAGATGATACATTTTCCCCGTCACACGGATACGGCAGCCCCGCCATGAAGCCGATCCATGGCTGGCCCTGCCTGTCCCCGGCACCTCTGCTCTGATCAATGCTGCCATGGACACACACGGCTGGCTGGCGCTGGCCACAGTGATCCGGTGAACAGTACCACGGATCTCAGATTGATTGCGGGTAATAATCGAGCGCTGCGCGCGCCGCACGGTGACTTGGGCGCCCTACACGCGTGGGTACGTATCGACACGCCATTGCTCGGTCTCGGTGTCGGGTTTCTCAATCCCGATCGTGATCGCAGTAGTTCAGTGCTCTTTTGATAGAGTATACCGACACCTCCGGTCTGTTTGCTTGTAGCCTTGCAAAGATTTTCCTCTGCTTCGATTTGTTTGCTCGGTACTATTTGTTGCCCTTTTGAACTTAAAGAAAAAAAATGCCGTCAGGATCGACCGCTGACTTAGACTGCAGCACGAAGTTTCTGCTAGATTCGCATTCCGGATGCCCCAAACGTAAGCGAGCACAAGGCTGTCCCGCTGCAGCTCGCATTTTGGCACGACACTTGTGTAGCCGTGTCAGTTCACGCGGCAAGAATTGGATTACTCTGAGGCTTTGACGCCGTCGTCTTCGTCGGCGTCGGCGTCGTCGTCGTCTTTGGCGAGACAAGCACATAGATTGGCATCGCAGGAAGCCGTTGGGCGTTAACACCTGCATTCACAACACAACCAGGTGAGCGCGATTTGTTGGGGCGCCGAAACATTCCAAAACCGCCGGCCTGGAGCGGCATGCAGATAAGTAAATGCGTTCAACGGGATACTAAACCGGTACGTGCGGTTTCGTTAAAACGGGCGGACTAGAAACAAACGAATACTGCTAT
This sequence comes from Chrysopogon serrulatus, assembly GCA_015844335.1. NCBI lineage: Eukaryota > Viridiplantae > Streptophyta > Magnoliopsida > Poales > Poaceae > Chrysopogon > Chrysopogon serrulatus. The sequence goes on from JADLZL010003062.1 coordinate 21,778, forward strand.
AAAACCCACTGCCCCCGGTTGATAAACCAAACAGCTCGTACGGTTCTGCATTAAAACAAATGGAGGCGGACTAGAAACAAACGAACACTGCTATAAAACACTTGTGCAGATGCCAGAAGGTAACGAAAAGGTTACGCGTGGACGGGCACGGCGGCGCATCAGGATCTGACTTCGTCGTGCTAGGGTTTTGACATGGGATGGGGGAGCATGACGGCGGCGGCGGCAACCGGACGCCGCCGGAGATCGTGCCGAGGCATCGAGGGGGCCGTTGAGGGCGTGCGGGCCCACGCGGCGTCGGAGGTGCACGGCTGGCAGTCACGGCCGGATGGGCCCTGACATGTACAGCACCAGCCTTATCTGCACAGTGGAGGGGAGGACAAGGTGGGGCCTCCGGTTAATTGCCGATTTGGCATGTGTTACGTGACAGGCAAGCGGTGCACGCACTTTCCCCTGCCGCGCGGTTTCCCTGCCTCCCACTGTCCTTGGCTCCTTTGTGAAGAAAATGCCGTGTGGCATTGGTATCTACTAGAGGAAAAGAAAGCAGTTTTAGTTCTACTTTCGGTACTCCCTTTTGTTATATTTTAAATTATAAGTTGATTTGATTTTTTTCTTTATTTATTTTACTATATATTTAGATATAATAATGTGTCTAAATATATAATAAAATAGATAAAAAAAAATTAAAAGTGACTTATAATTTAAAAAAACGGAAGAAGTATAAAGTCTAATCAAACAATTTAAAAAAATAATTCAAACAATAATACTTATTGTATTTATTAGATAGAGAAAAAATAATATTTTCAAAATAATCATCTAATAATAATATGTCTTTGTATTTATTTTTTTAGGATCGCTTCACGCTTATATAAACTGTCCTGCCAAACAGCAATATTTTGAAGCCAAAATAATCCGTCAAACTCATTGCCCAGGATAATTTATGTCGAGTTTTGAAGACACAATTAGCAGTGAGGGTGCGCGGTTTTTAAACCTCTTTTTTTTATTGTTTTCACTCTTAGATATCTTTCAGACTGCCCTATATAATAGTTTTAAGTTTCTATAACTTTCTATGTCTCTACACGTACTCCTGTTTACAAAGTAATTAGCCAAGTGTAGGAGTATTAATATTTTATACCTTGTTTATTTCAGAAAACATAGGAAAGTCGTTTTGCCTAACGTTTTCAAAATGAGTTTCATCTTTCATAAGAGAAGCCACTTCTCTTCTCGAGAGCAGTCAGAATCGAAACTATTTTAGTAAGAGCTGGAGTCATTCTAAAGTGGATCCTAACTCATGGAGAGGACCTTTCCATTTTTGCAATTGTGCGTCGACCCGTAGAGGAGGAGGAGGAGGAGGCGAAAAACACGATCACACACACAAGACGGCAACGACTGCGTACAATTAATACAAGCAGTAACAACGTGTTGCTGTCAGGATGGGACGAGCAAAGAATGTATTGTGCCACCAGCATTGAAGCAGTGAACCTGCGTATACGGTGTAGTGCCAGGGCAGGGAGGAGGCACGGGAAGCTGTTTTTGGAGCTGTGTTCTTAGCGTCCGTCGGCGCTGCTGTCATCGTCGCCGTAACTGTGGACGTGTGGTGGATCACATGCCAAGACACCCCCGGCCGGAGACGGAGATGGTCCAGCGACAGTGAGCGCGGAGCGGCAGCAAGCAAACGTGGTAGGCGACCTCGCTCTCACTCACATGTCACATGCGCGGCGTTCCCGTGGCCGGCATGTGGGTCGCGCGCGCACTGGAGCCTACCGAGACGGCGGTCGCGGGCAAAAAGCACGTGGCGTTTCCATTCCATTCCATATTCTCCGGCTCTCCGCTCTCGCCGTCCCCGTCACTGCTGCCTTAATCGCCGCGTCGTCTACCGATGCCGATTCCCCCCATGCCATGCATGGCCGGCCGCGAGGCACGCAGCTTTTGCCTGATTCCGCGCCGGATTCGCTCGAGAAAAATCGCGGTGGTGCTCTCGTACTCGCGGGCTCGCGGTCGCTGGCAGTTCATGCAATCATGCATGCATGCGTCGGCGACGGCGAGGAGGAGCTCTGCTCTTTGCCGAGACAGCGAGTGTGCAACCGAAGAACCTGTCCGCTCCTCTGTTCTCTAGCGGGGCAGCAGTGGGCGACTCTGCTCGCACGTCTCGATTGCATGCTACCGTGGTGAAAGGCCAGATGGCTTGGTATACGGCCTCCGATGGCCCGACTGATACCGAGGCGTTTGTTTGCTCTCTGACGCCGGGACGGCACCGACATGCCTGCCTTTAGTCTTTCTCGTTTTCTTCTCCTTGTCCGTCTCGCAGGAACTCGTCGGATGTATGATGTACTCCACACGTCATGGATGCTACTTAACGGAGAAGAGAGCGCCACATCGCACAGATTACAGATACAGATAAGATATACAATATAACAGTACTCCTCCCGTTTTAAAATAACTTACTTTCTTTGATTTTTGAAAGCTATGTTTGACCATTTGTTTTATTTAAAACTTTTATATAAATATCATATATCTTGTTATGATTTATTTTATCATTAGAGATATTTTAATATTAGTTTATTTATTTTTAGTTTATATAAATTTTTTAAATAAGATAAATGGTCAAATATAACCTTTAAAAGTTAAAGAAAGTAGGTTATTTTAGGGTCTATCTACTATAGACTCAGGTGATTTGACACCCGAATGATAGAAGGGAACAAATCACTCGATAGGCTAAAGCACAAGAAATCAAGTGATTTAAATCAAACAATCACACGAATTTGACAACCCAATAGATGGAGATCCAGTGGACAGAAAAATAAGAAAAAAAATAATATTTATTAAAAACAAATAAAAACAGACTAAAAAAACATAGATGAACATATTTTTTCTATGAAATGGAAAATAAAAATATAATCAAATAAAAACAGAAGGAAATATAGATTGGTCAAAGGCAAATTAACAGATTTTTTCTATGGAATGGAAAATAAAAATATAATCAAATATAACAGAAGGAAATACAGATTGGTCAAAGGCAGATTAATAGAATACTCAAAATTTAAGACATAACTAAAATTACAACAGAGATCAATAAAATTTACAGGGCACAAATTGAAGTAAAGATTATAATGATACACAATAATTAGAGCACAAAGAAACTATAAATGAGTGGAAACACTTGAAAAAATATCAGATAACAAGGGAATCATCATAATCGAGAAGGAAACAACCAAATCAGAGGGAACACAAAACAAATACCGTGAAATCATCTTAATGAATGCACATGCATCTGCCGTCTGAACACATGCAGTCGCTCGCACAGGGATCAGCATGCACCTGCCGTCGGCACCTGGTCAGCATGCACCGTCACAGGCCACGCCGGATTGCGACCGCTTGCTGCGCGCCGTTGACAGCACAGATCGGACGGACGCCAGATCGAGTGTTCGGAGCGCCAAAAATACTCGAGCGACGTATAGCTTTCCCGTTATTTTAAGACCGAGGGAGTAGAGTACAAGCTTTTACCAGTACGTGATATAATAAACGCGATCCGACGTACTCCTACGTGTACTGTAAATAAATTAACATTTGCTTACCAAAGTTGGCACATGTTTAAAGTGGCATGAAGGGTCCTACCTGCTCTGATCAACTTGTCCATCGCCCATACGGCCGGCCATAGATGCTACTAGATGAGATGAACCGACCCTGAGCCCCTGAGAACGCGCAGCTGCATGCTGCATCTCGTTCTCCGGTGATCCGTCACGTTGATCGCGGAGTGGACGGCACCTTTTCCCCACATTTCCTCCGATGACCCCCATGATTAATTTCTTGCGCTTTGACGCGGTGACAAGACCCATCCGGCTTTGGTTAAAGGCCGGAGGCATGTCCGAAACACAGGTATTTTCCATTTCCGCGTTCGCGTCCCGCGTGTCCCCGCGCTGGGTGGGCCCGACGTTTCCGCCGAGCCATGGACGCAGGGGATCTAGGCATAATTCCCAACCCATTCTATATAAAATTCTTTTCATTCTATCACAAAATAACATATAGGGGAGTCCGGCGGCGTTGCACTGGCCACACAACAAGCCAGGCAGGCTTAGCTTGAAGCTGCTGCTGTTACGCGTACGTCGTGTGCACGCTCTCTGCAGAGCGTCTAGCAGGATCATGACGAAGCAGACATCCACACGTGCGCTCTCCGCGGCGGGCTGCCGCGCGTACGCCATGCCCACGATGTCGAGACGCTCCCGCCGGCACGGCAGGGTCAGCACGCCCACGAGCAGCTTGGACTCCGCCGGGCATGTCTTAGCTGGTGGCGGCGTGGTAGGCGCAGAGGATGCCGATGGTGAAGCAGCGACGACGACGACGAGCTGTGCGAGTTGGATGAAGTGCCTTGCGGTCTTTTGCGAACAAATAAAGCGGGCTTCTGGCGGGCTTGGAAGTTTAACCCGCTAAAGCAATCCCAACGAATGCGCGGAAGCCACGAGCACAGCTTTGCGGGGCGGGTCTTGTGGGTTACGGAGCCAAACCACGCGCCGGCCTGCGGGGCGGCGTATCCGGGCTTCCGTGTCGTCACCTGGAGGCCGGACCGGAGCAGGGAGCACACAAATGTTGATTATTGTTAAGGATGTGTCTAAGGATACTCTGTCAGTTAGCTCGAGTTGTTAAAAAGGAGAATTGTCAATGCTAAGCCAACGATGCAAAAAGGCTAGACAACAAGCTGAATGAAACTTTAACGATTATTGTGAAATCCAAATAGGTTGTCTCTGTGAAATTCTCTTTCTCGTCTATTTTTGAACTTCGTCTTCCTCTAGCACTTGGTACACCCCCCCCCCCTTCAAAACACACACACACACACACACACACACACACACACACACACAACACAACCGCAATCATAGGACTTTTAGAAACAGTGTTTAACCATTCATCTTATTTAAAATTGTTATAGAAATATCATATATCTTGTTATGATTTATTTTATCACTAAAGGTACTTTAATAATAATTCATTGATTTTATAGTATGTACAAATTTTTTGAATAAGACGAATGATCAAACATTGTTTCTGAAAGTCCTACGATTGCGGTCTTTTATGGACGGAGGGAGTAGTTGCGCTTATGCCTGCTTGGCACCAGGTGATGCCACATATACTAGGTTGCAACTTCTTTCTTTGGTTCATACCAACTGCTCTGGTGGGCAACCCTAGGTTCAACTTGTTGCTTAATTGCTAGTAGTTAGGGACCACCAGGAGGGACACGAACACACATGCGACAGGTGGGGGAATAAAAACTTAGTTTCGATTGTTTACCTTTAAGCTTTGGGATGGATGATTAGTTCATACCTTTCATTGCACCGCCGATCGACGACTTGATATTTTGCTTGACTCTGACTAGAAAAAAAAAAAAAACACCAACATAGGACTACCACGAGGGGAGGAGATGGGCCAAAGGACAGAATTGGGAGAGAGAGGGGTTGTACAATAACAACATGGTAGGGTACCAAGTGCTAGAGGAAGACGAAGTTCAAAAATAGACGAGAAAGAGAATTTCACAGAGACAGCCTATTCGGATTTCACAATAATAGTTAAAGTTTCATTCAGCTTGTTGTCTAGCCTTTTTGCATCGTTGGCTTAGCATTGACAATTCTCCTTTTTAACAACTCGAGCCAACTGACAAAGTACCCTTAGACACATCCTTAACAATATCGTTTTGGCTAGCTGGGCTATTGTCGTAAGCTGCCTATAGTTGGGGCTCTGCCCCATACAAAGTTGGATCGACTTGAAGCACGAGATAAATATAGGCAAGGATTTAATGTTCTGCTGGCTTTTAGAAAAAAAAACACATTTTTTTTGTTGCTGCTGTGTTTCATGAGTCATGTTAATTTGTTTAAAAATCCACGCGTAGTTCTCGTTTTGTTGGTTGGTAAATGGTAATAAACCCTGTGCTGATGCACGGGCATTAGCTGAATAACCGTAAACATTTTAACGGTGTGGTTTGCTGCTTGTTTCTTTCCCCGTAATTCTAAAAAAAATAACAAGTTATCAGGTGCAGGCAGCACGGGAGGCAGGCTATGTTGGTTGCTGGAAGACCAGAATCCATTCCATTTGTTACCCTACACACTTGTTATTAAAGCATGTGGATCGAGAGGGATAAGCAAGGAATGTTTCTGGGGATTCGAAATGCACTAGGAGCACTAGCATGAAAAGTCGACCAAGAAAAGAAATATTGTGTGTCCTCCTCGATGCGGCGGGAAATCTCTGCCGTTGACGTTTGGACCGTGCAACTGTATAAAAACAGGCGAATATTTGTGGCCGAAGCCACCTGGTCCTCCTTCCAGGGCTCACGTTCTTGGTATTTGCGCGCAGTCATCAAATAATAGTTTTACGCGTGAACTTGATACTACACTCCGGCGACCGTCCGATCCCTGCATCTCCGATCCGAAGCAAGAGTGGCAACGGTTTATGGACCGACAGCTGCCGGCCATGCGCCACTGCGGCACCTTTCATTAACCGGCGGTACAAAGTAACGGTGGGCCACGTGTACTTACCCTGGTGTCATTAACAGCGAGACGAGAGCGTAGCGTACGTACGTCTCTGCTTTTGTTGCTCCAGCAATTTATTTAAATACTTGTGTCATTACCGGCCTATTGCTGCGACGTACAGGGGGTTTTATTACCGCAACTGCACGTGCTTACGTTCACCCGGCCACGTGTTACTGACTCGTCCACGTACTCCTCCTCCTACACCTCGCCAGCAACGGTGCCACTGGCAGGCACCACCGCATCAAGCAGGCGGCGCGCGGTCGCAGCACGTCACAGGAGTCACTAATCAGGACGTGCCAGCCCGAGGCCAACTCGGCCGAGCTGATCTGCTGACATGCAGTGTGCAATTCACCGCCCCTGCCTGTGCGGACCAGCTAGCTGGAACTGGAACTAGCCGAGCAAGCAAAGCTCGGCGTCGGGACAGGTCTGTGCTGGTGCTGGACTGGCTCGCACGGCACCAGGCCACGAGCACGGTTCGGGCGCCGGGTGGTGGTGCAGCCAGCGGAATTGAATAGCGGCGGGCGCAGCGCACGGCACGGCACGGGCGATTCGGGAACGAACGCGCCCGCGACCCCGCGTGGGACCACGGACCGTGCCCCGCTCGAACGGGGCCCGCACGCCCGTCTCTCTCTCTCTCTCTGTCTGTCCCGGGGCGGGGCCCGCCGCGTCCGACACCTCTTCCTCCGCCTTCGCTTTCCTCCTGACCTCCTCCGCTTTTCTTTGCTTCCTCTGCCGCTCCTCCGCGTTGCTTTCCTTCGCCTGGGATGAGGAAAAGGGCAGAGGCATCGGACGGCTCAGTTTGAAAGAGCCCGCGTCGGTGGTGATCCCCGGCGTTGGTCTCGCCAGCTCTGTTTTAGCTGTCTGCCTCTCTCTATTCACGGGGAGGCAGGTCAAGAGTTACGGCTTCCTTGCCTCGCTTTTTGCCGCAAGGACCTTGGCTAAACAGTTAATTACTTGACGTCCCCTCAGGACGAAATTAAACCATTAAACCAGATATATAATCGACTTTAAGTAGTATTTTGGAGCATGAGCTCTGAAACTCAATTCAGCACCAACCGAAACGAACGGCACTGCGACATTTGGAACCCTCGATTTGTGCTCTTGCAGTAAGCGTATAGGATTCTTAAGCATATATTTTCAGGTAAAAAGGCGTGTCTTTTTTGGGCTCGCCTCGTGTCAGTTATTAATACAGTGGAATTTTCCATCGATTGGGTGGAAGGGCTTCGTATAGTTTGTGACAGGGACTGCTTTCTACAATCGCATGGCCCAAAGGGTGACTCCTGCATACTGTTCCTCTTGTGCAAAAGGGCGAAAAGAGGGACCCAGCTAGCTTGCACCACACAGACACACAGCCAGGGGGGAAAAAGGGAAATGACAACAAATACAGCCAATTATTACATACAGAACAAAAAAGTTGTGACGTGAATATCCATACCAAAAACAATCACGAACAACCAAACCCACGAGATCCTAATTTCACAGTTTCTCATGAAATTTGGCGTCCAAATGAAGAAGATTTCAAACGGCTACAGACAGGCAGGCAAAGGCAAGTGTGAAATGTGAAAAAAATAATCCTGGAAAGTTATCATGATGTTTCCTCTTTTACGCTTTCTCTTCCTGCCATGTTTAACCCACCGAAGCCGCGTAATTAACGCCCAAATTAAAAGCCTTACCAAACCAAGGCCGGAAGTAGGAATGCTCAACCAAAACTACTCGCTGCGGAAGACCACAGACATGCGGAAGGACAAGAGAAAGAACATCGTAGTAAAATATTGGGGGGAAGGGCTTCCCTTCCGCCGCCCGGATCTCCTCCTCGGTTTTCTCTCTCCCCAGACGTGTTGAGCTGTTTCCCAGTCCTTCGTCGCCTTCCCTACGCTCAGTGTCTGCAGCATCACAGCTCCCATCCCCCACCTCTCCTCTGCCCTTCCTTCTTCATAAGCTCACTCTCAAACGGAAGTGGAGCGGAGCGGAGCTTCTGGAGAGTAGCACTGGTGCTAGTAAACTTTGGTGATTTTTTCCTGTGAGAAGAAGAGGGGGATTGGCATTGGAGTGGAGCTGGCGGGGCTAAAAGGAAAGGAAGCCCAGGATTAGCGTGTGGCGGATTGAGCGGCTATTTTGGGAGGGGAGAGAAGGAGAGGCGTGGCCTAGGCCGGGGGAGGCGGCGGCTTCTTGGACCGGCCATTGATGGCGCCGTGGACCGGCTTGTGGGGCGGCAAGGCCGGCGGCGACGCCTACCGGGGCACGCCGGTGGTGGTCAAGATGGAGAACCCCAACTGGTCCATCTCCGAGATCTCCTCGCCGGAGGACGACGACGAGGACATCTTGGCCGCCGGCGGCCGCCGCAAGGGGGGCCGCTCCAAAAACGCCAAGCAGATCAGGTGGGTGCTGCTCCTCAAGGCGCACCGCGCCGCCGGCTGCCTCGCCTCGCTCGCCTCCGCCGCCGTCGCGCTAGGCGGCGCGGCCAGGCGAAGGGTGGCCGCGGGGAGGACCGACGCCGAGGCCGGCATGGTGGCTGCCACCGGCGAGAGTCCCGTGGTGCGCTCCAGATTCTACGCCTTCATCAAGGCCTTCCTCGTCGTCTCCCTGCTCCTCCTGGCCGTCGAGGTCGCCGCTTACTTCAACGGCTGGACAAACCTCGCCGCCACCGCGCTAGCCCTCCCCGTCATCGGCCTCGAGTCGCTGTACGCCTCTTGGTTGCGCTTCCGCGCCACCTACGTTGCGCCGGGGATACAGTTCCTCACCGACGCCTGCGTCGTGCTCTTCCTCATCCAGAGCGCCGACCGCCTCATCCAGTGCCTTGGCTGCTTCTACATCCACATCAAGCGCATCAAGCCCAAGCCCAAGTCCACTGCATTGCCTGATGCGGAGGACCCGGATGCCGGGTACTACCCCATGGTACTTGTCCAGATACCAATGTGCAACGAGAAGGAGGTTGGTGTTGTCTTCATCGCTCTAAATACACAATTTTAGTCACCTACCTCTCGGTCTTTTGACAATTGGTTTGTTGTTGGGTTTGTTCAGGTGTATCAACAATCAATTGCGGCCGTGTGCAACCTTGACTGGCCGAAATCCAACTTCTTGGTCCAGGTGCTGGATGACTCCGACGACCCACTGACACAGACTCTGATCAGAGAAGAGGTGGCCAAATGGCAACATCAAGGTGCCCGGATTGTGTACAGGCACCGCGTGTTGAGGGACGGTTACAAGGCCGGAAACCTCAAGTCAGCCATGAGCTGCAGCTATGTGAAGGATTACGAGTTTGTTGCCATCTTTGACGCAGACTTCCAACCTCATCCCGACTTCCTTAAGCGCACTGTGCCACATTTCAAGGTGAATTGAGGGGAATTTACTTTCGATTGTTTGTCTTCTGTTTTGAATTCCAAGTCTGATTCGTCGAATGGACCATTGCAGGATAACGATGAACTTGGGCTAGTGCAAGCAAGATGGTCCTTCGTGAATAAGGATGAGAACCTGCTGACTCGATTGCAGTATATTAATCTTTGCTTCCACTTTGAGGTGGAACAGCAAGTGAATGGAGTGTTCTTAAACTTCTTTGGGTTCAATGGCACTGCTGGGGTGTGGAGGATCAAGGCATTGGAGGACTCAGGTGGATGGATGGAACGGACAACCGTGGAAGATATGGACATTGCTGTTAGGGCACATCTCCATGGCTGGAAATTTATATTCCTGAATGATGTTGAGGTATTAGTCTGATATGAAAATTTTCTAATTGGCATTTGCTCATGTTTACTATTTTCCTCAGTTGAGCTGATTATTTTCTTATATTGTGGACAGTGCCAGTGCGAATTGCCCGAGTCTTATGAGGCTTACAGGAAGCAGCAGCATCGGTGGCATTCTGGTCCAATGCAGCTATTCAGACTTTGTTTACCGGACATCATCAAATGCAAGGTATGGCATTGCTCTTTGAATCCCCCTTATCTCTTTGCCAGTACTTAATAATTCAAGTTGTGCAGTTAAAGAGCAAATTTAGTGATGTCCTTTTTGGCAAGGCATTTACAATATCTATGATAGCTATTATGATTTAAAGGCACTATAGTTGTGACCACAAATACTTAGATTCTGTTTGTGACTATTCGATTAATATCTGTAGCAGTAATGGTTACAAAGAACAATCAATCCCGGTTTAATCATTGCAATGTTTCTCTATTTCCCTTTTGGGGTTTAGCCATTTGTGACCTTTGTTGTTGTTGTTGTTGTGGTGTATCTCTTTATCTTTTAAGGTCTCGTCGTTGCTTCTTTAATATCTTCACTTGACCTCAGCTCCAAATAGCATGCTTGGCATATTCTGTTCAATTAATGTAATAGTAGGATCGCATTATGCTAATAAAATACATCCTTGTAATTGTTTATTTTCTCTGGCTATGGGACTAGTCTGTCCTTGCCCAGAATGTGCTCCAATTATTTACTTGGCTAATAAAAGCTAGATGTTCTGTTTGTAATGCTTTTGATTTGAAGGTCTGGATCCATCCAATTCATTGCTTAGAACCTGTACTCTACATTATGTACCTTTCGTCAGTGCTACTTAGGTTGATGCACTTTTAAGATGCTGTCATCATTTGGCTTCCAAATAGTGCAATATAAATTGTACCTCTATTTTTTTCTCGCCTAATTGTATATGATACTCTATTTAACTTTTTCCTCAGTTATATTTTTGTCCTTGTTATGAACATAGTTTACCATCCAGACTTCTAATTTATTATTCACTTTCTTTCACTTTGCTGCAGATTGCATTTTGGAAGAAAGCAAACCTGATTTTCCTTTTCTTCCTGCTTCGAAAGCTCATATTACCTTTCTACTCCTTCACGCTCTTCTGCATCATCCTCCCGATGACGATGTTTGTGCCTGAAGCCGAGCTTCCTGACTGGGTCGTGTGCTACATTCCTGCCCTGATGTCCTTGCTCAACATCCTGCCATCTCCCAAGTCATTCCCTTTCATCATCCCATACCTGCTCTTCGAGAACACCATGTCCGTGACAAAGTTCAACGCCATGATCTCCGGTCTGTTCCAGCTCGGAAGCGCGTACGAGTGGGTGGTGACCAAGAAATCAGGCCGCTCATCAGAGGGCGATCTCATTTCCCTGGCCCCCAAGGAGTTGAAGCACCTAAAGACAGGCTCCGTGCCAAACCTCGACGCAGTTGCAAAGGAGCAGTTGGCGTCGAAGAAGGACGCGAAGAAGAAGCACAACCGGATATACAAGAAGGAGCTTGCGCTCTCGATGCTGCTCCTAACCGCGGCCGCCCGAAGCTTGCTGTCGAAGCAGGGTATACACTTCTACTTCCTCCTGTTCCAGGGCATCTCCTTCTTGTTAGTAGGCCTTGACCTCATAGGCGAGCAGGTCGAGTAAAAATGTGTAAAACAGAAAAATTGATAGGTGTGAAAAACGGTGGTGAGTCACCATGGAAGTGCTGGGACTGGGGAGGGGATGTTTTACTGGCTGGCGTACTGCCATGGCATGGCAGCAGCCCTTGGGTGAGATTCGAAAGATATGCTTTGTGCAGCTGTGCCTTCCCGGATCTGTCCTGACTGCACGGCATGATATCCACACGTGAAGAGAGAGACCTCCTCCGCCTCGGAGGTGTAGATACAGTTTCCTCGGCCTGTAAAATTTGTTGCGTCTTGGCTCTCCCTGGCCCCCCTCTCCATTCTTTTGTAACAAAATTTTTGGTGTTCATGTGTGGATCTTTCTCAAGGATGTAACAGCACACACTTGTAGCGCCTGTACCATTGATGAAGGGAAGCAGAAGTGCCACTGGATTAGGAGACGTCCTGGCAGACGCAGCTGGACGCTGATCTCTTGCTCTAGTACTTGTGATGAAGTTGAGATTAGATCCAGATCGTGGGCTTGTCCATGTGTGTTTGTTGTACCTGTCCCCGCTTGACGCTGGGGAAAAAAGTTGGGAGTTGTCTGAGCGCAGTGTCACATGATTGGAAGATCTGTGTCTCCTCCATCTGCCCATAATCATTGTGGATCAAGGTTCCAGCAGCTGGTCAAACTGGTTCTTCCTGTCGGGCATAGCATATTTTTTTGCTCACCTTATTGGACATGTGAATTTTCTGGAGTTTTTGTTTCTCCCTCACAGCAAATGTCAAACTGTGTAAAACTGACATTTTACTGAAGAGAAGACTACTGACTGCTTGCTACAGCTGGACAAAAAAAAATCTCGTGGTCATGAAATGTGTGGCCGAAGTCTTTGTCTTCAGCTGCGAGGCATCAAGTGTGAAGCTATTAAAAACTCTATCCGGTAGTAGTAGTCCATATCAAGCACGCTCATCCTCAGGTCAGGTGGGCAGTGGGGCTCCTCTGGAAGGAAGCTGAGCTGTGAGTAACCAAGCATGAGGTGTGCCACTTTAGAAGTGGCAACGCTTGACCCTTGCCGGGTCGTCCTGCCTTCTCGTCATGCCCATGCACCGCACGTCACCGGGACTGCGGGACAGCTGGTGCCGTGCCAAGGCATCCATTTCCTCTCCTGGTCGAGGGCGGCCGAGCACACCAAGCAAGCAAAGCAAGGCAAGCGCGTTTCACATGACGGACGGTTTGGTGCGGCCGCGGACGGTGGAGTGGTGGACGCGCGCGTGCGGTGGAGGTGGTGGTGGTGGTTGAGGCCTCCCGTCTCCCCCGCCCGCGGTCCGCAGAGAATAATAATGGGCGATCAAGTGCGTCTCCCCCCTTTGTCTGACGCGGCGACGCTGCTCGGCCGGCGTTCGGAGGCCCTCGTCGTCGTGCAGTACAAGCCAAGGGACGACGGGCGATTGATGATGGCCTTGATCGGTCACTGCTACGTGGGCTTGCTTGACCTCTTGCGATCATGGCGGACCGGACGCGAGCCATCATCATTCATGGCCGCGGCCCAGCGACCTGGTACGGTAGAGTAGAAGCGGCCGTTGCCGTTGCTAGCTTAATGATGGTTTTCGTCTTTGCCCGGTCCCGGTAGCACACAATTTGCTTGGATGATGGTGACGTCATGCATCATTGCACGGAGGGCGGGCCATGCCCCACGCCTGGGTTTCTCGGACTCGGTTCGTGACTTGTAGGTGACTTGGTAGTCTGTAGATATAGCTTTGGTGGTCCTAGTGAGTAACGATTTTTTTCGTATGGAGTAGGGGAATTTTTTACCCCCTGATGTGATGTATGTACTCAGTACTCGTGCGTGCTACAAATATCATGGCGCGTGGATTGTATTGTATTTACGCCACCGACAGCAGCTGGCTGGCATCCTTTGTAAAAAAATAATTGTAATAACACGCAGGATGGCTCACAGGACAGTAAAAACGCACGGCTAGCCTGAGCGAATGCAATAATTTGCCACTGTAAAAGACGCGCAGTTGACAGCCGGCAGAGCTGAGTACAAACCCGGCGTCACGGATCCGTATGTACAGACTCATCCTGAATGGTCAAATAAATATTTCACCACGCGGTCTAAGGATTCCAAATTTCCAAGCTATAAAATGGTTGGCAGCCCAGTCGTAAAGAGTACGCCGTATTCATATATAGCTACCCAATGACCCAAAGTCAGAACTGAACATATAATAGCCCGGCACCAATAAATGCCACACGGGCCGGACCTCCGACTGGGCCTCGTTAGTTAGTCTGTTCCGGCCTCGTTAGTTAGTCTGTTCGGGCCCTTCACGAAACAGGCTGAGCCTGCATGGGCCTACGGTGCCCGTCGTGCAGCGCACGGGTTCGAAGGGCCCCGCGCTGCGCTGCGCCGACGGTTTGGTAACCGTCACGATGCCGATTTTGCGTTTTGCGTGGAGCCTTGGGCGAAGGAGACGGAAAAAACAGGACTACAGCTGAGACATGCGGGATGCGGCAGCCGGCTACCGCGGTGCCGCCGGCGCAGCCGCGCATGGCAGCGCGGCATGCGGCATGCGACGCCACCCACCACCACCACCAGCGCCGACAGCGCGTCGCTGTGACTGTGAGCTATACGCCGCGTCCGCGTGTTTGCCGGGGGTGTCTGCCGCGCCGCGCGCGCGCCCGCTGAGATATGACCGGACGGAACACTCGGGGCGGTCCGGGCCCGGGAGTAGTAGGGACGAGGCGGCGGAGCGGATCCCGGCTTTCCGGCGGTGCGACGCCGCTGGCCGCGCTTGCTGATTTCCCGGCAACCCACACCACCCAACCCCGCGCTGCGTCACGGAGACAGCGGAAAGGACGGTGGGCCATGGCGTCGCCCGCCCTCCTCTGTCCAGGTGTTGCAAGACGACATGCATGGACTGAGAAGGGGGCAGGGGGCACACGGGAACAGTGCGATCGGTCATCTATCTCTTCCCGCAGGTCCAGTCTATCTAGCCGAGTAGCACGAACGAGCACCACCGTATGAAACGGAACCTGGACAGCAGAGATGAGACCAAAAGCCGTCGCCGCCGGAGACGACGGAGGGTAGGTAGAGACGTAGAAACAGTGCGAGCTAGCACAACGCTAGCGTAGCTCATGCGATCGAGTGATTTCCATCCAGCACACTGATGAACTGAACACAAGTTTAATTTAAACCCATCTTACTTGGCACATTTTTGTTCCTAATCGAAGTTAGGAGATCAACACTGCCCGTCCTACTCCAAATTAGTGTTGGCTATAGGAGGAACCATGCTGGTGCTAGCCCCAATATTACAAAAAGGATACCTCCTCGCGACGCAAACGGATCGAGGAGGAATCGCGAGAGGCCAAGCAGCCATGCATGGCTAATTCTAGTTCCTCACATATGCTGATTAGATTAGACCACCAGTCCACCACTACGCAACTAAAGTTACTAAACCTTACCCAGCTAATAAGCACGCCCTAATCAAACCAAAAGAACCACAGATTTTGCCTAATCCACCTCCACCGAACCCTTGTTAAGCCATGGATGTTTGTTTGCTCATGCGTCGGTCCACGCGGCGAACATCGGCAGGTGCGCGATGGACACGCCAGGCCTGGCGGACGACACGGCCGACGGCGAGACCCAGGATCCCAGCGGCAGCGGGCAGGCTAGCCTGGGCGCCGCGGCAGGCTTGGCGAAGACCATAGCGAGGCTGGCGCCGCCGCGGTCCGGGCTCTGCTCCCGGGAATTGCTGGCGCTCGGGGCCAGCGAAGACGCGTTCGACATGTGCGCGCTGGCGCTGCCGCCACTACCCGTCCCAGCAGCGTCCACGGACACGATGTCGTGCAGCAGCGAGAACGCCTCGCTCGACAGCAGGTCCTGGTGCTGCTGCTGGCCACCGCGTCGCTCGTCCGGCCGAGCGACAGCAGCAGCAGCAGCCTGGATCTTCCAGGTGTCCGCCACACAGCTGCCGCCGGCCTGCCAGCGCCGCGGCGGCGCTGGCCACGGCGGCCGCGGCGTCGCCTTCCTTCTTGCGCCGGACCTGCTCGCCCGGGAGCAGCGTGTTGCTCTCCATGATCTTGTCGACGTCGTACCGCGTGATGTCGAAGTTGGTGACGGCGTTGAGGCCCCGGAACTTGATGGCCGCCACGTCGTACGCCTCCGCCGCGTCCTCCTGCGTGTCTGCACAGAAACGGCTCCACCTTAAACACCCCGCTTAAACACAAACCAACAACGACAGCCATCGGAAATGCGCTTTTGCGCGGTCAAACGGGCAAAGGCGCGAAAGCGACGCGATCGAGCGTGCGAACGCAAAGCGGAGCGCGGCCAGGCCAGCCCCGGCCCCGACTGCGGCGGCGCCAGCCTTAGGAAAAGGAGGCCGGATGCATGCAGACGATACGCGAGAGAGGCGAGACCACTGGGGCCGGCGGCGAGGCGACGCATGCGCGACGCGAGAGAGCCAAAAAGCACGCACGAAGAGCAAAACATTCTTTGGGGGAGGAGGGCCAGGGGCGTCGCAGAGAGCAGGCAGCCAGCAGGGGCATCATTGGGCTCGCTCGGATTTCGATCATTGTGACTGGACACACCCTGCGTCCTTAAACCGTGACACACCTCTGCCGGCGGCGGCAACGGATAGATTGCCCGGCAGCGAGCAGTCACACTGGTGATCATGATGCGTGATAGAGATAGGAGTTTGCTGCTGCAACTTTGCATTTGCAGGCTAACGGATGAGCCAGCACTGATAACGACTTGGGAGCGTGAAGCAAAGAACACATACTGAATGTCCCCAGGTAGAGGTCCTTGTTGCCCGAGACGCGGCCGATGCGCGCCTGCCACCGCCCGTGCTGGTGATGCCTGCGACAAATGCTAGCGCGTTCGTTTCAGTAAAACCTTCTACACACAACGAACGAGCAAATGCATTGATACAACCGTGATGGATGGGATTGCACAAGCACAGACCTTGTCACTCCTCGGTAGATCGAAGCGCCGCGCGAGAACCCGCTGCTTTTCCTGCAACACATGGCGATCGATCGATGTCAGCAGTGCCAAGCCAAAATGTACACGCACTCGCAACCGGTTGGAGCAAACCAAACATCCTAAGCAAGCAAGCATCAGAAGAGGATTACTACTAGTGTACCTTCTCAGGTGAGCGACGTACTCCAGCCTGGTCATGTTCTTCATCTCCTCCAGCTCCTCCCTGTAGTCCTCGATCTGAGTCCGTGCCAACATGGTGGAAACAAGAACATCAGTCAGTCAGCACATTGTGACCGACGACACCATATTCAGACGAGATAGTAGTATCATTTTGTGTTCAGTTCATCACCGGGAAATTGGTGACCGTGGAACTCCCCCAGTACTTGAGCGCAGCCAGGTCATAGGACCTCGCGGCCTTCTCCTCCGAGTCATACCCGCCTGCCCAACCCAAAAACACACACACAAGGAGACAAAATCTGAGACCATGTGCCTACACACAGGATTACTGATCCTAGTGAGCAGTAGTAATCAAGTAGGGAATGCACGTGCTTACCGAGATAAACTGAATGCAAGGACAGTGGCAGTAGTAGTACGTCCCAGATGTCAACCAATCCCCATGGCCGAAGAAGAAGGTTCATGGAGACACGGGAGTGCAGTTCATTAGGCTCTATCCTAGCACGGGTTACTAGTAGTACTAGACAACTGAAGAGATGAAATGGCGAAGGCTGCCATGGCGGCAGTGGCGCGTACCTTGCCGGCCTTTGCGGGTCTGGCCTTCCTTCCTGCAGCTGTTGTCCCAGAGGTGCGCCTCATACCTCCCCGTCCACCTATGCCTGCTTTTACATGGCGGAAACCACGCGGCTAGTGAGCGAGCCGGACGGTGCGGGTGCGACAGCGACAGCGACGGCCACGGCGTACGGGCGGTCGCGAGTGGGGAGACTCGGGATACCTGGTCACGCCGCGGTACTGCGACGTGCGCTGCCCGAATGTGTCGATGGACTTGCGGTGGACGGTGGGCTGCTTCTGCCCGCCGCTGCCGCCGCCGCCGCCGCCGCCGCGCTTCTTGCTCCCGTCCATGGCGACGTACTCGGTGACGGTGTCGGCGTGGGCGCCGTCGGCTTGTTGCATGGTGACGCTGCTGGATTGGGACCCCGTCCCGGAGCTCATCGACAGCGCGAGCGGGTGAGGGTGCCCCTGCAACGGCACGACGGCGCCGACGTTGTTGACGTCGTAGCCGCCGCTACCGCCACCGCCACCGCTGCGGGATGAGAACCAGCTCGCCGCCATTGCCGCCGCGGCGGACTGCTCGTCCACCAGCTGCGCGTGTGCCCCCCGTACACGTCGTGCCCGCCCGAACCGGGGATCACCGCGCACTGCAGCGGCTGTAGGTAGCCGCCATGGTCGTGGCCGTGGCCGTGCGCGCGGTGTTCGTGGCCGCCGCCGTAGTAGAAGCTGGAGTTGTCCAAGCTCAGCGCCATCGCGGTGCTCGCACCCAAGAAATCCTCCAGCTTCGGCGACACGACCCCTGATCGATCGATCACGAGATTTTAAAAAATAAAAAATAAAAATTCTCAGAACCATCCAAGAAACACAGAAAAACAAGCGTCGTCACGAACTAACCAACCAAGAACGCGACTGTAGCAAGTACGATGGATCTAGTGGTCGGAAGATCTCACTTGCGACCTAGAAACAATGCCATTGATGGAAGAGCTAAGCTCACCGTGATGTTCTTGGTCGCTCCTACGCAGGGCCTCCGCGATGCATAGGGAGCCGTCGGACTTGAGCGGCATCGAGGAGAGCCCGGGGTAGAACCCCCCGCCACCATTGGCGAGACCATCTTGGCCGCCGGCGAGAGCGTAGCCGAAGGGCGCGGGCGAGGAGATGACGACGGGAGGGTAGTAGAGGCCTCCGTGGTGCTGGTGCACCGGAACGCCGCTGGAGCCGTCCGCCGCGCCGTCCATGGTTGCCGCCATGTGAGGCGACAGCGAGAAGCCGAGCCAGTTGCCGCCGCCGCCGACCGCCGCGTCGCTTCCGCCGGTGCTGCAGCTGCTGATGTTCTGGCTGCTGTTGCTGGTCATTTTGGGGAGACAAGGCGGGCAGCCAGGCAGGGAGAGGAGGGGGAGGACGAGGACGCGGAGGTGGTTGGAAGAAGAGACGATGAGAGATCAATCATTGGGGAGTACATGCCGCAATGATGCCGCCGCTCTCCATGGCTGCGCGTTTGAAGGGGGACGGAGAGGGCTTCGGTTTGTGTGTGCGCGACGAGGGGGAGGCACAGTGTGTAAGCTAAGCTAAGCTGAGCTAAGCTCTGGTCGCATGTGCGCGTGTGCGGAGGAAGAAGAGTGATCGACGAGGCGACGAGAATGTTGTGTGTGGGATAGCTTTAAGGGCCTGTTTGGAATGCAGTTTTTTCAAAGGAATTTCAAAGGATTGCTCTTCCTTTGGTTTGCTGACGTCACAAGCGTTTGGAACGGAGGAATGAAGCTTGCAGTTCCAGAGGAAAGTTTCAGTTTCCTCCAAAAAACACGGGAATGAAAACATCCATCGCAAGCCAAGTTTTACGCTGATGGCCGAGGCAACAAACTGGGAGCCTTCTCACAGAGTCACAGAGACACAGGTGAGGTGATACAGTGCATTCCAATAAAAAAATACTAGAGGATGGATGCGGCGGACATGGCATCATGTGAAAAGAGGGTTTAAAAATAATGGTAATCAATCTATTGTTAATTAATCTGTAATTTGTATGTAATAATATGCTTTTAATAGTTATACGTTCTTGGTATAATATGCTTTTGATAGTTATACGTTCTTGGTACCTGTGATCTAGCATGTGAAGATTCAATTTTATTTCCTACAATCCAAACGGTCCAAATTTTTTATTCCTGTGGTTTTGAATCCTGTAGTTTTCCACTTTCCACTTTCCTCTATCCCGCGATTCCTACCATTCCTCTATTTTATATTCCTTTGTTCCAAACAGGCCCTAAAGCGTGCAAAAGGAATGAGCTCGTGCCTCGCTTGCATTTGACCCGCACGCAGGAAGGAAGAGGGCCGGGGAGCAAGAGCAATGTTGGTCGGAGAGGTAATTACTTTACTATCCATGGTGCTTGATACCACAGTTGCCACGTGGCACTTAGGTGGGATTGGGTTTGTTTGAAGCACGTTGTTAGGCCAATTTTGGTGAGGTTTGTGGCCAATTTGCAACGCACCCAGATTTCAGAAACAATGAGCTTTATTATTCATGTAAAACTATCTTTATTTCTATTAAAATATCACTATCTCTTTATATTAATTTGGTGTCATGGCAATGTTTTTAATATTCCATAAAAACTCCATAAAAACTCTCACTGAGATTAACTTTAGAGTTGTTTGGATGATATCCTGGCAGGCAGACATGTTTAATACTGCCGGTTTTGAAAAAACGTTAGTACAAATAAGTTTAGAATCGCTAGTACAAATCTTCTTTGTACTAGTGTTTCCTATGTTGTTTTGTTTCTTAAGTACTTCTATATCCCTGCAGACTGGCTTTCTGGCTATATCTTCTCTGTACTATAGGCACTAGTCCATCAACTCGTGCCTTCGCATGGGTTAGAATCTTAAATGATATTATTAATTATTATATAGTTAAATATCTCACTAATATTATATTTATATTAAATTGTAAATTTTTTAATTATGTTCATTTTGTATAAAAATTTGTTGTTTCAATTTATAAGCCAACAATATTTTCTTCATATAGAAAATTAGTTGTTTCTATAGTATTTTGGCTTATAAGCCCGACTTATAGGACCTGCCGAACAACTTCAGAGTAGACATTATGTCGCATCTATTTAGTTGTGATAAACATGTGAATTACTGATTTATATTTTTTGGCTCATAACCATTTTTTTCTATTTTTCATAGCACGTTGCGTCTATGTATCTAGAATACGCATTTAATTAAAACTTTAGCTTAGACTATGGTGGTGGTTGTTGTTGTCAGCCCATATCTTATGACACCATACTCTAATTTTGTTTATAATGGTTGTCTACTTCGAGGGAATATCAAAGATTAGTATTTATATAGAAAATCAACAAATTTGATGGTTATTATAATCAATAGTGATTAGAGTCTCTCCCATTGATGGTCAGATTTTTTTGTGACCATTTAAATGATTTATCATTTTTTAGCAGATCTCATGACGATTAACACGAAGATCGACTGCATTAGGGACCCATTGTTAAAATCTTTAGAATTTATCTTTTTCCGGTACTATATGTATTTAGTTAAAACTTCAGCTTAAGTTAAATAAGCTATTGTACATGCCTTTCTCTAAACTCATGAGTCTATTGTTTAGGATTCAACTATTAATCTAGTTATTGATTTTTTTTATCCACATCTTATTGAGATCCTATTTTTTTATCCACATGTTAAGTTGAATATTTTACATGTCATTTTATAAAAAAATATTATTATTCATAAGCTACACTTCTAATTATCACAATGGCATAAATAAATGTTTAAGTTTGCACCTCATCATTTAACATGTTGAATTTTCTATATCATATTGTTAGATGTGCAGTAATATTGCTGAATTTTTTAAAATGTTCCTGATCGTCTGGATCGGATTGATTGCTTGAATGATGAAAGCACGTACTCCCTCCATTCCAGAAAATATGTAATTCTCATATCCGGGAAGTCAAACATTATAAACTTTGACTAAAATTATATAAAAATATACTTAACCTTATGAGATAAAATAAGTATCATTAGATTGGGTATGAAATATATTTTCATAATAAATTTAATTTGAGACATAAATGTTAATATCTTTTACTATATATTTGGTCAAAGTAAAAATAGTTTGACTGGCACGTTTCTCATAATTGCATTTTTTTTAGAACGGAGGGAGTAATTAACAACAACTTGAACCTTAGAAGACGGAGACTCGAGGTGATCTCTCTAGTTGTTGAACGATGAACCTCAGGTTACCGCTGGAGTCCAGGGCTACGTGTTTGGTGCCTTGGCGGTGATCTTAAGGACGGCGACATGCCGACATGGAAGGCCCTCACGGAGACGCGCCAAAGTCGTCGGCTACATGGTGGCGTCGATCGTTGAGCTTGACGCCCAGAACAGAAGGGTATCCGTCACTTATCACTTCACGGATGGTCTCTATTTTTTCTTTGATTCCTTTCCTTGGTTCCATACTTCCATTCCGCCACATTATTGCAACATGGAAGGCTCGCTGGTTTTCTTTTTTTTGTCTTTCCTTGTTTTGTTTGTTTCCATCCTCGAAACTTCTGTTTTTTTGATGAAAAGATTATTTCCTTGTTTTGTTTGTTTGCATCCTGACTAGAAACTGATCTAGCACCCTTTGGCATCCTGGAAACTTCTGTTGGTTTTCATAAAAAAATGAAGTATGATTAGGGAGGGAAATAACAAAGATTGAACAAATGACAGGTAAGAACGGCAAGCAGATGAAGATATGCACAACGTCTTGTACGTATATAAAATACTGAATTATATCATAAAAAGGTAATGGTAGGTAATTTACATGCAAAATTAGAGAGTCTTGGCTCAGGTAATTTACGCCCATAATGGAAGGGTATCCGCCAATACCCCCTGCGATGGCTTCTCTATAACGTCCTTGGCTCAGGTCTCCTGGGCCTTCGCCCCGAAGGTCTCCAGTGCGCTGTCTCGTGCGACATCTTCTCCGCTTCGCTGGAACCTTCGCCGGACCTGCGTCCATAGGCGGAGGTTCTGGGTCTGGTACTTGGAC
This sequence comes from Chrysopogon serrulatus, assembly GCA_015844335.1. NCBI lineage: Eukaryota > Viridiplantae > Streptophyta > Magnoliopsida > Poales > Poaceae > Chrysopogon > Chrysopogon serrulatus. The sequence goes on from JADLZL010003062.1 coordinate 44,341, forward strand.
ACACAAGGTTCCCTGCATGGAAATGAGTTTTTAGTTAGTCTTGGTTAGCAGCAAGTTATATACCTCCACGGCCGAGAACTCCCTGTTTCAATAGTGATTGGTCTTATAAATCGGCTGATAAGACAAATTGACTGATTTACTATAAAAAATATTATTCAAACAGCTGATAAATCCGATTGATAAGATAAGAAAATTTATTCGTTCGTTTTGAGAGCCGGTGCTCCTCCTACCAAACCAAACGCGAGTAATTTCAGAAAGTACTTATAATCTCCAGGCCTGTGTACGTACCAGAAAATTCTCCTGCCCTCGAATATACAGTACACGCATGCAGGAGGCCGAGAGAAATACGTCCGGCAAAGCACTGGCTCGCGGTGTGCATATGGAGTACTCGAATATACAGTACAGGTAGTATTATTTGTATGCTCGTACATCTGTTTTTCTTGTACTGTCATTGGACGATCTTGTACTCCACAACTTGTCACTTCAGAAGAAGGGCAGCAGCATGCAGTAGCGTATTAGTGCCAACGCCCAACTGACCGACCGATGAGTCTGATTTAAACAATAGATTTTTTTTTTCTCAAATCAGCTGAAATTAATTGATTTATAATTGCAACTAAACTAGCTAATAAACTAAATAGACAAAGTTAAACACCAGCATAAGTCAAGCAAACCAACCCGTACCATACTGGCCTTCACTCTTCGCATCAGTCCGGAAGAAGAGAGGGGACGAGAGTGAGGGCGTGATAGATGGACGTGGCTTGAGAACGAAGGGTAGCGTGTACGAGTAGGTATAAATACCACGTTCACTTCAACGTGTACTGTATATATACAACGCATAGAAATGGTAGGGTTTGTTTGACATCTAATCGTTTCCATACAACAACACGCAACGTACAGTTTGTACCTGTCCTGTCGTGCAATCAAGTTAAAAAAAAAAAAAAAACTAAGGACCGTGCGAGGTTCATCAAGTTTGTTCCGGAGTCCCTGTGGTATAGACGTATAGTAATGGTATAGACTCGTTCGTGTCGTATGCATGCCCAACTTGTAACGAGATCGCATTTCTCAAACTGGGAATAATCTTGAATATAGTACCTCCATACAAACAAAAATGTATTTCTAGATTTGCATTTGCTCGAGTCGTTTCTTATTGATCTAGTTTTTTTTAGAAAATAGTATTAAATTTATGATTCTAAATACGTACTTGTGAAAATAAATTTCATCATAAATCTAGTAATAATAATGGCAATTTAATATCAGTAGCATTTTTATTGACAAAAACAATGTTGGGTGACTTTTAAAAAAAATTATTCTTGTTCTTGGACGAAACGGGTACTCCTATCGTGGATTATTGTCCATACAGTGCAGGCAGGGCAGACTTTATGCAGCATAAGGAACCTTTGCCCCTTTGGTGGCATGTCTATTAACTCGGACGGCATGGTGTATGTAGTATACAGAGACACACCAAATGCTTGCTACAGCAACAGTGTAGTGCAGCGCATTGACATTGTAGCGCCGTGAATGCGAGCCCTAGAGAGAGGTATTGTAATGCGAGGGGGGTCAATTGAAGGGAAGGCGTGGGGGGGGCCTGGCTCGTTCGATCGGAGAGTATGTATCGCAGTGATGTGTGCATGCAAGGCTGGGTGGATTTAAAATCGTTTATTTTTCCTTTTGAATGATCTACAGTGGTCAAGTGGGTGTTTGTGTGTGGACCAAAAAGGAATAGGCGTTGGTCAACAGGATGAGAGAGGCACGATTATATTGCAACTGTTTAGGGCTAGTTTAGATTAACCGTTCTATTTCGAAATTGGAGAGGATTGAGAGGTTTTAAACTAATTTCTCTATCAATACATTTCAATCCTCAGATAGAATGGTGGATTCAAAGAAATCTTTAAGGAGCACCAACCCTATCTTAAGTGGAAAGAGAATGACGCCTTCAAGTATTTATCAATAAATATACATTTAGCTAAAACCTTATGTCCTAATGACTTCTATTGCAGTGTATATGTCATGACGCCATACTACAAAAGTGTTTTTTTTATGGCGGTGATTCTATTAAAAAATGTCACTGCTGATTTGCAATAGAACCAGTGTCATGATCGTTTTCATTGAGTCATGGCTTGAATTGGTGATGAAAGTTAATTTGGTTTTTACTGCTGGCTCAAGTCACAAATTAGCGGTGAAAACCTATCTGCGAGCTACTCGGTGGCGACGGATTGCATGGCCAAGGGTGGTGGCGGTGGCTAAAGCAACAACATTAGGCTCGGTGGGCGTTGGTAGCAAGGGTTGTCGGCAACTTTTAAAATTTTATTGGTCATCATCATCAGTTTTGGAAATGAAGGTGATACACTTCAATTTCGCCACCCACTTTCACCACTGCCTTGCAAAACCGCTGGTCATGAGAGTTAAGAAACCGTCAGTCATGTCATGAATCTAGATTTTGGTTTTCAAAATTTGCACCAGCTTGAACACCTATCTAATTCATTTTTTTTGAAACCATCTATCTAATTTATTTTGTTGCAAACAACTTCGCCGATTGACACTACAATAGCTCAACAACATTGTTATAGGAGTTAAATGCACCAGAGGTCCAATAACTTATAAGTTAGGTCCATTAACTTAGAAAGTGACTTTTTAGGTTCATTAACTTGTGAGGAGTTTCAGTTGGGTCCATCAACTTAGAAAGTGATCTTTTGGGTCCATAAACTTTATATACCATATCACTTAGGTCTATATCCCTCCACATGGGCTTCCTCGCGCTGACATTGCCTGCTGACTTGTCCATCTGAATCAGTTGATGACCTTTATTTCATCAAACACCTTATGGGCACGCAAGCAGACACCACCTATATCGATGCAGGCGTGAGAACAAGCTGTCGCTGCGGCCAAACGAGCGTGCAGGCACGCGAGCAGGTCTACCGCAGCCACTCAGACGAGCGTCGTTGCCACTGTGGCCATGGCAATGCGCGAGCAGGCCGCCATGACCACGCGACACAGGGCATCTTCGTGGGCATGCGGCTATCCTATGCACATCAGTGGGTGGGTGTTCTTTGGTGCTCGCGCTTGTCGAGAACTCCGAGCACATGATGCCACGCGATCACCCACAAGTCGTGGCGGCCAAATCACGCGCCCGTGTGGCCTTGACGGCGGCAGCGCTCGCTAGCGCGCCCTCATGGTCGTGGCGTGGGGGCAGCACTCGCCGGTGCGCCCGAGGCAGCCTACTCGTGTTTCCTCGTGGCCGTGGCAGCGCTCACCCATGACCGCGTGCCCGCGGCGGCTCGCTCATGCACCCGCATCGGCCAAGGCAGCGCTTGCTTGCTTGCTCACAACGTGTTTGATGAAATGAAGGGTCAACAGCTGCTTCAGATGGACAAATTAGCAGGCCATGTCAGCGCAAGAAGTCCACATGGAGGGATATGGACCTAAGTAATACGTCATACAAAGTTTATGTACCTAAAAAGTCACTTTCTAAGTTGATGATCTAACTTTCTAAGTTGATGGACCTAATTGAAACCTGCTCACAGGTTGATGGACCCAAAAAACCACTTTCTAAGTTGATGGACCTAATTGAAACCTACTCACAAGTTAATGGACCTCTGGTGTATTTAACTCTTGTTATAGTGAATTCGAGGCTATTTTAGGCTATGCCAAACAGGCAGGCCCCACTTAGTTGCCAAACAAATTGGCCGCAGAGGATCAGAGATTGGATGCTTGGGGATCATCCTCAACTTTGATTAAGGGAATGATGGCAAGTGGCCAGCAGCTATAACCCATGCAAGCACTTTTGGTCTTTTGCTAGAGCCAGGGACACCTTGGTTGGGCAAAGCTGGTAATCTTAGCACGCACCACATTGAGCTCCAAACCAAAAGGCAAGTAGCCAAGTAGTACCAGGAGATTGCATATGCCATCTAAAAAATGCGTGGAAGATTAACTCCTTCTGCCGCTTTGCTCCATGCTTCAGTCCCTTTCATGCATGCAGGGGAGTTGGGCCAGCCAACCAGGCCAGGCGGGCCCCGCTCCGCCGGTGTTAAAGAACCTTTGCAGAGAGACTGATGGATTTTACTATTCCGTTGTATTTATAAATTGCTTTGCAGGTCTTAGAACTTTTCCCTGATCTGTCATGGTTCCTCACTGCGAGAAGTTATTAGGATCATAGGATGTGCCATGGATCCGATCAGAGGGCCGGTGCTTGCAGTTCAGATTACACGTTCGTGTGCAGTTGTGCACAGTTTGTCTGTTATTTTAGCAGAACCATTCATGGCTGGCACGCCATTATTTTTGCCAGTGTTCGCTGTATATCTCTTCCCAAAAACATTCTCCTCTTGAAGAAGACGCTGTAAACTGGAAGAGACGAAAGACTGGTGGATAAGTACTACAGTCACAACATTTGCCCTAGTACTGTGATGGCGTAGACAGGTATAGCTTCGTACAGCATCTACTGTAAGCTTCATAGTATATGCATGTTTACGTCGGGGATATTGCCAGGCATTGAGGCCCCACGGTCCATTTCCATACGACTAGACAATTCATGAAGGTATCTCCGCCTATAAAGTTCGATAGATATTCCATCATGGGCCAAGCTTGTTCTATCTGCTTTTTTTTTTTTTTTTACTACTCCCATTCCAGAATCATGTGCACTTTGACTTTACTCCCTCCGTCCCAAAAAAAAAAAGGATTACGTTTTGGGTATTCGTATACAAGTTTGACTCGATTTATAGAAAATACGAATAATGTTTATATCTCCGAATAAATTTGTTAAAAAAATTGGATCTAAAGATCTTTCCGGTAATATCAATTATGATACTAATCGATGATATTTATTATTTTTAAAAATTGCTGGCAATCATTTCTTGGGAAGCGAGAACGACATCCTTTTTAGGACGGAGGGAGTACTATCTATGGCTATACTCCCTCTGTCCCATGGACTTTATCGTTGGAAAACTGTGTCCTCCTCACAAACACGCTTCCCGGACGACATACTCCATGAGACGGAGGGAGTACTAGTATATATATTCCCTTGTTCACGACAGAATACAATTATAAGATATATGAGAGTCAAGCTAGTTTAATTTTGATTAAGTTTACCGTAAATAATATCGATATATATCTTCAAATTAATTTATTATAAAATATATTTGTAATAAGTTTGGTACTTATTCGTATATAATTGTTACTAAGTTTCTGTGGAATTTTGGTTAACCTATAAATAGTGTGACTTCTCTCCAAAACTAAGAATTACATTATTTTTTTTATAAAGGGAGTACGTGAACCTCTCACTTATTCCAACAGGTATCAACTCCTTTAAGTTGTTTGCTTGAGTTCTGTTTTAACTTCTTATTCAGTGTTTTTCTCTAAAAAAAAATCAGCCGTTTCGATACCTAGACTCCTATCCTCACCTTATAAGTCCCAGAGACTCCTATCCTAGAAAGCAAGTAATTCTTGCTCTCAACTCTTGACAAAGAAATCAAAGAATCGCGCAGTCTGCGAGATGAGACTAGCATCTCTTGTGATTCACCCTGGCTCGTCGCTGCCCCTTCCTTCCATCATCGCTAGTCTCCCTCTCTTCACATCCGGTATCTCGCCGGAGGCTGCAGGGAGTGGAGATCCATCGTTTTAGATCAAGTCCTTAGGCTTAGGGTCTCTCGGTGCCAGGTCTCTCAGGGCGGGGTAGAATAGTTGTTTTCTCCATGGAGGCTCATCCAAGATTAGGATGATAACTACGACGCCAACAACTTCATCGGCATGACGACGACGTAGACCTTTTCTTTCTGGACGTCGATGTTAAGGTGGAGATACTTTTCTCTGATATCTTCTCTATTTTGTTGTGGTTAGATCTGACTACAATGAAGTAATAAAGAGTGTTAGTTTTTGGTAAGTTTCCTTATTTATTGATGGTAGAAAGGAGGAAGACACGAGGAAGAAGTTTTTTCAACTTTGCCTGCAGTAATTTTGGCATCTATTTGAATGTATTTTGTGCAGTATTTATCTATGCGGTCATCCATACGAAACGTCATATAGGTTTGGTTCTAAGATTTGGACATATCCACAATATGAGTACAATACAGATGAGAATCGATTTATAGATATTTGTAGTGTATATATTATAAAGTGTTTGTAACATGATGATGTATCCAGTTATAATTTAATATAATTCTTATTTGATCGAGAGAGAAAAACTCCTAACAGAGAAGAAAAAAAAGAAGAGTTTTAGCCTTTCCGTACGCATGGTAGCTAGCTTTTATTTGTTGAATACCGTGAGTCATTATGGCCATTATCCGGTTTTAACAGTTGAATTATCTGCTGGGGGCACATTCATCATTTGTTCTGTTCATAAATCTGACAGTAAGCTTAGAATTGCGTCTTCTTTTTACGACGGAGGAAGTAATCCTACAACCAGGCCTGTGGCAAGAGAGAACGATCACACTCGATCACCCTTCCCTGTCAACCGTTCACTGGTCACAGCTTATCCTGTCTGGCTTTTGCAAAGCATTTCGCTGCGTTCGCCGTCTTTCTTTTCCGACGAGCTTCAGATGGAGTCAGGAAGCGTGCGAACCCGTTCACCGGCTTTGTTTGTTTCTTTTATTACCCCGCGGCGCTGCATTGCATGCATGCGCGCTCGCCGGACGGGCGACGCGCCGCCTGGTTAGCTGTTCAAACAACGACTAGGCAGCGGCAGTGGTCAAGCGGCATCCAACACGCAATCCATCCATCTGCGTCATGTCAATCTTTCACCGATTTGGAACTTGAACCGCTGCCTTTTCCTTCTCCCAGAGGCTAGTAGGAGTAGAGCTGAAGCATCGATGAGGCTCGGCATAGCTGGCCTGGCCATGGCACTGCTTCCTTGTGTGACACACGCCGGCCGGCATCAGTGGATCGGACAGTCACGAAAGCATAGCGGAGAAGACGTACACTGTGCGTACGTCGCGCCGGTCGCCGGAGGTGACAAACAAACGCAAGACCGTAAAAGAGGTCGCAGATGATTCACGAGTAGTAGATACGGAGAACCAGCTCCCACGGGCATGGCCATGGCCATGGTCGCGAGCAGGCATGCATGCATAGCCACTAGCGAGTCAGCGAGTGAGCACTGAGCAGCTGCTATGCCTATGCTAGCCCATGCTAGCAATAGTAGTAGCTTATAGCAACTAGGCGCAGCTGCTCAGACAGGGGCAGGCGAGGGCAGCTAGCATTCAGCTTCCAGAGCAGGCAGCGAGGGCCGCGTGCAGGTACAGGAGACAAATCTAATGCTAGGAAGGGCAAAAACAAACAGTGAGGGGAGAGGAGGATTCGTCTTCGTCGACGGGGGCCCTGTGCGCTGTGTGACCCACCCGGCCGGCCTACCGGCCGGCTGCGGCTGGCACTGCTGGGCTCATCCATCTTGGGCTCTGAGACGATGCAAATGCCAACGGGCAATGCAATGCAATGCAAGCGCGCCGTTGCTGCGGTCCGGTCGAGCGAGCGTGCATGGTTGTGGAGGCGAATTTGGCCGGCACGCGGACGGCCATGCCATGCATGCATGCGCGCGCTGTCGTCTTCTTCGTGCCTGGCCTTTTGACCCTGTGGCGTCTGTCTGGATGATCCCGGCCGCTGCTAGCTCATCGTCGGTCGTCGTTAGCGCCTGGGCCATACCCAACACTGGCGCCTGCGCTGCCATGCGTTTCCCATATATGGCCTGACACCGCGCAAAACGGGCAAAAATGACCTTGCACAAACCAACGAAACGGTCGAGCAGGGGGGGAATGAATGCACCCAACGGATCCATGCATGCATGCATCCTACGGAGTACTCCTAGCTATATATCGAGAAAAAGAAAAGAAAACGAAGGCATTCATCTTGTTTGGTTCAGGTTATCAGCTCATTTATTAGCCAATGCAATAATATTTTTTAATTTATCAGTCGCTTTATAAATACCAATTATCCATTTGGATGTGTTGTTGTTGGTGACTTTTAGACTTTTTGTTTGATTATTTATATTATTCAAAAAAATTATATAAATGTTATTTATTTTTTATGAATTATTGAGTCAAGTTAGTAGTAATTAATTCACAAGGAATACAATGACCAGTTTTAAAAATTGTCTTATAATAGCCCATGATTTCTTAATTTGCATATAAAATTAAGGAACGTTGTACTTTGGACTCATATAAAATCAAGAAACGCTAGCTGCAGTTTGTACAGTAACAAAAACTCTGGTAGAACAGGAATAGTTATGCGGCAAAGATTTTTTTTCTCTCTCTCAGATCTCTCCCCTCAACGCTGCCGAAACAAAACAAGACATACGAGTCCATTGACGTGTTCAAACATTATTTTGCTCACTAGAAGTGTGCAACGATGTAAGGATTATATGTCCATGTTTGGTTTTAGTGATTTGGATTATATGTTCAAACAAGACAATTACTAGTACCAACAACACGTTCGTGTGCTAACATAACAATGTTCACAATTTTGATTTTCTAGATCAAAAGAAGATCTAGGGATGCAAAGGAATAAAATGGAATGAAAGATATGTATTAACGCTGTGTGATAAAAAAAAAGATGGTTGTATTGACTTATCTCATGACTTCATAGCTGGTCAAATTGGAGTCATATTAGATTCAAGGTGTAGAAATGATCACTTCACAAGCTTTCCAACAAACTTTAAGATCGTCAAATTAAAAGGTGAGAATATAGCCAAAATATCAAAGTATAAACAAGTTGTCAACTTACTAAACTTCACCAAATGACCCGATGTTTTTTTTAATCTGGTGCAAGGGTTTTTTTTATAATCTTGTAGATCATTTTACTAGCATTCCAATAAGCAGGAGTATAAGATAACAAAAACAGACTTTGGAGGTGGAAGAGAAGGCTAAATTGCCGAGAAGCCTACATAAGATGGTACCGTGGATAACCCGATGCATTTTTATAATTCTATATTGCTTTATTTTTAACGAGTCCTGTTTAGTTGTATATAAATATATCTTAAAATCTTCGTTGTTTGAAAGGGATTGACATGCTCTGAATCGTATGAATTGAGTATATTTGTGTACATCTAAATAAAGACCTTATGGATATTTTGATAACCCTGTACACCGGCCACTCCTGTGATAACCACGCTATTATTGCATGCTATAGTGAATCATTCGGTGCACATAGAAAATGTGCCATTGGAGCAATGGTTAGTGGGATTGCTGGCTATTTATATCCCTCCAACCGGTTTTTTTCCCGTACTAGAAAACACACACTAACCTCGTATGAGAGCTTAGTGATCATATCAAAGCATAATTAGAGCAATTAATTAAAGAGTGATCAGTGCATGCAGAGACCTTGTTTGTGAGAGATCGACTTTTGTGCCCTTATAACTTGGTGAACTCTGACTATGGTGCCCTTGTAACTTGCGATGTGTTTAGTGCTTAATTTTTTTTGGGTTTTATTACTGTAGCACTTTCGTTGTTATTTAACAATTACTGTCCAACCATGATCTAATTAGGCTCAAAAGATTTATCTCGTGATTTTCAGCTAGACTACCTCCTCTCTGATCCCCCAAGTTACCTTTTATTATTAGTTATTTAAAAAATAGATTAGGAAGACTTTCCTATTAGATTTCACTCGAGACTATAAATAATAGGGGATTATAACCAGTTTGGATTAAGAAAATAATTAGGGTAATTCCCGTTATTTCAATCTCCCGAGCTCACGCCTCCTCTCCCCCTCCTCTCCCAGCCGTGCCGCCGCCTTGCCGTCGCCGCTGCACGTCACAGCACCGCCGCCCTCTTCTCCTCCCTCTTCTTCTCCAGTCCCGTGTTACATGGAAATCTTGAAAAATTTTGGAGAACTAAACACACCTGACTATTGTTTGCGTAGTATTTTTGTTAAACTCTTTAAGGCTGTTTTGATTAAATTATGACACGCAGAGCCGAAACGGCTGGTGTTTTTTATAATGACCCTGTCGAAATGTGCTGCACTGTGCTTGTCCGAGCTTTGGCGTTACCAGCGGTGGCCAGTGGGGCGGCGTAGGAGTAGCTGCTGAGGTAGACCTGCCGCAGTGGCTGCTGCCTGCTGCAAGGCACAGTGCTGCACCTGCATGCTAGTCAGCTGGTAGTGGCAGCTGGTAGCTGCTGAGCTGCTGCATTGCATTGCATTTAAAGGTGGCTGTGGCGCAGGCTGTGGTTTTCTCAGTTTTTCTCATTGGAGTCCCTTCACGAGTGGACTGGCGCACAAGATCCAAACAAAATCTACTAGTATACTACTCCCGGAGTAGATTTGTACTACTAGTGTGCGTTAGAGAGAGAAGGTGATTAGAGTGAGCTGAACTGCACTGCATGACCAAAGAGAAGTACCGAGACGTGGGTCCCTGTAAGCAGGAGGAGCCGTGGATGCATGAGTGCAAAACAGCAGCTGTTGGAATTTCTCTCCCAGATCTCTCGGTCTCGGAGATTTCTCTCCCATGGATGCATGTACTAACCCACAATGCAGTTCGCATCCGTCCTTCGAGTTATTCTGCTGGTCATATAAATTGACCGATAAAATAAGTCAGCTAATTTTTTTTGTAAGAGAAAAATATTTTTTAAATAGTTAATAAGTTCGTCTTATAAGACAAACGAACATATTAATCATGCATGCCAAGCAACTAGCACATGTTTTTGAGGGCAACAAGTTGCCAAGTGTAAACATATATGTATGGACCAGTTCAAGTCTGAACAGAACAGATAGCTCAAGTTTTTCTCTTGCACATTGCTAGTAGTCGTTTCAGTCATTTAAATAATATTTTTTTATAACAAATCAGTCAGCGCTATATCTAGAAGCACAAATAGTACTCCACCAAATTCTTGCGCAAAGTCTTTTAGGGCCCGGCACAAAAAAAGAGTATGGGAAAGAGAGAAGCGAGAGATAGATCAGTCGGTCATCGGTGGGTCCTCAGTAGCCACACAGCCTCATTCAGTCATTCCAAAATCTCCATCTGCAATCTGCATGAACCTAAACGTGTGGGTGTGTGATGGCCCACCTGATCTGTGGTTGGTACAGTACAACACATTTAAGTGTTTCATTAAAAGCAACTTACCTCCCTTCTGCCCCGGCTGCCTGCCAAAACACCCTCTTCATTTCATGTACTAACAGTAGTATGCATGCATGTGAGCATGTCTCTAGTGCTCCCATTCATGTGATGACTGATGAGGCCCAAGGCCACAACGCCAACAACACCTGCACCACACCACCGGCCGGCACTGCACGAGGGGTCGCCGTCTCAAGTCATGCACGGGCCGGCTACTACAGCTGCATGGCGTACTGCACTGTCCTCATGTGCACTCTCACTCTCAGGATTTTGGTCCAGCAGATACGACAATTAACCAAGCAAATTACGGCCCATCGATGACACACACTGCATCTGTGCACCCATCCTTATCTACTCTTTTGTCTTTAATCAGCACGCAAACTCCGGCCGGCCGTGTGCTACTGCTTGCATTGCATTGGGCTCCCAGCCCGGCCGACAGGCCTCCTCTCTCATCTCTCACAGTACTAGGAGCTTGCTCATCGTCTCTCTGCTGGCCACTGCTTGCATCACAGCATGAGCATGACAGACAGGTGGTGGTCCACGCACACAAGTAGATAGGCCCAGGTTTTCCTGTGTGTGCGTTTCTGGTTTTATTCACAGTACGTCTGTCTGTTTCTACATTTTGTAATGGTTGCAGATAAATGGTTTATTTGACGCATGTCGTATGTATGCAAGATTTAGTTTGTTGGCTCTGCAAAAAGAAATGCTTGGCCATTTGAAGATTAACGCCGTTGTTGTAAATCATTAGCTAGAGAGAACTGCTATTAGTACTAGTACTAGTAGTTCTGTACTCCTATCTGTGAGAACAAGATCGAAGCAAAGTTTAGTGGTAGTACGTACGTAGTACTGCTTTGTAGTCCTACATGGCAGTCATGGATTCATTTACTGAGGGAACAGTACAGATTGCGGAGTCAGCCGGCCAGTGCGATCTACTAGTGGCATACTACTAGGCTAAGGTAGTACGTACAGTAGCTGTACGTACATCGACACTGTCTGATCACACTGGTGTGAACAGATGCCAGCTACGACGACCACATCCTCAGCCTAGTACTGTAGTAGTACGGAGTCTACTACACAGAGCTGATCGCACACAGTGACAGGTGACATGAGCAGGTGGTAAACTCGCACGATTGCGACCATGATTGTACATCTTCTTTGGAATCAAATCTTGGCAAAATCCGATCATCATCACCAGTTCACCAACAAAGACGGCCTGCAAAATCCTACTACTAGTAGTACTTTTGTACGTACGGTTGTTGCATGCATTTATTTTCTCCTGCTCAACGCATATTCTATGATTATAATCCATTTATCCTCCTCGCATGTACAGTATGGCGCTGGACATGGCATGGCGTGGCAATGGCAACGCATGCCATCCCCATGCAGTGCAGCATCAGCATGCTTGAAGAAGAAGGTCAGACAGAGCTGTGCAAGGAGGAATCAATAGAGGTTGCACCGAAATGTGCATTGCCTAAGATAGACGACGACGGGGGAGACGGAGCAAAACGGCATGGGCTGGTGTCGCGTCGCGCGTGTGGGACTGTGGCCTGCCTGTGGGTGGGCCGGCCTGGTGGCCTCCGGCCTCCCCCAAAGGCGCGACACGCCAGGACTGTGCAGGCATGCCTCCACATTCCCCACCCCTGACATGGCAGCCCCATCAGCCATCCTCGTTTAAAGCTACCCCCCTCTTCTCTCCTCTCCTACTACTAGTAGCTGATGTCAATGGCCCTGTTTGGATCACTCTAGCTCGGCTAGAGGCTAGAGGTTAGAGTTAGTTTCAAACTAGCTCAAACTAGCTCTAGCCAAAGAAGTGTTTGGATCAAAGGGCTAGTTTGGGCTAGTTCTGGTGGGACCCACTAGAAAATTAATATTTTTTCTCTCCCATAACTTTTGGAATGTTGAGGATGAAGTTTAAGATTATGTTAAAATCGTTTAAATGTGTCAAATGCTTAGAAAAATGCATTTATTATCAAATTAGCCCAAACTAGCCCAAATAATCACCTCTTTGGAGGGCTAGTTTTTTTGGGTGAGCTAGTTCAAAAAACTAGCTCTAGCCCTCCTGTTTGGATACTTTTGAGCTAGTTTGGCTTAAACTAGCTCAAACTAGCTCTAGCCCTCGGATCCAAACAGGGCCAATGGCATGAGAGGGACACAGTGATAGAGAGAAGCAGGCAGGCAGGCACGCAGTGGCACTGGGGCAGAGGCAAATGCAGCCTTGAATGCAAAAGTTGCTCGAGTCTTTAGGGCCCTGGACTAGCATGGCTCCCTGCTCGGTAGCCATTGCTCCAGCCTCAAGGGACCAACAAGGGCTAAGCCTGAACAGTGAACAGCTACCCCGCTTTGCTGAGCTTCCCATTGTGCCGTGCTCGCTCTTTTGCTTTGCACTTTTCTTTTTTAATTTCCATCTCGCTTCCATCTTCTCCCTTGCATTTGGATTTTAGTACTACTATCTACTGTAGCCAGCTTTGCATGCAAAACAGGATTGGAAAGAAAGCAAAGGGAAGGGATCCCAAGCTACTAGTAGTAGTGCTGTGCTTAGGATGATGGGAGTGTACTCCTTGCCACTAGATTGCGTTCTGCCAAGCAAGCACTAAACTCCGGCTTTGTTAATGGCTGATCGGCTTTGCATCAAAGATTCCAAAGCTGATTGATGTCAGTTTCATTCTGTCCACTGCCTTGTGTGGAGTACTACAGTATTCTCATGCAGACCTGCGGCACAGTCGTTACCATTCAAGCCTGCCTGCGCTCTGACCACTGCTCTGCCCCAATAATAACAGCATTGATCCTCCTACCCATTTGAAATAAAACAAAAAACCTTTTTCAGATAGCAACTGTCTTTTTCTTCCTTTTTACTTTTATATAAAAAAAAGAGTGACAGGAACCGTTGGACTATTCATCGCACTGTCCAGGAGGCAACGTCAAAGGTGGCCAAAAAAAAAAAGTCTACTCCCTCCGTCTTAAATAAATAAGTGTCGCTTCACTTTCCGAGAAATAAATGCCGGTAATTTTAATAAATAACAAATATCATCGATTAGTATCATAATAAGTATTATTGGAAAAAAAATCTTTGAATCTAGTTTTTTAACAAAAATATTCGGGGATATAAATATTATACGTATTTTGTACAAATCAAGTCAAACTTCCGACACGCATTCCACGGCGACACTTATTTAGAGACGGAGAGTACTCAACAATATTACATAGATGTTCGTATACTAATAAAAAATAAATTACAGAACTCATCAGTAGACTGTGAGAGGAATTTTTAAGCCTAATTAATTTATTATTAACATATATTTATTGTAGGACTATATTATCGAATCATAGACTAATTAGGCTTAAAAGGTTGTCTTTCAAAATAATTATAATCTATGTGATTAATTATTTTTAGTCTATATTTAATACTTTATACATGTTTATAAATATTTGATTTAACATGACAAAACTTTTGTTGTGACGAAACAAACACCCCCCAAACGAATACTCCATCCTAAAATAAATATATACTCCCTCCATCATAAATAAAAGGTCGTTTTCACTTCTCGAGAAACCACTACTAGTAATTGTTGGTATTTCTTATGCACAACTAAAATATGAAGGATTTCGCAAGCGCATAGAAAACCATTATAGCATTTTACAAGGGAGTATTCCGGTATCGTTATTTATATTTTACCTTTGGGAAACAATGGATAAAGACATTGATAGTTCACCATCATGTATCTACTAACTTAATACACCAACTAGACTATAGTAGGGGTAAATGATAGATAACAGGAATTATGCATATATGACACGGACACACAGGAGAATTCTATGATAAAAGAGTAGATAGCTAAAGTGAGAGGACAACGGGAGAGTTAAAGGTTCCTAAATACTTCTCTATTACTAGGGTTCTATAATAACTGATTCATGGTAGATATAGCAATCACACAATAGCACTTTGTAGCAGCAGTACCTTTCCAACTCTCGAATAAGACTGGAAAGAAGGTAGTTGGGGAAGGCTGCCAAAAGCTCTATGAAACACCAACTCCGACGTGGTGAAATACGAAGGCCTAACAGAGCTGTCACCTCTGGGGCTACCACAACTAACCGTAGGAATTGGGCGCAACCTCAGGTAACCTGTAGCCTAGACTCCATGTCTACACTATCGATTACTACCCTAGTCACGCCTAATAACTAGAGCACCTAATACAAAGCGGAGATCCTATGCTAAAGTATAACAACTATACTAACCAATCAAATGTAATGCATAAAAGTAAATAGAGAAGATAAAATATATTAAAGCATAAGTCTTATAAGAATAGATACAAAGATATACCAGAACTCTGAAAACTCCTCCAAAGACTCCTCCGGAACCTGGGCGTAGCGCCGCTCTCCCTAACTCTCAATTAGAACTAATCTACTACATTGAAAAGTCTAGCCCTAATTCTCTAGAGGTGAGAGGTCATCCATTCGAGGGACGCCTCTACAACCCTATAATAATGTGGTGCCCCCAGGGAGGGGGGTCTGCCCCTGTATTTATAGCCCCGTGGGAGAAACGTGAGCCCTTTGATCAAACCGACTTAAGGTACGGTCAAGATGCATCCTTGAAGGCGGTGGAAGAAGCTTCCAAAAGATGGGCGTGAGAGGCCATAGGGGGAGGCCGGCCGGCCTAGGAGGAGATGCCGGCCGGCCTGGGCCCAAGCCCACTTGGGCCCAGCTTCGTTTGTGTGTTTTCCATCTCCTTTTAGGGTCCAATGGCGCATGTTTTGATCTGGAGTTGATATCTCTTGATTCTGGGCTCCAAATATAGCAAATGATATGTCTGTTTCGATCGTCTCGACGAGCTCGTCGCAATGGTGTAGTCTAATTCCTTATTTGAGATACTTTTATTTGATGAAAAATTACATACTCCTGCAACACAAGTGAGAACACCAAAACTCGTGGAACTCGTTAGAATCAAAACCTACAACTATGCTTTGTAATTCATTTTATATTATTTCATGCAATAGTTGATGATTATATTTGGTATTTAATGACCGTCAACAAGCTCCCCCCAAGCTTACCCTTTGCTAGTCCATTAGCAAAGCCTAACTACTAAACTTGAATCGGGGAGTTGGTACTATGCTTTCACTCCTCAAAAGTACACATGTTTTCAAACTAAAATTCTCCTCCGGATTAGATAAAACTGCTCTAACTTTCAGACTTACCCATTTTACTTTTAACTATGGAGCTTTTCAACTTTAGCGTGGGTCTTGAGTAATTGAAAGATAGAACAATCAAGTCAAGCACTATGTCTTAAACTCTTCACTCAATCAATATTCTAGAGTTTTTTTTCTAAGTTTTTGAAATAAAACTCAGAACTTAATTGTATGACACCCTCAGTCTCTTAATATGTGGTATTTATGGATCTCACTTGAGGCATTTATGTTTTCATGCCCCTCCTACAACTAATGATTATAGTGGAGCTCATAGGAGTGGCATTAAACAAGGATGAACGTACTGGCAATTCATATATTGTAAAATCAAACAATGGATCCAAAGAGAGTCAAGTCATACAATCAAACCAAGATGTGCATGTGTATGAAATATGGTGGATACGTGAATATATGGTGGCTAAACCTAATTCTACTTTTGCTCTTTGAAAATAAATCTCTCTCTTGGACTTAGAACTTTCGCAGAAAAACATGGGCTATCTTTATTCTTCTTCTTTTTCTTTCTCTCTTTTTTTTCTTTCTTCTTTTTTAGGGAGGTGGGCATCTATGTACCCATTGTTTTAAATGTTTGGACACTTGTCCATTTTTTACTCCCTTTTCTCTCTTTTTTCAATACGTTTTCTTTTGCATAGCCACATGCATTCCTTTAAATACAAACTGATTAGAGAGATAACGATAGGAACTTAGAGCATTTAAACAGGGGTTATCCTATAGGGTATAGTATTTTTTTAGTGTTTACTCCCAGTGTAGGAGAAAAACAATTTTGAGGTGGATCGATGAAAGTGAAAAATGGTTGCGCTTACCCCAGAATGGGAGTAATTCATATGTGGATGGAGTGTGTATGTGATCTTGATTTTAAAAGCATGACAAGACTCTCATAAGGTATACAACAAAGGTTGACTGAACTCAATGCAAAGCAAGAAGCATGAATGAGCAAAGGTTTCTCTAGTCTAAATGTATATTATATATAGCTTTGGTAGGAATTCAAACTTTATCATACAAGAGCACATCATGTAAGGTTTTCAATTTTTAAAAGATAAATCTCCGAACTTAGTATTGCTAGAAATAAAATAAATAGCAGCTCGGACTTTCTCATATCATATCTCTCAATCATCTAGACTTAGCTTAAGCATATGCCTCCACAAGTTTCAGGTTCAGAGTAAATTCTTATATTAAAAAACAGTTATACCCAAAACTCGGGAGAATTTAAGGTTGAAAACTAGGCACTTAGATGGAATTACGACAGAGCAACTATTTATCATCTCCAAGACAAAATTTTATTATTCTTCAGTTGACTTTTAAACTAGATAGAATTGTAAACACACTCTATGATCACACCTTAATAAATAGCTAAACTATCTTTATTTGGTTTTAATTATTATTTATTTTTTTTATTTTAGACTAATGGACTCATAAAAGACTACAGACGTGGACCTTCATGTGCCCACATATTTTTGATATTTTATGACTATAAAATAGACTCGATAATCGCATAGGTATACTTACCTGATAACTAGGGGATGCCTTCCCCCAAGCTAGTTGTTGTCGTAGTTGAGCATTGAAAATAAGTGATCCTCACGAAGGAGCTCATGCTTATGAGAGCAAGTGTTGCCAGGGACATCTCGATCTCATCTCTCGAGAAGTTACTTTCTTCACTCGGTGGGTAACTATATGTCGAGAAGGTGTACAGCGAGGAGTAAATATGAGGGCGCCTGGGTAACTAGCTCTTGAAGTCATCTTGCAAAAAGCCCTCACAAAACACCAAAACTCGTGGAACGGATTAGGAAAAATAGTTTATGGTTAGCCGTTTCGAGGATTAGGTGTTATGGGGCTTGAGAAATATTTTTCAAGTGGTAAGGTTACAGCAGGATGCTTATCTAATATTTTTAGATTTTCTATTTTTGTATACAGAAAAGCAAAACATGTATGCATGATATTTTTGATATTTTTATGCCACCACAATGACAACTCCTGTAGGCCTCTATACCGCAAGGGATTCTCACATGGGGCTCTTTATGATACAAGATAAATGAATATGTATTTATTTATTTTTCTTGATGTAGTGATAGTGCAGAAAAGTAAACATGCTAAAAAGAAAATAAACCATGCAATATAAGAAAGTAAATATGGATAACTACCAATGTTACCTCACGGCGAGAGTTCGATGTTTTGAGTCCTTCGAACTGGACTCCTTGCAGTGGTTCATTAATTGAATACTTCGGTTTTCTCCTAAGGATGAGGATTGAGGTGGTGTCTCCACTAGTGGCGCTTCCAATGGTGGTGCCACCTTCTTCCTTTCTTTTTATTAGCATATTGAAGCCAATCTTATGTGCGTCATTATTACTGATTGAGAACTTCCACTTGTAGAATTTAGGGAATCTCCCCACACTTTGCTTGAAGTGTGTTCTACTAATAAAGACAAGGTAGAGATCAAGTGCATGGGCTCTATTGGTGGAAAAACACCAACAGAACCAGAAATTTATTCATTCTCTAACCTTAGGCACAATAAGATTGATGTATTTTTACATTGTTCATTTATAATATGAGTGAGAAGATTGAAAGTATAAATATAGCATTTAAGTTTATTAGATAAAGGAGTGTAGTTACTTAACCTATGGAAGGATTGTTCATCTTTATAAGTTATCAAGATTAACATGATGACTATCATCTTCTAAAAACAAGATATATCATATTTGAGCTCATTTGGTTAAGATTGAGATCATGAGAATGGTGCTATGATGTGTACTTCTAAGATCAAGAGGGAATGATGACCACTTACCTTTAAGATGATGACACCATGTGATAAAGGATAGATTGAATCTCAATGGTCTTTTTCCTTCCTCGCATCTTGAGTTGTTTATTAGCATCTTGTCTCATATGTTGTAATCTTTTCACACTTTTCTAGACTTCGCTTCTCTTATTATTTCTTCTCTACAAGAGATTAGTAGACAACACATACCCGAAGGAATATACTATTTATTTAAAGTATGGATAGTGTTTCCAAGAAGTTGAAGATTAAATTGTAGCTCATGTTTTAAATGATTCACCATTACTTCAAAATTTTCAACAAAGTTAAAGCGAAGATATTATTTTAAAGAATACCTCTAACCTGATTTGATTCTATGAATTCTTCTAATATGATTTAAATAATTTTATATAGGAGAGGATAGTCTATATATACAACCAAATTCTTATACAAATATGCTTTGATGTTATAATGTTTAAATAATATTCTGAAGCATACTTATAATAGAGTAAGGAACTTTAAAAGACTAAAGATATCTATTCAAATAGAACCAAGAATATGTAGGTGAACCAAAAGAGTATTTTATTTGTTTTAAGTTTTAGCAAATTAAGCATGACATAAGGTAAGGATAATCAAGACAATTAACAACATAGTATAAGATGTTGAATGCAGTTTAAAGTTGCATGAGGCTTCGGTAAACATACCTTATGCCTTGCAGGGTGATTGATCCACTATCATGGTGAAGTGTAGAAGGTGTTGAAGTGTTCTTTCATCCATTTCTTTCCATCTTAGTCCTTTTTATATACTTGTTCTCCTTTCTTTTCGTTTCGAACCATGATCAGACATTTATTCTTTCTTTTCTGCATAAATGTTAGTGGACATATACCCGAAGGATTGCAACAACTTTAGAATGTGGGTTATGGTTCATAATTTATGCGAATTTCTTCCATGCTAATAAAAGGATGGGCCTTTAGAATTACTTTAGCATAGATTTCTTTTAATAGATTTTACTAGTGGCTGCACTTTTATATGGTTCAAGGCAAAGGTAACTTGCAACAAAGGATTAAATGTATAAACTTTGATACTTACAGCTCTTCCATGGAGAATGAGTTGTGTCTTCCTTTTGTGCAAAGTTATTGAACTTCATCACGTGCCTTGATTTGTCTCTTGATGTGAGTTCATCTCTTGATTTACCCGAATTGAGTTTAAGAGTTTCTTATAGGGGTTAGCCCAACAAAATATCTAATGTCTACTACAATAATTTCTAGTTCAATAACCAAACCAAACTCCATGTCTAGTTTTAGTTAAGGAAGACATTTTAACCTAAGCACCACGCCCAATTTAAAAGCCCATGAAAGTATGTACAGTACTTCCAAACTAAAGCATACTATAGCAAACAAAGATAGCATGAAAGCACATAGAGATTTACTCAAATAGATGAAAGCATGATCATGTATGGTAAGAATATATTTTTTTAAAGTAGAGATGCGAGTGACATACATGTGTGCAAGAAACTAAACATGCTGTGGATTTGATATGAGATGGAGTAGATGCATGCATTATTCAAAGTAAACATGCAGTGGAATGCTATCCTACTCATCAAATTTAAAGCCTATGAGCAAGACTTTCTCACCTTTCTTGATCAAACTTACCATGACTCACAATGGTATTTGTGAGTAGCGCAGCATCTTTATTCGTCACATATGATGAACTTTGAATTCATGTGATGATAACTTTTCTCCAATCTACACATGGTTAGAGGAATATATATAAATGTTTATACATACCTGTGAGATGGCAGGGCTTCATTGTTGATGGATCATGAATATTCAGACATTCTGAGTTCTTCAATATCTCCCCATGTATTGTTCTTGTAGAATTTTGCCATAAGGTTGGAACGATTGATGTCCTGCTTATTCCACAACTCAACAAAACAAGGGGTAATCCTACTAAAGCTAGTGGTACACTACGTTAGCAGACATCACACTACTACATAAATATTAACCGAGGCGGTCAAAAAGGGCTTAAGCGAGGCGTTTTGGCCAACCGCCTCGGATGGAAGGTCACGGTAAATCAGACCTTTTCCGAGGCGATTTCATGCCCGCCTCGGTTAATCGGAATAAAAAAATAAAAAAAAGAAGAAAGCCCGCCAAGCCCATCGGGGCCCGCCGGAGCCCATAGGCATGCCGCCGCCGCAAGACGCTCGTCGGGCCGCAGTCCCGGCCGCCGCCGGGTGGAGGAGCTCGGGGGGGGTCGGATCCGCCCGCCACCCACCTATGGCAGCCATGGAGGGAGGGAGGAGGCCGGATCCACGCCGCCGCCGCCCAGTGGTGCCATGGAGGGAGAGGAGGAGGCCGAATCCGCATGGAGGAAGCTCGATCCATGCCGGTGGAGCTCGATCCGCCGCCGGTGGACCTCGATCTACGCGGAGGAAGCTGGATCCACGCTGGGGACCTCGGGGAAGAGCTGCGCCGCCGCCGTTGCCGTGGATCTCGGTGGAGGGAGCTGGATCCGCGCCACCGTTGCCCCGGATCCGCGATCGGGAGCTTCCGACCGCTGCCGGTGGACGTCGATCCGCGCAAGGGAGGGGGCTGGATCCACCGGGGGCTCGCGTGGGCCGCGCACCGCGCCGCCCGTGGCCATGCACCCCGCGGCCGTGCCGTTGCGGGGCCGCGCGCCAAGGCCGCCTTGGCCACCACGGGCCCGCGCGCTTACACCTTGGCCGCCCTGGGCGCCGCTATCATGGAGAGTGAGGGAGAGAAAGAGGGAGACAAGGAGAGAAGGAGAGAGTGAGAGACAGAAAGCTTTGCGTGGAGAGGGGGAGAATGAGCTCGTGAGAAAACCCTAGCCCCGTTTATATACGATAGTCGATACCGGCCTTCGTGGGCTACTGGATCGAGCCTCGATTTACGGAGACGGTTGCAAATAGAATGTCCGCTCGGTTAATGATTAACCGAGGCGGTTATATTAAGATGACCGCCTCGGTTAATAGAGAGGGTTAACCGAGGCGTTAGTCTTAATATGTCCACCTCGGTTAATCTATTTTACAAGACGGTTTTTGTAACCGCCTTGGTTAATTGAAAAATCTCTTCATAATGAATCTCGGGTGCAAGCTCGGGCACCCGATAAGCATACGTCGCTGTTAACACCCGGCCGTCGGATCAAGCGGCTCGCGATGTGGTGCGTCCGATTGCGGGGTTTAGGTGCGGCATGCTAGCGGCGCGCGTCTGCACTGTTACCACACACGAATCTTCTCGGCCCACCACCCCGCATCTCCCTCCTCCTCCTCTCCCGTGGGGCTGGGGTTCTCGGCCATCCCCGCGGGTGGGGGCCAGCGGCCGAGCCGCCCAAGCGACCCAGGCCGCTCGGTCCCCAGCCATCCCGGCGGGCGAGGACCCCATCTGCGCCTGCGACCCGTTCTTGGCCGGGCGGCGCTGGCCGGCTCCGGCCCCACCGGCGGCGGCGGCGCATGGAGGCTGCAGCCACCCCGGCCGGCTGCGCGAGGCCTTTCCCCCCCCGGTGTCCCCTTCCCTTCTCCACCTGCTCTGTTATCCGTCGGTATCCGCTTGCCGCACCGGTGCCTCTCTCCGTCCCACCGCGCGGGCCGTCGTCCGCTCCACCCTCCTCTCGCTCCCATGCTCAATCTTCCAGCGAGATACTATGGTGTTGTAGCCCTCCGTTGTTGGTCCTATGGAGGCACGTAAATATGAGCGCTTGAGGGCTCGCTGCTCCTCGTCGGCCAAGCGGCGAGGCGGTGAGCCACGCCAGACAGTATGAGGTCCCCCGACGAGACGCACGTCACCACGACGGTGGCGTGCCACCCGGCATGGATCTGGACCGCCCGGCGCTGGCAAAGGGACCACCGGCAACGACCTCAGAGACGAGGCCGTAAGTTTGCAGGCTTTCTCTGCCCCCATCTCCATTGACTCTGCTTGCGTACATGTTCAATACAGTATGCCCATACAACATCATGGATAAGGATAGAAGATAGCAAATCGCAAGCATCAATCGAGCGTTTCAAGCAGATTTGTTCTTTGCTCTCCCGTACTTGGATGTGTTAATAAATGAATCCCCTTATTCCTAAGTTCAATCCTTTAGTCTCTGAAACCAATTTCATGTATAAAGATCAGTGACTATGGGTATTCATTTGCAAAAATGTTTTCATTCGTTTTCATTCAATAATATTCAGAATTCATATTATGTATACATCCTTTCAAATCTTCGATATTGCAAGTACAAAATTTGTTCAAAGATTTAATCATTTGGGAAAAACTGTTTTGTATTGCATTTAGCCATTGCCTTCAAAGTCAAACTGAAACTAAACATGTGATGGATTTCTCAGCTATAGAACTAAAGATCACCTTCCAGGAAGTCAGCAAGTGATGGATTTCTCAGATATACCTTCCATCATGTTTGTTAAGCTTCTCCCTTAGGATTTTTTTTGGAGCACTACGGACATTAATTGTTGGATGCTTTGCGACGATTTGGCACAAAAAAGTATACATGAGATTTATCCATTCATTTTGTCTACATGCCAACATTTTCCATTAAGCTTGTACAGCGTGCGGGGAAGCAAACATTGCCCCAAACCGCACCTCAATAGGATGTATGCTTTCAAGATAAATTAAGCCTATGTTATGTTTATTTTCAATTGTAAAGTAAGATTTGATGATTCAGGTTCCCAATATTCGAGAAGTGAAGAGCAACAGTTTTTGCTTATATAAATATAAAACCGTCTCTCGACTATCATCAGTTCATTTATTATCTTCATTCCTCTAGGCATTCTACTGAAAGACGTCTTGTTTCTAATATTATCCAGGGATATTTACTAAAAGTTTATAGTACTTGTCTTTATTCTCATTGAGGAACTCACTGGTGATTTTTTTTCTTGCTAGAAATGTATATTACCTCTTCTTAATTTATGATTGCCTGTAAATCACCTTTGTGGTACATAGATAGTTATTTATATCCCCTAATATAATAGATTTAGACTATGTTTATGGAAATACAGAACCTATCTACAGCGTAGCAACCATTTTTTTTGACAGAATAGCAACGGAATTTCATCGCACTATATTTGCAATTGTGAAATATTGCTCAAATCATATAGTTTAAAGAAGACAATGTAATTTCAAGGTAGTAGAGGCAACATCATGAAACCCACTCAAAATCACCATGGCTGGCTCAAGATGGCGCGGCAACGCCGCGCCCGAGTTTTCTAGTCCTATTAGATTCATTTGCAGCCCGACGAGACCTTAGTGGGCTAAATTCTATGTAGTACGGATAGTGGGCTGTTGTGGAGAAAAGAAGGAAAAACAAACCGTCCGGAGCCCACTTAAACCTAGTCCTTGACAGCTTGCGCTCACCTTCGCCGTACACGTGTGGCGTCCCCTCAAAAAAAAAGAGAGACTAGACAGTGCCTTCAAGTTTTCTATACGCACTAATAAAAATATGAAAGTGCTCAAAAGCAAAACTTTTAAAAATATAAAAGATTTGTAACTCTATGCTTCTATGTAGTAGCTGCTTTAGAAAATGGCCAAATTAAACAGTCCCTACTAAATTCACGGCAGATGTTTAGTATTTTATTTATGTCAAGAATACACGCAATACAAAGACTCCTGCAGGTAGACGTAACTCCCTAACTAGTTACAACTTAAAAGCATACAATAGTTGTAAATTTTACCCATATGGTACATGTGAAATTATAGTTGATGGGTTTTGTACCGGTTTATAATCTTTTCATTCCAAACGTAGCACGTTTAGGGTAACTCTTTTACACAAAGTAATGATGAAAATATAAGCGAGATGCTACGTCTACACGTGTATCGGCTTTGATGAGGACATGACATATTCGGATACAACCATTAATTATAAGGTGAGCTTGTTTAGTGATTTTTGGTGTAACTCACTTGGTTCCACATGTACATGTTCCTATTTGCTTGTAGGTACAAATATTTCTCAAAGTGCAGGGCAATCAAGATTCATCAGTGACCCGATAGTACCTCGTTGGGAAGGCCGTAACTCAACCATCCGGGGTGCGATTGAGATCAATGAGTACTTGATGGAAAGCTTATTTGATAAGCTTTCAAATAAATCAGGTCCCATCTCAATATCACGTTGGCAAGGCCTCCAAATTATCAAGACATTCTGTCACCGTTATTCGTCGGGGAGCTACATCATTGTCATGGGTCGGATATTCACACTTGGGACCCCGCCCAAGTTGGAGCACGTTCCCGAGAAGATGGAAAACACACCAAGAAAGCCCTTGGACGTCCTCCTCCTTGGCCACCACCTTAGGGGGCCAGCAAGGACGTTCAAGCCAAGCCAGAGGCCCAGTCCAACTCGAGTTCGCGTCAGTCTCGGCCTTCAGGACCAGTGAGCGATAAATCGGACGCCCAGGACACATCCGGACTCCGTTTTTGATGATCCATATATGGATGGAAAGATAATTTCATAAGCTAACTAATGGCTTTGGTTTGAGGTCCAAATTCCATCGGAGTCAACAGAAATCGTCAAAACAAGTGAGCGTCCAGAATCTGTTTAGGCGTTGCATTGCGATCTTTTTGGGCCGTCGGGCCATGTAACGTATAGGCCCATGAGGAGGACGTGAATGAAGGTACTTGCACGCCCCTTAGACCATATAATCAGTAGCCGCCACCTACGTTAGGGTTTGGGTTTTGCTTTAGATTATCTCGTCATCGAGCGCCGGGCCATTATCGGTTTGTGAGACCCCAACTCGTGATCTTAATCATATATCTGCAATTGTCACTTTTCTTTAGTTGCGTATTATCTTGTTCTTACTTGTGTTCTTCGATTCGCAGCAGAGATTAGCCTTTTTGGTGAGGTCAACCAGATTGTGACACGGTTGATAACCAGAGGAGACGTGGTGCTAAGGTTGCGGTGGTTCGGGTCTTTGTGATCCGAAGCCGGATCGGTGTGTCGCCTCCGACTAAATCGATAGTTATCTTGAACCCGACGGAAGATCGGGAATCACGCCCCCATCAAGTGGTATTCAGAGCTTAAGGTATACCATCAGGTTCAAAGTTATCCCTTAGTTTGTATTTTATCTTCATCCCATAATCCACGGCCATAATTGTTTCCCATCCTAGAGCCGACCCACGCCATAGCCTTTGTATAATTTAGTTTTGAGTTCGTTGTATTGAGTGCACAGGTCCTAGGTCGACGTCTTATTACTGGTTTAGATCGTGTTCTTCTCTAATTTGTGTTGATCCCTCCATCCGCAACCATTATATATCATCATCGATTTGCATCTTGTGTCCACATAAAACTCGATTTGGACAGGCTACCTAAAAACAGTCATAACTTTTTTCGTCCAAACTCGAAACGGGGCGAATTTTATATCTACGGAGAACGCCAGAAAATTTTAGATTTGTTTCATCCCAGCAAAGCTGGGTTCGCAAAAATTAGATTTGCGAAATTCAATCAGCAAAATCGAGTTTTTGGGCCCACAAATTTTGGTGTTATTTTGAGAGCACAATACTTATTTTCTATACACCACATCTTTTATCCAATTGAGCTCAAATTTTTTATGGTTTGTTCTTGTGTGCTCCTTACTGAGAAAAAAATATCAAAAGATCAAAAGAAAAAGTTTGTATAAAAATAAAAAAAATAGTAAAAGAAAAGAGAAGAGAATAGGAGCACATAAGGAACAACTAATTGCTCTATTTTGTGTGGTGTCTTTGCCTTGTTCATGTCTATTGGTTTCATTCATAATTATTTTTTTTTATCCTTATTTCACTCCCTTGTTTATTATAATTGGTGCTAGGAACACACATAGGCCAGCAACTAGGACAAGTGCTTTGGACGTTTATTCAATATTGCTATCTATTACTAAATTGTGTACCACATATATAAATTTGTTTCTTTGTGTGCCTTCCAAGCTCCACATATATACTTCAGATCAGTACAGAAAAAGACCCTTGCAATTTTGGTGCCACATCCTCACAGGTATCACGAAACCCGCCCGGTTGTACCATTCACTGTCTTGCTTTGGTAAGAACACTTGTAAGAATTTGGTAAGACGTGTGAGAGTGTGCATCCACTGACACATATTATAGTTGATAGGGCTTTTGATTTCTAACAATACCAAACAACAAGTTTCTTTTTAAGTGTGAATTACAGGTCATCATGGATCAGCCGTCTTCCTCCATAGCTGCAGCGACATCATCACAACCACTTTTCACATGCTCCACAGAGTTTGCACATCAAGTGCTCGGTTCCCAAATGGAGAAGGCAGAGCAAAAAACCAGTTCAACAACGTGTTTCAAACATATTTTGTTGTGAAAGAGGCACGTTTGTCGTGTCATGATCGATGGTGAGAGTTGCAACAACCTTGCAAGCTTAGAGTTGGTTGAGAAGCTTGGTCTCACCACAAAGCCACATCCACATCCATACTACATGCACTGGGTAAATTCTTGGGATAAAATAAAGGTAACTGAAATTGCACATATTAAATTTTTCCCTTGGTGTTTATAAGGATAGTGCAGATTTTGATATAGTACCTATGCAATCTTGTCATTTATTATTTGGTAAACCATGGATATCTGAAAATAAGGTTATGCACAATATGATTGCTAATAAATATTCATTCAAATACAATAGTAGAAACATTACTCTCATACCTATGACCGCTGCTGAAATTTTAAGAGAAGATCTTATGAGAGTGGAGAGAAAAAAGAATGAGCCTTTTAGAAAAGAATGGGTCATTTCAGATGTTAAGATATCTTCATCTAAATCTGAATTTTTACAAAATAAAGATATTGCTTTGTCTTTTGTTGAAACTAATAGTTTGCAGCATGTATCCAAGAAAGAGGACAAGGTAATAGAGAAAGAACAGGTAACTGTCTCAGTTAAGAGCTCTCTTGAGATGCTGAATTTGCCCACCAATGATGCTATTAATGCAATACTAGAACCTTCTCTTGATTTACCTTTACCACATGATGATTCTACTGATATTTGTGATGAAGA
This sequence comes from Chrysopogon serrulatus, assembly GCA_015844335.1. Lineage (NCBI taxonomy): Eukaryota > Viridiplantae > Streptophyta > Magnoliopsida > Poales > Poaceae > Chrysopogon > Chrysopogon serrulatus. Next base: position 72,293 of record JADLZL010003062.1, read on the forward strand.
GAAGTTGCATGATAGCACTTTTGTTATTGCTATGCCACCACTTGTGAAAGAAATTGATTCTTATATTTTGGAACAAAGTACTGTTGCTGCAAGTAAATATTGTCTTCCCATTACCACTGAAAAGGATGAGCTAAAATTATTATCTTCTTTAAATACTTTGGGTTATATTGAGTTTGATACTCTATGTGCTCTTAATATTTTGGAAGAAAAATTTAAATATGCTGAATTGCCATGGTTATCTAGATGTATATATCACTTTGTTGGCAAATATAATTACAAAGGAGAGTATATGGTGCATCGTGTCTATATTTGTTTAAATCTGAAATCTCCTTTTACTATACAAAAATATGATCAACTAGAGGGCTGCAATAGCTATAATTTTATCATGTCAAGTGCTTCTAGTTTTATTACAAAGAAACAAGTTAAATTTCAAGAAGGGAAGCTATGTTGGCTACTACCTACAATCTGTCCTGCACCTAACCTCAAACCGAGGACGGTTTGTTGTCAAGAAGGGAAGGATGATGAGGACATGACATATTCGGATACAACCATTGATTATAAGGTAAGCTTGTTTAGTGATTTTTGGTGTAACTCACTTGGTTCCACATGTACATGTTCCTATTTGCTTGTAGGTACAAATATTTCTCAAAGTGCGGGGCAATCAAGATTCATCGGTGACCCGATAATACCTCGTTGGGAAGGCCGTAACTCAACCATCCGGGTGCGATTGAGATCAATGAGTACTTGATGGAAAGCTTATTCGATAAACTTTCAAATAAATTAGGTCCCATCTCAATATCACGTTGGCAAGGCCTCCAAATTATCAAGACATTCTGTCACCATTCTTCGTGTCGAGCTACATCATTGTCATGGGTTGGATATTCAAACTTGGGACCCTGGCCCAAGTTGGAGCACGTTCCGAGAAGATGGAAAACACACCAAGAAAGCCCTTGGACGTCCTCCTCCTTGGCCACCACCTTAGGGGGCCAGCAAGGACGTTTAAGCCAAGCCAGAGGCCCAGTCCAACTCGAGTTCGCGTCAGTCTCGGCCTTCAGGACCAGTGAGCGATAAATCGGACGCCCAGGACACATCCGGACTCCGTTTTTGATGATCCATATATGGATGGAAAGATAATTTCATAAGCTAACTAATGGCTTTGGTTTGAGGTCCAAATTCCATCGGAGTCAACAGAAATCGTCAAAATAAGTGAGCGTCCAGAATCTGTTTAGGCGTTGCATTGCTATCTTTTGGGCCGTCGGGCCATGTAACGTATAGGCCCATGAGGAGGACGTGAATGAGGGTGCTTGCACGTCCCTTAGACCATATAATCAGTAGCCGCCACCTACGTTAGGGTTTGGGTTTTGTTTTAGATCAATCTGTCATCGAACAGTCGCCGTTATCGGTTTGTGAGACCCCAACTCGTGATCTTAATCATATATCTGCAATTGTCACTTTTCTTTAGTTGCGTATTATCTTGTTCTTGCTTGTGTTCTTCGATTCGCAGCAGGGATTAGCCTTCTTGGTGAGGTCAACCAGATTGTGACACGGTTGATAACTAGAGGAGACGTGGTGCTAAGGTTGCAGTGGTCCGGGTCTTTATGATCCGAAGCCGGATCGGTGTGTGGCTCTCCGACTAAATCGATAGTTATCTTGAACCCGACGAAAGATCGGGAATCACGTCCCCATCAGGCTTGTTCCACATGCTACATGCATACAGGTTAGACCATATAAGTAGATGTTAGACAACACGTAACCGGTGCCTCTCTGGGCTTCAACTTCAAATACTACATTCAATATAGTTTTTAAGCCTACTTCTTCCATCCATAGAGTGCTATTCTCATTTCTTAAAAAGTCAAATATTTTTGAACTATAAAAAAATATTTACGATGCATGAGTTTTATCACTAAATGAAACGCTAAAAATATCTTTATTGGAGTAGCACATGTTTGTTTGGACTTTAGGTTCTTTGTTAGCATCCTTGAAGCTTGTGAAATCATGTTTTTACTTCTTGCTTTTTTCATCAAGACAATCTTCTTCTTGTTCAATGAAATTCATTTTATTCTTAATTCACCAGATGAATCGAAAGCACCGAGCCAAAACCATACAGAGCCTGACCAAATATGTCCTTGGCTAGGGCAAAATGAATGCTTTCACACCATTTGATGTAAGTTTGACTAGATTTATATAAAATCCATTCAACATTTATTTCTCTAAATAAATCTATTATAAAAATATATTCAACCATCTATATAATATCAATATTAATCATGTACCATAAACATTAATATTTTTATAAAATTCATCAATGTTATTTGAGAAGTGAAAATGACAGTTATTTAATTAGAGACTCGGGTATGTTTCTTGTATCCACAGCAAATTCAACAACTCAGGCCTTGTTCACTTTCCTCCAAAATTCTAATTTTTTCACTCTCTCCACCACATCAATTTTTACCCGCATGCATGGAGTATTAAATGTTAGTAAAAAATAAGTAATTATATAGTTTTGTTGTAAATCACGAGGCGAATCTTTTAATGCTAGTTGGTTCACGATTGGACAATATTTGTCAAATACAAACTAATGTGCTACAGAAGTTCGGGTTAAAAAATTTACAAAGAGAACAAGGCCTCAAATTCAACGACATTGTTCATTGGCAAATGCCTCTGTCAAAAAAAAGACGGTTGTTTTCTCTTCTCTAGAATTAACTTTGATTAAATATATATAAAAAGTATCAAGATTTGAGGTATATAGTATTATTGTAAAGATCTTTAAATCTAGTTTTTTATTAAATTTATTTTAAAATATAAATATTATATGTATTTTGTATATAGTATATATAATCGAATCGAAGCGGCAGAAAACAAAATAGGATGGTTTTTGCGGGACTGAGAGGGAGCACGTACCACGTTTCTACTTTGGCCACCTTGCCGGACTAGCACGTTTCTACTACCATGTCCACCAGTGAGTGGAGCAGGATTCCGATTACTCCGCGGTCGCACCCGTGTCCCCCGCGCGGTGCACTGGATGATACCCCGGCGTCGCGTCGCGTCGCGTCTGCGCGCGGCCGATTCCACCGGTGTCTCACCGCGCCATCCATCAACCGATCGATCATCCGTCCATCCATCACGTACGCCGCCCATCTAATCTAATCTATCTATCCCCCGTCACATCTTATCTACTGCACCATCAATTTTTGGGGCATAATAACAGCATGTGAAAGAAAGGGAGACGCGGGAGCCAGATGACCACGACAGACGAGACCCTTCGTTCGTCTCCTGTTTCTTGCATTGCATGCATAGAGAGACAAGGAATGACGGGAGGGGTCACAGGTTGGTATTCTTTTGTGAGCTTCCGTGGGCCCGCCCGGTTCCAGGTACTACTACCACTGTCTAACTTTGGTACTTCTGGGCTCTGGCAGCATCCTGTCACGAGGTCAGTCGGTCACCCCTCACTCATCCAGTCGCCGGTCGCCGCTCTGTATTGCACAAAGCAAAGCGAGAGTCAAGGAGGAGACTTGCCGGTGCTAGAACAAGAGAGTCGATTGAAGTCACTCCACATGTTGTAGCGTTAGTGCTAGCCCGTGCCAACTTAGTGGAATATTATTATTTCTTTCTTACTCCCTCCGTCCCAAAAAGAAATAACGTTCTCGTTTTTCGAGAAACAACTGTCAGCAATTTTATAAATAATAATCGTTTACTATCATAATTAGTATCATCAGAAATATCTTTAAATCTAGTTTTTTAATAAATTTATTTGGAGATATAAATATTATACATATTTTCTGCAAATCGAGTCAAACTTGTGGCACAAACACCCAAAACGTCATTCTTTTTGGGACGGAGGGAGTACTTCTCTCTATTACTTTATGGTTGGTCGCATAGCGATTCCTCCCGCTGCAACATTCTTAGTGCCCATTTAGAACAAAGATTTATGAAGGAAATTTATAGGATGGCAAATTATTGAATTCTTTTTCCTATTTGAAAAAGAAGATCAGCGTTGACATTGAAAGGTGCTCTGGATCACACACAAGCAAGAGCTAGCTCGTTCGGTGGTTTGCTAACAATCCTCAACGCAGCAAAAACACTTTGAGATCGACTATACCGATCTAAAGACCGGTTACGTTGATGTTGAGTCCATTTTGTTTTGGTAGTCTCACGAACTTCTTTCGGAAAGAACTGTCAAGGAGGAGCACGTAGATGGTGTCCTAGAACTGCATGGTCACCTAGAACGTCAAATCTTACTAGGTGATGTGACAAACGGAGGATTTAAAGAGGAAAGGGTAAAATGGGTGAAGTAGCGCCATGTTCGGTTGGTGGAAAAAGTTGCATTCCAGCAACGGTAGTATTTCGTTTGTATTTGATAAATATTGTCCAATCGTGGCCCAACTAGGCTCAAAAGATTCGTCTCGTGATTTACAATAAAACTGTGTAATTAGTTATTTTTTTCACTAACATTTAATGCTCCATATATACGGGTAGAAATTGATGTGATGGAGAGAGAATTGAAAAATTTGCAATTTTCATTGCAACCGAACAAGGCCCAGATTCATTTTGACACTGAAAGTTGAGATCATATAGGGAGGATGGTCCTATCACAATAGGAAACAAGTCCGAAATGAGTTCTCTAAATTTTCCATATCTAAAATATGCCAAAACCTGATTTTGAAACAAACCACGTTGGTTTCCAACAGGCCGAAAGCTCAATGTTTGGTTTTGGATGACTGAGACAACCAATTAGACTAACCTTATGATATAGTGTTGATTATGAGATAAGCTGGTTTACATCCATGATGGAGCAAGGATGACATTAATGGTGACAGCCAAATGGTGACCAAGTGCTCCAAACAGGGGAAAAAGAAAGAGGAAAAAAATTAAATGAGGGCTCAAGGCAAAATTATAATCTAGGGCAATTTGTTTTGCCAGTCAAAACAGAATAGGGTGCATGATCGGGTTTATAATAGATAATCATACTATAAAGAGAGGAACTCTAAGCGAAATACAATTGTTTAAGTACTGCTAGGTGAATTGATTCCATGTGTATATGCATTAGGACCTAGTAAGTACGTTAAAAACCCTTTGAAAAATGCTAAAACATGTGCACAAGTGTTTGTGACGCTTTTGTGTTGGTACATGAGAAAAATAACTTAAGAATGTTGGACGCCAATGGTCAATTCAAACAGCTAGTGTCATGTGTCAGGCCGAGAAGGCGTTGGACCCAAGTGCTATTAGTCCGACGAGAGTCATTGGATCACTCGATGGTTGGTTCGCAGTGGCAAAGTGGCCAACGGGCACTTGGCCTTGTTAGGCGTTATAATAGGGTTGGTCGGCCCGCTCTTTCGGCACTTTGAAGGCTTTTACATCCTTTTGAGCATATCCAAGGACCTCCCACTCAACTCTCTTCACTTTGCTTGATGCTAAGTGAGATCAGAAATGATCCTAGTGCATTTACATTGAGTTGAGACATCTAGTAGCAGTAGTGACTGTGTTGGTTGCAGGATTCTCTTACTTTTAGTATTTCCTGTGGAAGTGTAGGTTCATTGAGCAGCTTTAATGATTGTTGCTAGCTCCGATGGATTGATTGGGAGGGTTATTGTACTTAGGGGGTGTTTGGATGGGCAGGGCAAAACTTTTGCCCTGTCCCATCTTTTACACATATATGGAGTATTAAATATCAAAAAAATAACTAATTACACAGAGATAACTTTTGAGAAATCTTTTAAGCCTAATTAATCCATGATTTGACAATGTGCTGCTACAGTAAACATTTGCTAATGACGGATTAATTATACTTAAAAAATTTGTCTCATGATTTCCTGATGAGTTCTGTAATTTGTTTTTTATTAGTATTCAAAATCCCCTTCCGACATCCCTCCGACATTTATGTGACAGGCAGAACTTTTTCCACACCATCCAAACACCCCTTATTCTCCACGGGAGATTCACAAAAAACAACGTAGACTAGAAAAGTTAGAGTGGTCTTGGGATTTGGAAACTACGTCTAAGATACCCGCACATCTTATCTTACTTTCTAAAAAATGTTTTTAAAATTTAGCTAAATTTATAGAAAATATTAGTAACATTTATATCTCCTTATATGTATTTTTTTAAAAAAACTCTTACTAATCTAATGATACTTATGATGAATCACTGCTAGCCCTACAGTTATCACTTTGCTATGTTAATGACGTGTGTTGGTGTTCCTATGAGTTTCAGAACTTTGCGTATTGTCTGGTCTGTTCGGAGTAGTAGTTTCATTAGTGTTGTGGGAACTGTTGTCCCCCAAGGTCTTTTAGTGCTTGGTATCTCAGTCTGTGTTATACGTATATAAGATCAAACTTTAAAAGTTCTCCTTGAAAAGCAAGATATGTAGGTATTTTGGGATGTGCTTAGTAGTAGTTTAGAAATGTGATTAGTATTTCGCTAGAACAATTTTGGGTTAGTGATACTAGTGCAATATTTGGCTCAAGTCACAGCCGAGCCGAAGATATCAGCTGCTGTTGTTGCCATGCATGCAAACGAGCAGAGCAGGAGCTGCAAGAGATTTGAGGCTGATTCTGCTGGTTTCAGTAAGCGTCCAGCCGAACGGATCAGCGAGCAGAGCACGACATAGGCGATGACATCGGGATTGATTGCAGAAACGGGTATGTATGTACTAGTCAATGTAGTCAATCCGACAACCAACAGCGTAAGATTTTTGAATACTGAATCCACACAGATTTAACCACCATAAAAAAAACACTGCAAATCAGTGAGATCTCAGCACTTAGTTGAACGGTTAAATAAACATGGAATGCATCAAGCCAAGGTCATCGAGACATCCGATGAGGCAGTAAAAAAAGGTAATGGCAACAGAAACTGGATCCAAGCATTAAGTACAAAGGGTGATTTCCATTTGCTATGTACAGGGCACGAACAAAGAGTGACCGCAAAAAGATAACCAAAACGATTCTGATGAGCTTTAGTCTTCACAGCTGCAGCATTCCCAAAAACAATGTTACCACCGGTTAAGCATTACAAATGCTGTAAGATTACCTCCTCACTGCATAATAAGCAAAATACACCAGTGTTATAATGTGAGAATAGATAGGGTATATGCATGTAATGAACAAAGATTTAAGGAGACTCCACAATGGAAAACCTTTTTTTTCATCATCCATTATAAAGAACTTTGTGATTTCATTATATGATGAAACACTGAATAGAGAAGAATTCCAGAGTCGGGCACTGAACTTATGTTCAGATAACATGCCAACAAAAAAACATTGGATTGTCCAACTGTCAACCATATACAATGATGTGAGTATCCATCCTTCTATAGTTCAAAGTTTAAAACCAAATAGATATCATCTGGTACTGTAAAATCTACAACCTATGGTATGGATGAATGCTGTCATATGACATGGCCTGGATAAGTTCACTCTGCAAAGCTTATAGTAGAAATGTTGGCCGCATTTGTTAAGAGAACAGTTTAAGAGAGCAGTAAAAAGAAATAAGGAATGACTGATCAAAACCGTTTCATCTGCCTTCCATCTACTCATAAAGTTGCAGATATAAAAATGAACAATTGAAAAGTCAATCAAACAACCAATATGGATTGTGAATAGCATACTAGCAACACAATTGCTATTATACCTGCTTCACAAATTGATCATGGAAGACAAAAATGAAACAATAAATTTGAAAAAGTAAAATCTTTAATACTAATTGGAAAGGTGAGCCTAACTACATACAGAAACAGACATACTTCATGTTATTAGTATAGCAAAGAGGTGAGTCTAGCCACATATTGAAAAAGAGTAGCCTGCCAATTTAATCAGAAGGGATCAAGGAGCACTTACCAGTAAGTTGTTGGAATCTGAGTTCACAGGGTCTGATTTCATGGCAGTGGAAGCCGGTATGCACTTTTTCAGCTGATTTCCCTTGAAGTGACTCAATCTGTTATCATATGAGTTGTCCATTTGGTTCTCCATGTAGCCATAGTCTCCGAAATGTACATTAGGATAGGGATATGCGTATGGATAAGCCAAATAAGGTCCATTGTAGTAAGGGGAATAAGGTGAACTGTGCGGAGAATACATTCCAGCCATGGCTATGCCCATTGAATCATAACGCTGTCCATTTTGATACCTACTGTGCGGGGAGTACATTCCACTCATGGCCATGTACATTGAATCATAACGGTTCCCATTTTCATACCTTCGCCGATCCCTTGGTAGGGCAGTTTTCGTTTCCACCTTTACACCGTCCAAAAAATGAAACCTATCCTTTAAAACCTTGACTGTAGCTTCCTTGGAATCAAATGTGACAAAGCCAAAACCCCTTGGCTTTCTTGTTCCTCTATCAGAAATCATGGCAACATCAGTTATCGTGCCAAACCTCTCAAAATAATCTATGAGATGGTCTTTGGTGACATGATCACCAAACCCACCCACAAAGATCTTCAAATCAGCATTTGAATTAGAGGTAGTGCTAATCTGTGCAGATCTTGTTTCTTGTTTCTTTTCTGCCCTCTTGACATCGACCTATACATCACCAGCATCAATCAAGTGATTCAAAAAGTCAAAATCATAGATACAAAGAATTTTTCTAAAGAAGAAAATTGCTTGCAAAGAAATGATTGAAAATCTTGCTTCTTATGTCGAAAACATGTACCGCCTCGCACATTCTCACTACATTAACATATATACATGCAACCAAAGCAAAGTTCTGAACCGCGGATAAGCTGCAGGCTGTGCACCTCCATCCTAAGATACCACATTGACAATGCAGAATTCGAACTTATCGACTATGACAACCGAAACAAACGGTATGACCAAATAGAAGGATTTGAAATACATTTGTTCAGTTTGCATTGGGCACAAGCGAGCAAGAACTAGTAGTTTTAGAAGAAGGATGCAATCCTCATTCACTAGCATCTTCTCTTACGAAGCTCGCTATGGATTTGAAGTGTACCGAAATTATCTAGACAGGCTCAATTTTTTAAACAGGAATTCTACATGCATAACTAAATTCAACTCTTGTTTTTTTAAGCACCTCAATTTCACACAATAGTAGTGAAAGCTTCAGTTTTTCAACAGGAATTTTGCATACACAGTTATTAAACTCAACTCGTGTTTTTAAAGCAGCTCAATTTCACAATAGTAGCGAAAGGAACAATCTGATTCAAGAGGCTAGGCAAATCAGTGCCACGCCACAATTCCCGTATGCAAACTTAGATTGATCCCGCACTGCCTTAGTGTCTACTGTTCCGATAAGCTCTGAGCGCACAAAACACAGTACAAACTACACCTAAAAGTTGTGATTTGCTACCACGAGTCACCGTCACCTTCCAGCGAGAACACAAAACATCCAAACGTCGGCGCCGCCGCAAAGCTGTTAATCTGAAACGCCGGAGATAAATTAAGGAGTAAAAAGAAAAAAAAACTCACCTTCCAGCCGAAGAAGTCGTCGTGCCTGTCGCTCTCCTTGGGGTCCAGCGCCCTGAGCACCGACTCGTCGTCCTCGAACTCGACGAAGCCGAAACCGCGGCCGAAGCCGTCCGGATACGTCATCACCAGCGCTTCCACCACGTGCCCGTAGCGGGCGAAGTGGGACCTGACCCTGTCCGCACTGAACCCCAAGCGCGGCATCCCGCCGATGAAGAGCTTCCGCGGCTCGTGCTCTTTCTTCTCCATCGCGGCGAGGCGGAGCGCTTGCGCTTGGGCCGCTCGCTGCCGGCGGAGCACCTGACGGCGAGGAGTGGGGGGGAGCGGTTAGTTAGGGGGGAGAGGGAGACGGGAGCGCGGGTTCGGTTCGGAAACAGCGGCGCGCGTGGGCGAAAGAGGCGGAGAACTCCGAACTGAAAACGCTGTCGCTTAGGGTTGGTTTTGTTTGGGCTGGAAGAGAGATTTAGGCGGTGAAGGGGGTGGACGCGGCCCGTGTTGGGTTGGGTCAAGACTCTGCTTTCGTGGGCCAGTCTAACATTCGACGCGCTAATGTTGGGAAGTCTGTTGGACTCGGTCGGTCTTGCGAGGGACTCCGGGGAGGCCGCGGCGGGCCGTCTTTCTCTCGGAGGGAGTCAAGAGTCCATGAACGCGACCATGACGAGTGCTTTTTCCTTGCCGTGTGCAGCGCGGCACGAGTTGGGTCGAGACTTGAGACAGTCAAGTACAGCCTCAACATAATATGATGGCGTACTGCCTCAGCATCCACCTAGGACTCTAGACACCATACCATCTAAAGTGGTGGTCTCGTAGTTTGTTTATAGTCTCCTCCAGAACAACCGGTGGTCTCGTCTTGTAACACCTGGCCCAAGGCTTAATAGAATTAATATGATACCCATACCAATAAATTGCAACTTCTTTTCCGGAAGCTCATCTCGAAAGAACTCCAAGGTTAAGCGTGCTCGGCCTAGAGACAAAGTGCGCAGAAAAGACTGGTGTTGGTTTGTGGGGGCAATATTAGTCCTGTTAAAGCTGTCAGATGTAAGCGGGCCCGGCCCCGAAGAGGCGGGACGTTACACGCCTAACATAAAGCAGATGCCAACGGTGGAGAACATGTTATGGAGAGAAATGGCTGCTTGAGGAGGAGAGAAAGAGAAATGTTGTTCCATGCACTGCCAAATGATTCTAACAAAAAACATTTGTTGGTATTGCCCGCGGTTGGGAGATACATGTTCGTGGGTTTTGTTGATTGTGTGGACTAGCAAATTTAGCTAAGGCATATGATGGTCTTCGCCCACATTTGGTTTGCCCTTAATAAGATAGCTAAGCTATATTGAAGCACCTTTTCCATATTTTTCTTCGCAGAAAGTCTCTAAATCATATAAAAAAAAAAGTTGAAATAAAAAAGGATATGGTATTTTATTTAGATTCATTTAGTGTTGTTTCCTAACGGTTTTCCTCAATACGGGCAATACTTTAGGTGAACATAGTCTTGTTAAAAACCAAAGCATAGTGCAAACATCGTGCCAAATATGCCAATCAACCTACATGATCCAAGATTTTGGGACCATTCCGAAACATATGTGAAGCGATTAAAGAACATCGACGCTTGAATTGAATCGATTGGTATAGCGAAGGATATAAATTCAACAATTTTGACCTTGATCAAGATGGATCTAGCATAGATTACTACCATTGTATGGAGACCCGCCTAACCCCGCTCTATAAATTTACAGTCACTATAGCTTAGAAGAGGAGGTTAAATGTAGAAAAAATACGGATAAAAAATCACTCATATCATATATATCGGGATTCGCCATTACCTTGTCCGCCATGTTGGATACTTGGATTTTCTCTTAGTGACCATTAATAACAAGAGGTCGATGGTCTAAAGTTACTACCCTTGTGGGGAGTGTCGATGGGCACTCCTCGATTTACAGACAATAGCCATAAATTAACAACCTCTTATCGATGAAGTCAATGCCAGCGATGACGATCTTGTCGTGACTATATATCTTGAAGTCATTCCAACCAAAAAAAATCAAAGGGCAACATTCAGACGAACATTTGGCGTGACACGGTGAGATACTTGAGTGCGTGTTTAACAACAAAGATTGTAAAGTGCTCATGCTTTGGTATCGCTTGGTTAGAGCATCTTCAAGAGACTCTTAAAATCTCTCATAATTGTTAGGAATAGAGATTTTGATAGGAAAACATTCTCCAACAGTCCCTTTAAATGATCATCTAAATATGGCTATCATCTATTCTGAATTTCTCGCTAGTAAAAATAAATGGCGAGAATAACTCTCTGGAGTGCATGCAAGATGTAGAAAAGCTGTTGGAAAATAAAAACATATAGAAAACAAATTTTATATAAATGACTCTCTAAATAATAATATAGAGAGTAAGTTTTAGAAAGACTCTGCTTAAAGATGCTTTCATGATTGCATGAGGGACACACCATATGTGTAATTGCTACTGACGATTTGTTAGTAAATACAAACGAGTAAAACCAGCACCCAGTTAAAAAAAGAACGGTGTTGAGGAGGACTGACACGCTGTGGTTGGCCGGGTCTCGATGCGCGGACGCGGGAGCGAGCCGGCAGGTCCGAATGGGATCGGACGCGAGGGACGACAACTAAGTCACGGGCGACGACGACAAGAACAGGCCGGGGCCGCCGGGCGGTCTCGGTGCGCCACTTCGAGGCTCCCGGCGGTCGCTCCATCGGTGTCCCTCGTCGGCACCAACAAACGGATCGGTGCGGGTCCCCCATCCCCCTCGAATCGTCGTTGTCTGGCTCGCAGAAAAAGACGGCAAAACGCCAGCTTTCCGCCTGCCAGCTTTCCGCCTGTTCACTATTCGCTTATTTTAAAATTTTTTTATAAGCGTATCTTGTTATGACTTATTTCATCATTTAAGCTTTAATATTGATTTATCTATTGTATAATATCGTAAACACGATGCTGGTTCCACGATGCTGGTTCGTTCCTCCATGCATGGGATGGGATGGGCCTGCACAGTGCAAACGGCGCCCGCAGCGCACCCACTGCATGGCTCTGGGCCCTGTAGCCTCGAGAGCGATCGATTCCTCGAGATGTGAAAAATAATACGACGGCGGACGGCGCCGCTTCATGTCAGCTCCGGTGAGATGAGACACTTTCTTCGTTCTGTCTCCAATTGCTGCGCCGGCGCCGTAGCGCTATAAAAATATAATTTTTTTTCTTCGCTTTAATTCACATCATGCTACATGTAGAAGTTGATTATGCATGCAATTTACACGTCCACACGGGCCCCACCTCTACCTGTCGTAGTAGTAGTAGTGCTAGCGGCTGCAGATAGCAGCAGCGTGCATAGCCTCGTGTAGTGCCCATGTTTCCACCACTTCCGTCCGTCCGTCCTTACGTGCCAAAACTTCACCTGTGCGCGAGTGCGATCGAGCACCCGTTAACAGAGAGTTCGTTCCATTCCATCGAGCAGCATGCAGTCCCTCCCCTAGCCGCCTACGTCATGAGCGACGCCAGCCCCAGCAGGGGCGCGGCCGCCGGCGCGACGCCGGCCTGCGGCGGCGGTGGCGGCGGCGGCGGCGGCGGCGGCGGCGGCCAGGGCGTAGGCGCACGCGAGTCGGCGCAGCGCGAGCAGCCTGCGCGCCTCCCGGACGCGGCGCGCGAGCGCGGCGGCCTCGGCGCGGAGCCGCGCGTTCTGGCAGCGCACGGCGAGGTCGTGGCGCGTCAGCGCCTGCAGCCTGGCCTCCAGCCCCTGCTTCTCGGCGCGGAGCCGCGCCGCCTCGTCGCGGAGCTCCTCCAGCCGCTGCTGCTTCCGCGCGCGCGACCGCTGCGCCGACAGCCGGTTCGACATCTTGCGGCGCTGGCGACGGCGCCGCTCCTCCTCCTCCGGGTCCGGGTCGGGTCCGCCTCGGCCTGCTGGGCCTGGGCTGCCTCAGCCACCGCCGTGCCCGGCGTCGACGACGAGGCCATGACCTGGTCAAGGCTAGGGCACGACTCGGGCCCCCACGGCGTGAACCCGCACGTGATAATGTCCATGGTGCCGCAGCCGGACGACGACGCAAGGTCAAGGGCTTCCTGCACAGACAGCATGATCTCTCTCTCCTAGTACTTCTCCCCTACTACGATTGCGCTACGAAAGCTGCAGGGACGTAACGGCAATTCCAGAAAACTAGGTGAGGCGAGTAGAGAATCGGGGAAAAGGGAGGAACGATGAGGAAACGGCAGCTATTTATAGAGGGGGAACGGAGACCGCGAGCCTGTCCAGTGGGCCCCGTACGTCACTGAAGTGGCCCCACCGTTACGTGGGGTGTCCGTCTTCCTTCCCGGGTGGGCTGGTAGCCCGCCTACCTTTTTCCACACACCCGCTTTTACTCGTGGCAACCCAAGATTCAGCCCGCCCGCTAGTATATTCGCGTCGGCTTATCCGCTTCGCCCCCGCCATCCAACGGCGGACGATGATTTGAGCATCACCAACCGACGGCTCACGATTTATGCCATCGAGGGACACCGGCGCCAAGCTTTTTTCTCGTGTGCCCGCTAAGGTTTGGCTGGTGGTGCGACGTGAGGAGGACCCAACGAACGCCCCGCCCCACGGGCCACGGGGGGCGCGCGGTGTAGCTTAGCCACGAAGGAATGGCCGTGCACACGTGCCGGGCTGCCGGCGCTCCCGGCCCGACCGGCCGGCCGGCGCCGCGGCGCGAGCACCGTGCATCTATCTCCGGGAAGGGAGCTAGCAGTAGCAGCAGGCAGTAGGCTGTCGACTGGGGCCGAGAGGTCGCCCGCGTGGCGGCTCGCCGGAAGCTCGCGGCGCCGGGGCGCGCCACCTCGGCGCGCGCGGCACAGTGAGGCGCTGTGCCTGTGCAGTGGCGGGATCAGATCGGAGGCCGCGTGCGTGCCTGTGCGCGTGCGACGTACGGTGGGTGTGTGCTGGGTGGCTGATGTGCTGTTCTAGCCTGCGAATCAATTGCCTGCAGGCCGCGGAGGGGGAAGACGTCACAGGCATGTGACAAATTTCGATCTCCTGCGCCTTCGTCGTCCATTGCGTGCGGCTAGGCAACGCATGCAGGTTCAAAGCATCGAGCAACGATGTTGTCAAAAAAAAAAAAAAAATCGAGCACCGACTTCGTTACACTGTACACGTACACGTACTCGATCGTACGTTAAAACAGTCAGTATACATTATCTCAACTGACACGTCGTATACGGAACCTTTGTTCTATTCTAACGTAACTTCCAAATAAAGTCGACGACGAGCGAGGAGTACTGGTGGTGCCTACGCGTGCGACCGTGTGTGTGGATGACTGGTGAGCCATCCAGCATTAACAGTGGCGGCGTACGTTATCCTCTTCAACACGTGCTGCGACCTGCATGCACGCCCGTGCTTCATCGGTTCATGGAATTCACACTAGCTAGTGCAGCAGATCGATCATATGGCTGGCTCATCAATGATGATGATCTTATGATAACCTGGCGTTGGTTAACTAACGGTAAACCTAGCTAGCTAGCCTGTCTAGTCTCCGTTGCTGTCTGGATCAGGCAGTAATAATCGGAGCGCCGATTCATTCAAGAACGTCGACTTCAGGCGCCGCAGCCGGCTCTAAGTGGCTAACGACGACGAAAACCTAAAGCAAGTGAATGCGATGGGGATCGAGCGAGTTTCACGAGTATCTTCTATATCCTGTGTGCGTGGAACAGTTTCCATCGTCGTTACCAGATCCGTCACGAAACTTGGGTGATGCATGCCTTTGCTGCATCCATGTATATCCTTTTTTTTTTTTTTTTTTTTGGCTGCAACGAAAGTTTTTGCAGGTATGTAGGTCTGCTCGGTGAAAGGATAATGTGAAGCGCAAAATTTTGTGCTGATACATGATGCTATGTACATCACCGAATCGAGCAGACGACGTATGTGCACTACGTACGTACGGTGGGATTGCTTTATGAAAAGCTTCTTTGTGTAATTTCGAAAGATACATACCAACCTTCTTCGCCTTTCATCGATCAATCATTTTATCCTCTCACCGCGTTCACACATGCAATAAGGCTCTTATTATAGGAAACCAGAGTGTAGACATGCAAGTTTCGATCCCGTTTATGTAGTATGACACACACTCTATCATATCCTGTGTGTGCGCTGCTTGCTTAAAGTAAGAGACGGACGTAAAAGTGGGGATAAAACATGAATGTGAACAGATTCCCTACATTTTTCATGAATCATTGTGTAGAAATTTCCTTTGTTGTTTCAGCTTTGTGAACAAGATATGCTTGTGTCACTATATGAACCCCGAATCTCATGTATCTTTAATTTCAGGAGATATGGTTGCAGGAGATCTGAGAGTCCAATGGCAAAGTCACTGTGCCAATTGCAAAATTATATCAATTTCAAGAGACTGGTGATGTAGTAAATTGGAAATTTTTGAGAAACAACAAAAATTTCAGTGAAAATGTCTCAATGGTGCCCTCACATTCGAGACCGGTCCATCTTTTAGATTTAGTTGAAAAGGAAAGATCCCACCAAAAATCAGGATTTTTTTTCTTATGGCTCATAGAAGTTAACAATGCTATTTTGGCTAAAGCTAAATCATCTAAAAAAAGGGTATCCCCACATGTGTTATTTCTGTGAACAAAAAATGAGAGCAGTACACATCTGTTTTTTTTAGTGCAGGATCAGTAAGGCTGTACTAGTAGCTCAAAGTATTGCATTCGAGCCACAAATAGGCCAAATATATTACATTACTTAGTAATGATGGAACTGGATCGCTGATTGGCTTCCACACAGTTAGCAATTTCATACAGCTGGAGTAGCAGCGATTTGCTGGGCAACTTTTTTTTGAAAAACAAGAAACAGAGCATGCTTTGATAACAAGCTGCTAAAACACACCACGTCGAGATTGTTTGCTATGCATGTGGTCGACTGTTGCAATATTTGGCTGATCTCTACACGGAGGACGAGCAAAAGCTGTGCGCGAAGGGAGAGCACGATGCTGCAGAGCTGCAGATATATAGCCACAAACAGTGCCTTCTGAAGAACACCTCCAGGAGCCTAATGCCTCTGATGATTCTAGATGCTAAGGAGATGATCACAAAGCTTAGTGGTGATTAGATTTGGATTTTGAATTTGAACACCTCCTGGAGCATGATCACAAAGTTTTCCTCGGTCCGAAAAAATGTACTATGAAACTTCCGTTTCATGTTGACGATTTAGATCGAGGCAGTTCGTGTTGTTTTAGGCACCAGCAGGAAATAATTTCTCTCTTTCACGAGATTCAAACGAAGTTCCTAGTTCCAAACGAAGATAAGTGTTGCGTCGTTGTCTTTCTAGAACTGTAGCTTTTCCCCAAAAAAGTACTGTAGCTCATTAACTACGTTCCAATGCAACGTAATCTAAAAGGAACAGTAGAAGAAGGAAATCTGGAATTCTCTGCCGTCCAAAGTCCAAACTTCCTCCATTGATCCGTGGTGGTGGCAACAACTTTCCCGCTAGCATCAGTTGCAGTTTTATTTGAAATGAAAATAGAACATGCAACCAAGTGATAAAACATGCATACTGTCGGCGTTACATTTATACTACCATATATAAACCGGCCTGCATGTACTCCTACTACCAGCTGCTGAAACTCTGCTGAAACTGAAAGGATCACAGCAGGCCTCATATATACAAAGGCTCAAAGGGCATATACATAGTCTAAGAGCATCCTTGATTGATGGAGGAAGCTAGTAGAGTGGATTATACTACTACACAAACAAAAGAGAAGGGCTCAAAGGGCATATACATAGTCTAAGAGCATCCTTGATTGATGGAGGAAGCTAGTAGAGTGGATTATATATACTACTACACAAACAAAAGAGAACCGTATACTGCTGTGCTTTGCTAGAGATCAAATAAACAAGGCATTCTTTTCTTTCTCCAACGGAACGAATGCAAAAACCCCCTTTTGCTTTCAATCGCAAATTAAATGTTTTAATTTTCCATGCCTCAGCACCGTCGCTTTGCATGCGGTCTTCACCTGATCTTCTGTCGACGAAGAGAAAGCAAGCCACTAAACCAACGGGTTTGTGGTCTTTGAGCTAGTCCAAGCTAAAGCTCTGTCAGCGCGTACAGGTGTCTCAATGTGGTGCACTAGTCGCAACTGTTCTCGCTTTCGTTCGTCGTCGAGTCCAAGCTCGCCACCTGCGCCGAGAGCACACCAGCACGCAGGGACAGAAAGGGGTCGGTCATGTACTGCCTGAAAACAATATGTACTAGTGAATAATGGAGCTAGGGAAAGCATCATCTGGAAAGAAGTGATAATGATGGAATACTGCACGCAAAGCGCGCGTAACTCTTACAAAAGATGCAAATTATGAGATTTGAGCGATAGTTGCTCCTGCGCTTTCCAATTATTAGATACAACGACATACGGGTGTTTAACGTTTGGCTAGCTTTGGGCATAAAAATGCGCTGTCTCTGGCTGTCCAGAATTCTGAAGCTGGTCTCAGCATGGCTGTCAGCTTGATTCGATCGATTGAAAAACTGCACTTGTTGAACGAAAATGTGTTCTCCTTTCTTTTCATCTATAAGAGCATCTTTGATTAATTGAAGGAAATTATGTCACTACCATAGAAATGGTTTAAATTTTAATGGCGATAATTTCTGGATCTTTACTGGCAGTTTAGTGAACTCCATGTTCGCGTAAACGTCTAGTGAAATGGTGGCATTCTGCCGATGATGTGTCAGCTTAAACATCACTTGTGTAAATCCATTCACCACACAATTGGCTTAACACACTACTTTGGCGGTAGACTTAAGCCAATCATGAAATGATTGAAATAAGAAAGAGATGATTCTTTCAAAAAAAAAAAAAAAAAAAAAGAAAGAGATATGCAGATTCCTCAAAAAAAAAAAAAAAAAAAAAAAATCACCCAACTGTTTGTGGAATGGTGGCATTCTGTCGACTCAGCTTAAAAATCACTCTTGTAAATCCATTCACCCCACGAATGGCTTAACACATTACTTTGGCGGTAGACTTAATAAGCTAATCACGAATGATTGAAATAAGAAAGAGATCTGCAAATTCCAAAAAAAAAAATTCACTCAATTGTTTCAAATAACAATCTATATGAATAAACCATGAATACACATTACAATCACATCGCATAATTTAACATATAGATATGAATAACTAATTAATCAATTTTATAATAAACAAATTCATCATTTAGATCTAGATCATGAAAATCTTGATCTTCCCTATTCATGGATGGTGGTGCGAGGAGCATGTGTGAAGCTACCTAATACAAGAATATTAGGACACAAACTACAGTTAATATGGTATTAAAATACCGATGCAACATACATTTTCTCTCTAACAAACCCTGAAAATATAGATCTAATTAGTACGTCAGAAATATGGATAGTTCAACCAAAAAGACATAGGATAGACATTGACTAATCTTATTACGAAACCTCCTTCAAAGAAATAAAAATCAAGACCTCCTTGTATTTTGTAACCTTTTGATCTCCAAGAATACCAATAGCAAAAAGGGGCTCGGTGTGAATAGTGCTTATCGGGAATAAGTGGTATTTATAGAAATATTTATACTAGCGGTAGCTTAAGAAAATCATCAGTGTAAATAGTATTGCACAAAATGTTTTCTTAAACTGTTGCCAGCACAAATATAGGTATTTGTATTGGTCACCCCTATTTTATATCTATTGTAGTGATAGTACATTATGTAAACCACCGATATGGTCGTGTCCTTATACAAATCACCAAATGAAACATGTCTATACTAGTAATTAATAGCTAGATCCTCCTTATGAACCTCTATGGGAAAAAAAATAGAGGCCAACAAAAATTGCTTCTTGTTTTGGCATGGCTTCGGCGCGGCAATAGCTTCTACAGAGGAGGCGAAGAAGCTAGACAAAGTACTTTAGGAGGAGAAGTCATTTTCCACCGAATAGTAGATGAGCCGAAGCAGTTTTAGGGTTAGAAGCCAAAGCTGTAAAAAAAAAAAGACTGATCTTCAAGTGCTCCAGCTCCTCCGGAGGAGCATTTGAGGAGGAGGCGTGTCAAATGGGTCTTAATGTTGTGTGTACAATATAGTGGAAAAATATTTAGGTATCTAGATAACGCGCTATCACACGAGGCTCAGTGTCGTCGGATGTAAATTAGTTCAAGGGGCCGATCCTACACGGAATGTAGTAGCTTTCTTTCCCTAGCTAATAATACAAAGCACAACCCTCAGCCTCAATGCCTTAATCCACCGCCCGTCTCTCCGCAGCACAAGATCGAAATAATGTTAATTAGTCACTACGATTCCTGTGAGTGCTTAATAAAGTGCTTCGAACATATAAATTACCGTCCGTGGCCAATTTCCACACGACATTCATCTTATCCTCTCCAAATTTTTATTCCAGCAATTTCGGGGTGCACAACACATAAAAGCGTTGACACTGCCACTACGTACGCTCTCTCATCAGCTAGCAGTCATCACCGGCCTCCAGGAAGTACTATAAACCACTCTTTAATCTATCGCCGGATAAGAACTCCGACGTTAAAGAAATTATAAGAGAGAGGGGGAGGAGAGAAAGAGAAGACCGATCCAATTCCTTAATCTTTTTCCAGGCGAATTCTATCAACCACGCCACTCTACTGAAAACCAACCAGCTGCCGCAAAGCACTCAACGGCTTAGTGGACGGAACATGGGTGGAAACACATGGGGTGTTCGTGTTCCTGTTCCCTCGGCACGGCAGCATTGCTATTGCTAGCAGCTAGGTAGAGCAAAGGAAGAAGCTTTGGACCAGGAGCAGAAAAGGCCGCTTTTTCCTGCTTTGTTTCTTTTACATGTAGCGTCTGGATAGGCAGGCCAAAGGTTTGATTGGAACCATCGGCAAAAGCAAAGATTTCAGCGCGGATCTCGTGCGCCCCCGGCTTTCGTTTTTAAGGTTCTTTCTTTGCTTTATTTCTGCTCTGCCACCACCTCCTTTTCCCGGCCCCCAGCTGCCCTCCTGCCCAGCAGCGATGGATGGCCATTAGCCGCGATCGGCGTGCGAGATAAGGAAGCAAGCCGCGGGAGTGGCCAAAGGCGACGACGGCGGGTGAGCGCAAGGTTGCGGGCAGGCATCAGTGGCGGAGGCGCATTGGGCGCGGCGGTTTAGGGTTGCGGCGCCGGGAGTCTTCGTCCTGTGCTCGTTGCGGGGTGATGTGAGCAGATGCGATGCAATGCGAGGCCGCGGCGGCCAAGCGGATCACGGCAGGTATAATCCTGGGATGCCGCGGCGTCACCGCACCGGGTGGTGTGCTGGTCAGCTGGTGTGTGACAACGGAAGCTGCAAGGATATAGATCGATGATAGGGTGCTCGCGCGCGGCAGGGGCGCGGCGTGATTTGCCTCCGGCGGCCCCCGGCGGCCGGTGGCGACGTGTGTCGGCGCTGCACCCGTGTCACTAGGCTGGCCGCTCGTTGGAACGAAGGTGCTCGCCTCTCAGAGGCTACTGGCGCCACCACCATTGGAGCGGGGCAGAGATTATTGCAGGAAGCAGGATGAGAGAGCGACCTGTGGCCTAACCAAGAGCTATCGTATTGTTTCCGTGGTTCTACCACTTTTGGCCCCGGTGCTAGGGCATTTTTGCTGTCGTTACTTTTCTCTCCTAAACGTTGTAAAATATAAAAAGTCGTTGGGCGCTACTGTATATCAATATATATTCAGCTAGAGAGTAATCCTCTCCGGTGACATTGTAAAAAAAAATAAAAGAAAGATGTCGCGGCCTATATATACAAATCTAAAATAGGGTTTGTATCACACGATGATCGTAAAAAAAAAAGGTTTGATGATTTTGTTGTATATTATAATGGTAGTCTGGTAGACCACACATAGCCGGCTAAGTATTCCTCAAATTTAAATCTATTAATTTTAGGCAAAATTTCTGCTTTTTTTTTTTCTTCCGCCCATTCAATCATACAACCTTTTTCACTTTTTGCTCATGTCCAGCCCATTACGATCACTCCGATAAAAAAAAAAAACTCCCCACGCCACCATAACGCTTCCGCCCGTCGTGTCCCACGGGCTATTCCGGGCGGGTGGCGCCATGCGAGCCCTCACCCCTTCTTTCTCCTCTTTTATTCCCCCGCCCCTCCATCCCTCGCCATAACAAGTTTTAGTTGCCAAGACCGCCTGGTGCCTCCATCTTCCCCGGTGCGGCAAGCCTCGTTGGTCATGGGGGGCCCTTGAGCACCACCACCTTTCTTCTAATTGGAATAGAGTTCGTGAAACCTCGGCAGCGAAAACGGAATAACATTAAAATCCCTTGCCTGAATCACGTATCAATCCAAATCTTGGTGGTAAGAATTATCGATGTCATCCTTTACTGTTGCACCAATAATCATGTAGTTCTACTTACTGCCTGTTCAACCCTTTTCTTGTTCTTCAGTTTCTTATTTCTCTTTTTAGAAAGGTTCAAGATTATTTTTTGGTGTGTAGGACAACTTTTTGGTTCACTGTTTGCTGCAAGTGTGGCTTGGCTGGGACCATGTATGTATCATTCTCTTGATAAATTAATGAGTTAGTTTATAATGTTTCTTGGAATGCAACTTCACATCTCCCAATTGTTCCTCAGTTCTTCTCCTATTTTTTTCACTCCCCGATGGAACTTGCTGCGCTGTTATCAAAAGAATTTGTATTAATGGAAATCATGGGCTGAATTATGTCAAATTGGGTATGAAATCCTTTTGGGCACTAATTACAAGTTATTCATTAAAATGTTTTGTAGAAAACAGTTTTGGGTCGATTTTCATTATCAAACTTTAGACCCCAAAAATTGTCCTTCTATTTATGATCAACTATATCTTCGTGGCAATGTATTAATCTGACAATTTATAGTGCAGATCTCTATTTTCAGTTTTTGCAATAAATATATAGGCTTCACATTTTTGCTTACCATATTCATGGGTTCCAATCTAAGACATCCCAATCTATTGCTAACTACAGGGCAGGACAAGCTCCTAATACCGTGGGTGATGAACTGGTCAAGAAGGTGCTACCCAATCTCAAAAATGCAAACCCGAGCTTTTCATAACATTTTTTGTTGATCTTGCGATCACCCAACCTGATATACATATCTCTCTTTTTCGTTAAGTGCAGTTGTTTCATCTGTATTTTACTATCACGTATGGTTACTGTACATGTGTATTCCATGCATCATTGAGCTTGTTTCTTTATTACATGTCATAATACAAATGAGCCAGTCCCAATTACCTTTTCTCCATGGTGAAAGTGACAATACTTGCTACTACAAATCAAGCCCAATAGAAAGGAGAACTTGTTAATAAACAGTTTTTTTGTTTTTATTCTTTGGGGACAGCTCACTTTGACGGTATTTTGCTCATTTGACTCTATAGTCCCAATACATTATGATACATCAATCAAAAGTGAGAAGAAGAGGAAAAAAAAAACTACCAAAAAATCATTTCAAGTTTTTGAATGCCCAAGCCCGATGCCGCTGCACGCAACGCCTATGCTCAATGGAGTAGTCTGCATTTAGGCTTTGTTTGGTGTCACCGTGTTGGTCAACTTTCATGGCATTTGATGCTTCATCCACTTAGCAAGTCGGAAGAATCCAATCGAACAAAGACACCATCTCGGCTTGGGACACCAGCTCGAATCGGGAAAAAAAATCCATGGTAAGTTCAACATGAACACGTTTGACACAAACTCTCACCTTTTTCCTATTTATATTAGCATTTCAGTTGAAACTTACATAAAAGATGCCAATTTTGGCAGGCTTTGAATCCTAATCTTGCCGAAGTTGAACATGTACATAAGCCTGACAAACGGACAAGAATAAGCCCGATCTTGTTGTACATAGGGTCCTTCTTGATGTTTTGGGTTGTTTTTCTTCAAGTACATAAGGATCTTGCATGAGTTGAACAAAAACAAGCCCGATCTCACCAGCTAAACAAGACCAAAATATACACAAGCAAGGTTTGCTTCTTGATGTTGCTATTAGTAGTATTAGGTTCTTTTTCCTTCTCTCTTGTAAACCGACAAGAGTAGTTTTTTTCTTCTTCTTACATAAACAAGAACTTCATATGAAGAATTGTGGGGGAGCCGGGCCATAGAACGGTAGGAGGACAAACCGAGTCCGAATTTTGAATTTCTCATGGAAATCGGCCCTGTCTTGCAAATGGAATTGAACCTTCCCATGGCCCGATCTATCTCGTGGTTCTCTTTTGCTCTTAAATTATAAAATATTGTGACCTCGTGGAAGCGTTTCTCCCTTTTCTAGACAAGATTCAAGTTTGTTCTTGAAGATGGTTTGATTTACCCTCAATTGCTAACACAACTCTTTTTATAAGTCCCTTAGCATTATTTCCATTGTTGATGACATAGCTTGTTTCTAAGGCTGGCGGTGCCTCTGTATGCTTTCTTAGAGAATCATATCACAAATGGGCGACACTAAGAGTTTATCTTTGGCCCGGTAGATTGAAGATTGTGATTGAGCTGCCAAAGCATTTAACACAAATCATTTTTGACAAGCTAATAGTTTCCCTTTGTTCAAATAGTTTATCTCTATTTCATGTTTTGTAAAATTGTGCAAACTTTACTAATGGATCTATTTGCTGGAACAGAATGGGAGACGACCATAATATTACTACAACTACTACACCATCTTTGCTTGTCTTTCTACGGATGATCTGGCTTGTCTGAGCTACAATATGCCTTTTCTTATTTCACTAGAGGCAAGTTAGCTACTCTTTTATGTCCAAGTATTCTATAGAAAAAGACATCCTAAACAGTTGATGGTTCTGGTTTAGGGTGAGATATCAGAAAGTGTTGTTGAAGTTATGTCAGAAAATAAAGTAGGTTGTGTGATTGATGATGATTCCAATGGCTTGGTAGGCATGAAAATTGTGTCTGAGAGCAAGAAGGATGCATTACAAAGGCACCATAAACTGTTGATCAAAAGTGAATTTGCTGAGGTGATGCCCATACCTATCTCTTTAAAGTGACTCATATCATTTTTTAAGAAGTGTGTTATTTCTTGCAACATGGGTAGATACAGTTTAATCACAAAAAATCTAATTCCAGGCTGCTGATCTCAGTGCTTAATGCTTTGTGTGAACAGCCATGGTTATAGAAATGAAGCAAAATAAGTGTACAGTAATTTATGTGCAGTAGTAGGTCACTTGCAGCATTGCTTGTGTATCCACCCTTTTTGTATCCCTTTGAAATACGATAGATTATTGGCCTTCTGTTTCTTTTGTTACCAGATTATATTTTTTGCGCCATGGCCTGTCTTGTTGCTCTTATGTCGATGGAATTCTATTTTCTATGGAAGCATATTTGATAAATACTAATGGCACCGCAAATATGAAATACCTCATGGACGGAAATTGATGTATTGGAGGTCTGTTTGCAATCTGGCTCGAGCTTAGGTTATGTATAATGCAACGTGTTTAAGCTTTAGTCCTAAAAAAGATAATTCTACGTAATTAAGCATGCCCTTATAAACTACACAAATAAATGATTTTTCTTATTTTTAATACAATGTAGAAGGGTTTACTTTTTCCGTTGCATCGCACGGGCACGCTTTCCTAGTGTTAATTAATTTCTTCAAAACTCTTTTATTTTTGGGCTACTACCTCTATTCCAAAATATAACAAGTTCTAGTTTCTTTCTTCTAAATATGTCAAACTTCTCTAATAACATTAAAAGTGAATCACTACACATCGGATTAGTCTCATTAAATCTATCAAAGAAAGGTATTTTGATAACGTGTTTATTTGGTATCATATAGATACTAATATATCACTACTTTAACTAAGTTTGACTTAGGATATATCTAAATGTCTTACATTTATAACTGATGGATTACTACTTTCCACATCTACTTTTGTCGACTCAAATTATTTTGACTTGCCCTATTTTTGCTGATCTAGTATTTTTAAAACAAGAAGGTGGATAGAACATTTTCTTGTTGATGACTCAATATTTTCTTTTTAGTCGTTCAACACTTTTTTATTTGACACATTGCTTCAACTATTACAACAGTTTGGCATTTCCTGGTGGACTCAACATCTTGTTATAAATTTGTTGACTTAACAACTCTATTTGACTTATAAAATTTCATAGCTTAAAAAAATAAAATTTTATTTTTTGGATGACCGGTATTTAGGCTTTGTTTGGAGGGATACAGTTTGAGAATCTACTAAGAAAATATCAGTCCCTCTCCCACCCAAACAGATTCTCGAGTAGATAATGAAAATCTAACACAAATTCCTAGGGTCCATTTGGGATAGATGAATCTCACAAGAATCAAATATAAATATTTTACATGAATTGATTAATTTGAATCACAAAAAAAAAGAAGAATTGATTAATTTTATAAAATAAATATAAGAATGTAGAAAAAATCTGCGTCTAAATTGAGCTTTAGACGATCCCATAATCCAATTGAACCTAGATGATAGGAGATACGCCCTCGATCACAAATTATAAATTATTCCATTTTTTTTAGAACCAAAGCATCTCATGTTTGATCAAATTTATATAATATAATATAATAACATTTATTATATCAAATATATATGTATCATTGGACTCTCTATTATGTTAATTATGCTTTTATAATATACCTATTTGATGTGATAAATCTTTATAAATTTTTTAAACTTCAGTTTATATTCCGAGAGTCACCCAGTTCAAATTCAAATCCAAACAATGGCTTTGGTAAGTAAATGCGGTTGACGACTATGTACTATCAAGCGCCCAAATACTGCGGTTGCTTCTCTTAGTACACCTCGGAAAAGGTAAGCACGCCGCAGCTCTCACACCAGGTATGCTGAAAGGCGAAAGCTAAGGGGCTAATTGGTTTGCTACCCAAATTTGCCACGTAAACGATAATTTTAGCTAGTATTTGGTTGGCTATCAAAATTTGCTAACTTTTTATATTTGTTTTGCTAAATCTTTAACAATTTTTTATCTAAATTTTGGGTTGTCAAATGCTTAGCATGTAGCTAACCAATCAGTCACTAACTCACACACCAGGTAGAGCAAATGTTGTTGTTCGAGGGGTACAACAAATTTTGGTGTTCACCCGTTCACGGTGTCTTCGGCAGACAGTGCCAGTCGATAAGTCAATGTCGATGCGCCCCATTGCCTTTATGGAGGCCCATTTCAAAGCACACCCCAAAAAGTTTCTGATCAGAACAGTGCCAATCGATAAGTTTCTGATCAGAACAGGGCCCCATTGCCTTTATGGAGGCCCGTTTCCAAGAATGCCCTAGAAATATCTGCAATGGATGGCCTGGAATTAAGCCTGGTCCGAGACTGCTTTTGCCTAGGGCCCCCCACCAAAACCTCTGTATCTATTTGGCCCATCCCTGCAGATGTAGTTGTCTAGTCGACCCCAGGGCCCAGGAGGAATAGCAGACGCGGTAGCACCGGTAAAGATGCGCAGTGAAACAGAAACATGTTCAATTAGTGATAAAAAAAAGAAACATGTTCAATTAAGCAAGCTATAACTGGCATTCAAAATTCAAAATGACGTCATAAGACGGATGAGCTCAGATCGAATAAATTAATAACTTTTAACATTTGGAACACACTTGCATATCAACACAACCAGGCCACCAATTTTTACATTCCCAGATCATCATATCGTAAACATGATACTAATTTAGCTATGGCATTTATTTAAGCCTAAAAGGTTCCAAGCTTTTGCGGGAAAAAAAGGTTCTGGCGAATTATGAAGACTGAACAATCGCAGAAGACATCTGGATCTAGCACCAGATCGTGAAATTCCATATCAATAAGAGAAAATAGTAGCTTATGTTTACTGATATAGCAAATTAAAGGCACCAAGTAACCAAAGTATTAAGTCTGAATATAAGATCAAGTGAGCGACAGTATCACGATAACTGATTACTGCCCATCTAAAACAAACACAAACTAACGGAATGGGATATCAAGCTTGTATGACTTAGGCAGGCCAAAGGTTTGATTGGAACCATCGGCAAAAGCAAAGATTTCAGCGCGGATTTATGTCAAGCAACAGTATCACCATATAAATGATGACTTAGGTGACCAGGATTTATGAATGTTGCAAAATCAAGATCAAGACGAGTAACAGGTAAAGGATCGAGCAGTGCTCCTGCTTCCCTTAAAGAAGGAAAGACAGATATGCATATCAAGCTGGTATGACTAGGATTTGTGAATATTCAAAAGTCAAGATCAAGGTAATAAGATACCATTTCATCGACGAAAACAAAACATAGATCCCATAGTGAGTAAATTGCTCAAATCATAGAAAAAAAAAGTTGAGATCTTACATAATTCAATAATAACGTGAGAAGGCAAGCTCTGCTTTACATCGTCGTTGACATAAGATGCAAAAGCACACAATTTAGCGGAAAAACTCGAGCCCCACAATATCAGTAATCCTATACTGGTTTTAAAAAAAGCTTCAATGACAGCAAGCATCTAAATGCCAATTGATTCCATAATGACACAATATGGTTGCCAACAGGTCGTACTACAGATGAACAACTCTCTCACTATAGACGTGCAGACCAATCTCAAGCATACAGGCATAACAGAATCTTGCAGCGTAATAATCTTATTTCTGCTCTTTTTTGGATTTACAGTTTCAGTGTGATTCCTACAGTTTTATACAAACAATGTGCTGAAATGGGCAAGCCAAACAAGTACACTCTCAAGCTGTTACCAAGAGCCTAGTCCCATTCAACACATGCAAGCACAATGTAATGCAGATCGTAGCGATAACCATGGACTTATCGCTCATATATCTCACCATACGCAGCCCACTGTCAACCACCGAGTCACTGCCCTTCCTTGCCCCATCCTGCAGCTTCCAAAGAACAAACTCCAGAAACGACCTCACTGTCTCAAATGTGACCCTCCCTGTAACATCAAGCACAAACTTCCTGTTGCTAGGAACTGCCAATGTGCTCGACACCGTCTCCACCCACCCTTCCCCAACTCCATTACCATTGCCACTGCCACTGCCACTGCCACTACCATTTGCATCCAATTTGCTGTTAGTATTGTACAGGGCATGGTGAGTGGTCTTCACCAGAGTCTCAACCGCACCATTGCACACTGAAACAAGCAATTCCTTGACCTTGGCATCATGTTTCGGATTGGTGAGCCCCTCGAAGAGCTGCTCGTAGGTGTTGATGTGGATGGTCTTGTCGATGAACTCCCTCACAGCAGTGCCCACAAAGACCTCAACCCAGTTGCTTATCGCCTTCCGGCACTTTCCAGTCGCAACCACTTTGACCCACATCGTCGGGGACGAGGAGGAGGAGGAGGAGGACGCCTCCCCCTGGGGCGAAGGAGCGGAGTAAAAGGCGAGGACGAGATGGCGGGCGAAACTCCCGGCAACCGCGGACGCGAGGCGCTCGCCTGAATCGGAGAAGAGCTTGTCGACGAGGCGATCGGAGAGGGCCACGGTACCGCCGGATCCGGGCCCGGAGCCAGAGGATCCCGCGCCGCGAAGCATCCCGGAGGTCACCGCCTCGGATAGGGTGGAGACGATGGCGGAGACCTCAGGGGACGCGGCGAGCTTGGCCAGCTGCTTGACGCTGCGGGGGACCTCGTCCGCGTCGGACCGGACGAAGTCGGCGAGATCGGAGGCCACCAGGGCCGCGGCGTCGGCGGACGACGCGGCGGCGTCAGCGAAGGCCGCGATGGCGGCCGCGAGGCGCACGAGGCGGCGCCGGCGCTCCGCGACGGCCGGGTGGTGGTAGATCTTGTACGCGCCGACGGCCGCCGCCGCGCCGGCCGCGGCGAGGAGGATCCAGCGCCGGCGGCGCCGGGAGAAGGCGACGAGGCGGTCCATCCGCGGCCGTCCCGGTCGCCGGGGGATAGGGTTAGTTGGGGACGCCGCGTGCAACGGTACGGCGGTGAGCGTGGCGTGCCGGGTTAGTTTGCTGGGGAAGGAGCGCGCAGCCGCGGCGCACATAATGGTGACGGGCCCGCGACGGTTGTGCTCGCCCGGTGTGAACTGTGAAGCCGTGTCGGATAAGTGCAGGACTCGTAGTGTGTGCCACTTTTTTTTTTTTTTTTTTAGCACACGTTTTGAACGATTTGAGATGGGAAAAGGTGGAAACAAAATAGCATTTATTTGTTGATAGGATTAAAAGATTAAATAAAGGCTTGCATAATCTGAAGCTCCGTTCATTTTTCGTTCTCACTTTCTAAATATATAAAGATAAATAAATTTAATCAATGTTCATAAATATATAAAGTATTTATAATAGATATATAGATATATTGTCGAGCATATTTTTATAATATATTTATTGGGAGGGTAATATTTTCTACGGTTATTAACTTAAGATTTTTTATTTCTTTATATAAATCTACTAGATATAATATATATCTAAATGCGTAACAAGCTATTGTAATTAAAAAAAGTTAAAAGGACTTAGTTTGGAACGAAGAAGGTGCAGACTAGCTGATTACTCACAAAGTTGTGAGAATTTAGAAGATAATTATATGGATCGCTATTGCTAAGTTGATTTGCATCATGGTACATTTGATTTTAGTCATGTACCTCATTGAGTTTTGGCGTTCTACTATCCTTGTTACTCCTTGATCCGCAGAAGGCCTGACAGATGAACTCCGTCAAAATGAGATAGGCCTAAAGGTCAAAATGAGATAGGGTTTGTCTCCTGTCCTACAATTGTTTTGTTGGCCCCATTTTCCAATCAAGGTAATCACATAAGGCAAGGGTGACTTTGGTATTTCAATTTGACGACTCTTTCATCCGGACAATGTGTAGTAATCGGCTGGCTATCCGGTGGAGTTTGTGGAAGGTCAGATGTTTGTTCAACGGTGGTGGGTGCGAAGTTGAGGTGTCTATAGTGCATGCTAAGGTCCTATCCTAACTGGCATTCATTTGTTTTGATTGCCTCATTGTGTTGCTATTACTAGACCCTTATTCGGTGTCACTGTTGCTTCACTGTATTGTCTAGTTTCGACTTGCTTTTAATGTTATTGCCTCATTTCGTTTGATAATAATGACGTGGTTGTTTCAAAAAAAAGTCAATACTTCAGCTTGCCCATTAGTCCCTCTCATCCCACCTGTGATAGCAAATTGACAACCAGTACCCTAAAGAATGAAAGATGTATGTCCATTTTTCAGGCCATAGTAACAGTCTTCTTTTTTTTTCTTTGTCACTGCACTTAACCGACATGTTCGACTAGTCACATAAGTCAGCTAATAAGATAAGCCGACTAATTTGCTGTGAGATAAAAATACTGTTCGAATGGCTGATAAGACAAGCGAACATGACGAATTTGACTGATAAAATAAACGAAAGGGCAAATTTGCAATGCAAACAAGGAGTGTTAACATGATAACAAGAGTATGTATGATCTCCGACTTTCAGTAAAGAAGAGTGAATCCCACCTTCTTTGGCCAGCTCCACCCAACTCCCCTCTCTATTGAGCGCGATCCTCGACCAAACCAAAGCTCGGTCCGGACCTTTGAGTGCAAGCGATCAAGTATTCAAATGCTATTCGTGAACGCGTCACGCGTGGCGCCAAATATTGCCAAAACTAAAGGATCAATCAAAAGCGACCAATTGATAACGCTGCTTGTGCATGAATTGCTGGGCACTCCAGCGTTGAAACTTGAAACTACCCGCAGGTGCTTGCACTTGCACATTCGGCGGACAGCAAAAATATCCAAACTTCTCGAGTATATTGACATGATCAAACGTAAGACAGCGTCACAGCGCATGACACGATCGCACAACTGGCCCTGACGGCGGCCGGGCAGCTGCAGCTCCGTCGTCAGACCAAGGCCGGTACCAGCTTCCCGTGCCCGCGGTGGGCATGGGCCCTCCTCCCGGCGTCGGCGTCGCCGACGCAGCTCTGGCTCCTCGGGTACAGCGCGCCGGGCCCGTCGCCAGCAGCCGGCCCGAACTCGCACGGCGCGTCCTCCTCGATCCGCGCCATGGAGAGCGAGGCGGCCATGCTCTGGCTCCTGGCCACGGCCTGCAGCTCGGCTTGGCGCTGCTCCACGCGGCGCTGCGACGCGGCGCGGACCAGCTCCCGCAGGTCCTCGTCGGCGCCCCAGTCGTCGACGCTGTGGCTCCTGGACAGCGGCGCCGGCACGAACACGGGGTAGCCGAACGCGGCGTCGGAGGGGACGCAGCGCGCGCACCCCGTCATCCCCCGCATGTACAGATCCCGCGCCCGCCCCAGCGCCCGCGCCGGCGCTCGCCACAGCCACCGCAGCTTGCTCCCCCGGCTCATCGTCACCACCACCACCACCACCACCAAGCGCCGCGCCTGGAACGGAATTGAACTCCTGTCGTGCGAACGAACGAACGAACTAGTAGTGCTGTATGATGATGGCAGAATGTTTGCTTTGGAGAATTATTGGGTGCGGAGCTTTTCTTAGAAAACAATAATGGAGTGGCTCTGAGGTTTAGCGATTCTGGTGAGCGCCTGTGCTTTTATATCATGGTCATGGCTGGTGCCTGGTGGTGGGATCGGCCGGGGACCCGCGGCCGGAGCCGGTTTGGTGGCGAGGTCCGGAGAGGAAGATGTGACCGACGTCCGGTGAGGTCCCTACTGCTACTGGCATGGCGCATGGGGGTGGAAACCGTGGGCTGGTTCAGCCGCGTCTGCGTGCTCGCGCCCACCACAATCGGGTCTCCGGTCTCCCAGCAAATCCGGCGTCTCGCGGTTTTTTTTAAAGGTTGAGCTTCTAGAAGAAGAAGAGTGACACTGACACAAAACCGGAGTGTGACGTGGCAGCTGCCGTGGAGTGTAGTCCAACGTGCTGACTCGGAAACTCCGTTTTTCCTTTTATGTTTTTGACTTGTACGTAGCCTGGAGATAGGATTATCGGAAGAGATAGCTACATTCCCACGTAAGTGTCTGCGTATTTCAACCGCTGGTAAGCACGTGCTCACCATGTGTCTTAATAAACATACTGAAATTTATGACCCGATTACATGTTCTTTAATAAGATAATAAGGTATTTGGTTTTGTGAAATGAGATGGTCTGTCATCAGGTTACTGTTACTCTTTCATTGTTTGTTTGGTTTCTAAAATAGAATGAGACGATTCATTTACCATCTTATTTTTCATCATTAGCAATTAAAAAGTACTAATATAGAAATAGAGTCATTCCACCAAATTTAAAGAATAGACTCATGATGAATTACTCTATCTAAAATGGGTTGATCTCTAGGATTTTGACGCTGCGAGCAAAATTTTATATACATATATAAAAAAAAAATGGTGAACATGGAGTATACAAATATGTAAAAGTATGATATGATAATGTCATAAGTCCAAAATATTCAATTTTCCAATGTTTGTATATATAAAAAGGAGCTGTTATATTTTAAGTGTCTGAATTTTGAGGCAATGGAGTTACACAACTAACTAGTATGTTCTCTGTACGACAATAAAAACTTTTCAAACACCTAGTATGTAGGAGAAGTGTATAGAACAAGGTGTACCCTGAACCACACATCACTTTCTTGGCCTTGTTAATCCGACTCTCTTGGACCCGCAGGGCTGGCTTTTCCGGATGAGACGAGGCGAGAAATGCAAGAAAACTAAACGTGCCCTGGATGATTAAGACAATTCCAATGCAACCACACAATACTAGTAGCTCCTTGAAACGATGAGAATTTGTAATTGAGCTTGGTAGTACAATAGACACCCAATTCAAGCAATATTTAATTTCTTTGTGGAAAAAGTCCAAATCACTCCCCAAGTAAGCCTGTGTGTCCAAATAATCCTGTAGACTAAATTATGTTCGATTTAGCACCTCCAATTATTTTTAGCTGGTTTAGTTTACCCATCAATAAAGATTTATCTTTTTCGTATCTCCATGTGCAAATTGATTTTTTTTAAAAAAAATATGCTAAAAATATCCACAATGAATTTTCAATTATTATCCTGAGCGGTGTGGATGACATATACAGTAATAACAAATTAACCAATATTAAAAATTACGAAAATGAAAAAAAAATCAAATGTAGTTCTCTGGAACCAATCGCAAGTTTTAACTTAAAACTCAATTTGTACATGGAGAAACATAAATGAAGTTTCCTATTTGACTGGTCTTACCCAGACATAAATGTCAAATTTGTGGGGGGTGAGGGGATGTTAATCTAAACCTTTTCTTTTCTCATTTACTACTAGTTGACCGAAAAAATAAGAATTGGGAGCGAATGCTACTTTGTAATGCGACAGTGGCAATTCGTTTGAGAGTGAAAAAAAAAAAAAATCTAGAACGGTAAATATTTTGAAACGGTTGGATCATACTCCCTCCGGTCCAATTTATAAGACGTAGTCAAATATGGCATAGTCATCTAAATTATAAGTTGACCATTATTTATTTTTATATTATAATTTTCATGATTATAAAATTACTACCTCCGTCCTTAAAAAGCTGCAACTCCTAGAATCCGTGCGGTCAAATTTTTTTAACTTTGATCAACTTTATAGAAAAAGCATAAATATCTATAACATAAAATAAGTATTTTGTGAAAATACATTGTATGATAAATCTAATGGTATTAATATGGTATCATACATCTTAGTGTTTTTTTCTAAAAATTTAGTTAAAGTTTAAAAAGTTTGATTTAAGACAATTCCAGAAGTTGCAGTATTCAAGAACAGAGGGAGTATGATCATTGGATAGTATATTTGATCATGAATTTAGCTATATTAAGTTTGTATTATATTATCTAAAAGTTGTTCACCAATTATTGGTCAAAGATTGTGAAGTTTAAATCTTGTTTTGCCTGTTCATCCTATAAACAGGACCGGAGGGAGTATTAGCTAGTACAAAAATAGACCGGCACCATACAGTACTGTAATATATATCTTGTTTAGATAAGTGGGGCGGCCTAGTGATCGAGGTGCTCCCACAGCCCCACTGAAACTTTGAAAATGAGTTTTCCGCAAATGCGTGAATGCGTCGAACACTCTACTCAGGCAGCCCTACTCGAGAGATGAACATCTGACACTGTCGTGCATCACAAATAGCCTCTTTGGTTGCGTGGTTCTTGTCCAGCCAGCAGGCTTCCTTGCTAGTACTGTAGCAGTAAACAAAAAACAATCCGTCTCTTTTAGTAGGCTTTCGGTGCGACGTACCACCCAACTCAGGAACCTAGCGCTAGCGAGCTAGCGGCTTCCAAAACCACAGGAGCGAGTGACCGATCGAGCGAGCACGTATAACAGCGGCCAGCAGAAGTGGCCCAAGGGAGAGGGAGCTGCACCTGCCCTGCACCCGTGCACCGTCAGTTCTCGCTTCGAGTAGATGATGCGTCCACTGCGCCACGGGCAACCGACGTGGAGGCGGAATCCTTTTCGTAGGCCGTAGCCACCACCATTCCACCAAGCCACCTGATTTTACTCTGCTCATCGTCTGTCGAAGACTCGATGCGACATATGTAAAATATTTGGGGGTGTTAATCTGGACCTTTTCTTTTCTTATTTATTACTAAACCCCAAAAAAGATTTGGGAGCGAATGATGATATATACTTTGTAATGTGACAATGGCAATTAGTTTGAGGGGAAAAAAACTAGAATGGTAAATATTATGAAACGGTTGGACTACATATTTTAGTATAATGGACCGGCACCGTGCTGTAATATATTTTCTTTAGATAAGTGGTGCGGTGCGGCCTAGTGAGGTGCTCCCACAACCCCACTGAATCTTTGAAAATGAGCTTTCGCAAAGGAACTACTCCGTAGCTTTAACTTGTGTGAGCGGCGGCAGAATTTTGAGGGATGGCGCGTGAATGCATCGAACAATCACCACTCAGGCCTGGCCTATTCGAGAGGGACGTCGTCGATGGGTGTAGTGCAGTCTGACACGGTCGTGCGACGTTGCAATCAAAGAACAATTCGATCATTCTTCACGCAGGGGACGGGAGGCCGGCGCGCGTGCACGATTCTCTGCAGGCTTTCGGTGCGACGTCTCACTCAGCTCAGGAACCTAATAAGCCGCCGCCCGGTAGCGGCTTCCAAAACCACCGGATCGAGGAGCGACCGAGCGAGCACCGGAGAACGCATAGAACAGCGGCCAATATAATAGAAGAGGGCGCAAGGGAGACGCACCCGTGCAGTCGTGCTCGTGCACCGTCCCCACTCGTGCCGTTTCGCTTCGAGCAGATCGATGCGTCCACTGCGCCACGGGCCACCGACGTGGAGGCGGAATCCTTTTTTCGTTTACACACGCGTGGTACGTAGGCGCGTGCGGCCTGTTGTGTGTTCAGAGCCCAAAACTGGATTGGCATTGCCGCACTGGATGCCCCGACGACCGCCAAGTCACAGATTTTACTCGCTGCTGCTCACCTGTCGAAGACTCGATTCGACCCGTGACGGCCAAGGTCCAACCTGACATGACCGCGCGCTGTAATTCTAGAAGCCACGCGTGCGTAGTACCAAGGTTCCACCAATCAAGGGATGATGGGAGGGAATTTTCCTTTTGCGAGGGCGTGCACCGTGCGTTCAGATGCTGTGGGTGAGCCTGTGACCAATGCACCCGCCGCCAGCCGGTCACGCGGCGCGACGTGCTTATCTTCGTGGCCACGTGGGATCGACACGGCACATCTCTAAATTCTGTCTCCGGGACTGGAGTTTTCACGTACCCTCCTAATACTTGTTTTTGAAATACCTATTTGATGAATTATTGCCATGATTTGAATTTTTAGGCCTGCCTCGACTCTCAAAACCGTTTAAATTATCTCCCTCGGATTTAGACGTGATCTTTAAGAACGTTTCACTCTTTTGGTTTGAAGATACAGTAAAAATCCGATAAGGTTTATATACACTTTCATGAACTCCTTTAGTTTTGAAAATACAATAAATATCCCATAACGTTTCAGTCTTTTAGTTTTTGTGAGCTCTAGAAAATTGAAAAAAAAAGTCCAAAAAACCAAAAATCCCAAAACATTCTAAATGATGTCTAAACACATTTTGAAAACCCTTTCATGATTAAACACAAGATGCAACTAGCATGTTGCATTCTTGCTAGTTGAATCTTATACTTTTGTTATGGATTTTTTTTTTTACATTTAAATGTCAATTGGAATATTTTGGAAATTTTGTTTATTTTTTGGATATATTTTCCATTTTTGTAGATACAGATATAATTTTTGGAAGCTCCTAGGTATACTTTCTAGAGCTTAAACATTTTATTTAATTTATCTGGATTTTTAGAATCCTAAAGATATTTTTTTCTTAGTTTAAAGAACCTTACCGCACTTATTAGTTTTTATATAAAACCAAAAAAAATATGAAACCTTTGGAATGGTTACGAGAGTCATTGATAAGGAGATAAAATGTCCAACTTTAGAGATTGAGAAGTAAAACAGATCATGGAAATAGTTTATTTAGAGAGGTAAATGAGATTTTTTTTTCAGCCTCTCTACTAGTATACCCGTTCCGACGACGGCCCGGCCTGCGAAAAGGATTGCCCAGCCCAGCCCAGTAGCTCGGGAAAAATCCCGTCTCGCGCTCCGCAGTTCACTTGTGTGCAACGCGCGCGACACGACGCGCCTTATCCACATCACCCTCCTCTCTTCTCTTTTTCCACGGGAGAGATGACATGACGAAGCCAGCGCGCGACGCCGCATCACTCGCTCGCCGCTCGCGCGCCGGGGCTCCTTCCCGCCACGCCCACGCCCAGGACGATGCCGTCCCCGACGTCCTACCTCCTCCTGAACCCCTCCAAACCCTCCTCCTTCCGCCGACTCTCGGCCCCGGCCCCGCGCCTCCACGCCCGCCGGTTCCATGTCTCCTGCGACGCGCCGCGGGGCGGCGGCAGGAGTGGCGGCGGGAGGCGCGAGGCCATCCCCGCCGGTGCCAGCAAGGCCAAGAAGCAGATCGTCTTCTTCGACGCCGCCCCGCCGGTGTCTCAGGAGGGCGGGGCCGCCGTGGAGAAGGCGGGGAGTGAGAAGCCGGCGACCAAGGTGGGCAGCGGCAACGCGGCGCTGGCGTTGCTGAGGAGGGCGACCAAGAGGACGCTCGCGGTGCTGTCCAACCTCCCGCTCGCCATCTCCGAGATGTTCGCCATTGCCGCCCTCATGGCTCTGGGTACCGACTGATGCCGATTGTGACTAAAATTTTCGATTCTCTATTGACTCTTCTTGAATTCCTTCCCGCCCATTTTCCTGTGCTGGCATTGCGAATCGCGCAACCGTAGGAACGGTGATTGACCAGGGAGAGGCGCCCAGCTACTACTTCGAGAAGTTCCCCGAGGACAACCCGGTCTTCGGCTTCATCACTTGGAGGTGGATCCTCACCCCCGGCTTCGATCACATGTTCTCCTCGCCGGTCTTCCTCGGCCTCCTCGCGCTCCTCGCGACGTCCCTCATGGCCTGCACCTACACGACCCAGCTCCCCATGGTCAAGGTCGCAAGAAGGTACGGCCCCTCTCTTTTATATGCCACTTCTTGGTAAGCCAATCAGTGAATCATGGGGTGAGACATCAAGTGCGGAGTACCGGTGTGTCATTGCAGATGGTCGTTCACGCATTCCGGAGAAAGAATACGGAAGCAGGAGTTTGCGGACTCTCTTCCCCGAGCATCTATTCAGGATTTGGGAGTCATCTTGATGGGTGCTGGATATGAGGTGGTTGACACCCACAAACAATGATCTTTATCCATCTCCAACCCCTGGCCGTTGCATTATGCTTGTATGATCTTTTGCTGCAGGTATTCACCAAGGGGCCATCTTTGTATGCTTTCAAAGGGCTGGCTGGTCGGTATGCGCCTATCGGCGTGCACTTGGCAATGCTCTTCATCATGGCTGGCGCCACGCTAAGTGCGACAGGAAGCTTCAAAGGCTCCGTGGATGTGCCTCAAGGGCTGAACTTTGTTATAGGAGATGTGATGAAACCTAGAGGGGTCCTCTCTGTTGCACCGGATGTTTTCAATACTGAAGTCCATGTCAACCGGTTTTACATGGAGTACTATGATAGTGGAGAGGTGGTCTCCTTGCTCAGCTTTTCAAACTTTTTTGTGCAGGTATATGCACTAGACTGATTGGCAACTGATATTGTTGGATTGCTAGGTCTCACAATTTTACAGTGATCTATCTCTATTCAACCTTGATGGTAAAGAAGTGATGAGAAAGACTATCAAAGTAAACGATCCCCTGAGATATGGAGGGATCACCATTTACCAGACAGACTGGGGATTTTCTGCATTGCAAGTGAAGAAAAATGGTGAAGGCCCTTTCAATTTGGCGATGGCCCCCTTGAAACTGAATGGGGATAAGAAGCTTTATGGAACATTCTTGCCACTTGAAGATTCGGACTCGTCGAATCCAAATGTCAAAGGAATGTATGTTTAGTAATTTTTTCTATCTCATTTTGACTTACAAAATGTTGGCTTACTATTATTAATTATATGTTGTTTGCCCCCTTGGTGACTTGTAGATCAATGCTTGCCCGAGATTTGCAGTCTATTGTGTTGTATGATCAAGAGGGTAAGTTTGTAGGGGTCCGTCGTCCAAGCTCAAAACTGCCTATTGAGATCAATGGCAATGAAATACTCATTGAAGATGCCATTGGTAGTACTGGACTGGATCTTAAGGTAGCCTATTGATTCATTCTTTTTCATTTTTTATTTTTGAAGACATTTGTGCTTGTCTGTTAATAGTAGTTTTTCCTTTCGGCAGACTGATCCAGGAGTTCCTATTGTTTATGCTGGTTTTGGTGCGCTTATGTTAACAACCTGCATTAGTTATCTTTCACACTCTCAGGTATGTGTGATTGTCTGTTCTGGTTCTTATTGACGACAGAATTGTAATTGGTTTGCACAGATAGAAATTTATGGCTTGGTTTCTGCTGCATTAGATATGGGCATTGCAAGATGGCAGTACAGTAGTTGTTGGAGGGAAGACAAATCGAGCCAAACTTGAATTTTCTGAAGAGATTAACCGGCTGCTTGATAAAGTACCAGAGCTTATCAGTGCCGATGAGAATATATTAGATACCAAATCAACTGCCACATGAAACCCTTTCTGTGTTTTTGCTTGGTATTGCTGAAGATGCAGTAGCTCTGTCCAGGTGAACAGACGTTCGAATTCGAAAACATGCCTTAAAGAATAGAAAAACTCTTACAATCTTTCAGTAGAATGTAGATCATGCTTCAATTGTACTCTCTGTACATCTTTGAATGAGAAGATCGTTATAGAAACTAAACTGATAGCTTGTCATGTGACCAATTTACCATACTTCAGAGCAAAATAACTGTAACCTTGGTTCTGTTACTGAAAATTTTGGGGAGTATATTTCAAGGAAGTCATACGGAGTCACACAAAATTGCACTCACAACAGATACTTAATTGTTCTTGAGATCTGTGCATGGGCGAATTCCTCCATTGCAATTTGCAAAGGTTGCAGATTCCATGCCATTTATTCATGCCCGTATTGTTGTGGTCGGTGTGGTGAACTTGGGGTGTCAACTGTTTGTCAGTCCATCGGTCTATATGGAGTAGCATCCAATGTTTTCTTCATTCTGGTCAAATACAAGCATGAACAGACACTAACAGGAAAGATGCTTCTGCCGGTCATCTTAGATGCCCGAACCCAATGATGAGTTTCAGGTGGGTCATTCATCAGTAAGTAACCAGCCACAAGCATCTACTTCCATGTGGTGATGCCACAAAAACATGTGCCATAGGCAATCCCTATGTTTGAGTTGGTAACCTCCATGAGAGTCACATGGAAGCTCTGCATTTGAAAATCTTGCACTTGTTCTCGAGCGGTATCGAAATTGCAGATTTCGTTTGCTCCCTCAGACTTGATCAGATCTCTCTTGAAATCTCAATCTCCACTGCAAATCTGAACTTGAAATTCGAAGGATACGATACCGAGACCAATCATTAGTGCTCAATGATCTCCAAGTCCTCAATCGATACTCTCATTGCTACTAGTAGCTAGTTTCAGATTCTTTTATTCCCTGTCTCTGATGAAATCGTCTCATATCAGAGGGCTGCATTCTTCAAAGATGACTGCGTCGCTGCATCACTTGTCCTGTCAACGGCTTCTGAAATCTGACTGCCTTCAAATACTGAATTTTTCACTGAAGTTAGAAGTCCGATCCATGAACAACTCACAAGGCGCCCCCAAACTGCAAATTCAAATGTTGAACCACATACTGGATCTCGAAGCCCATAACAAAATCACGGATTCCGAGATATCGTTGTTCGGTGGGCGGCGGCGCGGGGATCGTGAGCACATGATCACGTTGTCTGATGGGAGTTAGATAATGCCAAGCTGACAGTATCTGATGAAGGAGAGGTAGTTGCGACGCAGGCCCAACTACCTTCTCATCACGACCGGTCAAACCCCGCACAAAGATGCATGGCATGGCATGGGCGGCGGCTTCTTCTTCGGATCGCAGCAAGCAGCAGCTGATCGAGCTGCGCGGCTATAAAAAGGCACCCCCGCAGACTGCAGTGCACAAGCGAAGTGACACAAGCTAACTATAGCTTCCTGGTTCTTGCAAGATTTGAGCAGCGACAGCACAGAGATGGCGAAGCGGCCGTCGAGCAAACGGAGCTTCAGGCTGCCGTTCATGTGCGGGCAGTCGGACGTGGCCAGCCCGAGGGGCGCGGCCGTCGCGCGGCTGTCGTCGTCGTCGTCGTCGTCGTCGTCGTTCGGCAGGGCGTCCAGGTCCGGGTCTAGCTCCAGCTCCAGCAGCAGGCACGGCGAGCTGCAGCGGATCTTCCAGCACTTCGACCGGGACAATGACGGCAAGATCTCCGGCGCCGAGCTGCGCGCCTTCTTCGTGTCCATGGGCGACGACATGCCGTCGTCGTACGGCGACGGTGGCTACATGCTGGACTTCGCGGGGTTCGTGGCGCTGATGGAGAGGGAGGGCGGCCAGGAGGAGGACCTGCGCAGGGCGTTCGAGGTGTTCAACGCCGTGGAGTCCGCGGGCAGGATCACGGCCAGGGGCCTGCAGCGGGTGCTCGCCCAGCTCGGCGACAAGCGTTCCGTCGCCGACTGCGAGGCCATGATCCGGGCCTACGACGTCGACGGCGACGGTGGCCTCGATTTCCACGAGTTCCAGAGGATGATGAGCTAACTGATTCCGGCTTACATTGTGAGTCTTCACGTTCAGAGCCCTGAATAATGAATTCAGGGCTGTTCATAGGTCTGCATCCAGATGAGCCAATGCAAGTTGCTGGAGGGCAAATGTATCATCTACGCACTTGGATGCTGCTGCTTGCCTGAAGCAATTTGCTGTTTCATCTTGTGTTGTTTGGTGTCTCACCAGTGTATCAGTTAAAATACAAATGGTCTTTTTTCGTCTAAATACAGCTCTTTTGTTCATAAGTGGATTTTTTTTCCTTTCAAAATTTTCACCTAAAGAAGGTAGAAAAAATATTTCAAATTTTCCAGGTGTTTTTTTTACATTGATAATATATCACTTGGACTCAAATTGGTCATCGGTTTGGAGGTTTCTTATGTGAAAATGGTCAAGAATTTGGGCTCAACAGGAAACTGGCATTGTACATCACCATTTCAAACTTGGCAATCATCCAAAACAACACACATGGAAACCGATACGTCTTCATTTTAGAAGAACACATTCTGCAAAATCTTTACAGTTGCATTGAAGGCATCGAGTTCTTTACATAAGAGATCCTTAGGACAGTAGAATTAACATCATGCAACGTTGTAAGAAGCAGAACATAGCAGCAAACAGATGCCTAATGATATACAGACAAGAGAAAAAATTCTGCACCCAGAATTCAGAGATCTTCACATATATATGAAGCATCACAAGCACAATGCACACTTTCTCAAGCCTCACAAGTCAAGAGTACTAATCCCCATTGCTTTCCACATACTGGGATCTCCCAAACAGCCTACCATGTAAGAAATTACCACTCTAATTTCAATATACTACACTAGGAAACAAGGCTATTTTCTTCTGCAACCAATTGATATCTCAACTCCGACCTGATTGCGACCGATTACCTTGTTGCTCAGCATAAGGCCTTATGAAAGTTCTCCTCCACCAAACC
Source organism: Chrysopogon serrulatus (assembly GCA_015844335.1). Classification (NCBI taxonomy): domain Eukaryota; kingdom Viridiplantae; phylum Streptophyta; class Magnoliopsida; order Poales; family Poaceae; genus Chrysopogon; species Chrysopogon serrulatus. The sequence goes on from JADLZL010003062.1 coordinate 114,752, forward strand.
TCAAAGGCCTTCTGGAGATTGGGGCAACTGTCCCCAACCTTCAAGAAGCTCCCAAGCCACGAGAGCAAAATCGTCTGCTGATCCTCCAGCGGGAGTGTCAAGATGGTCCGCCCAATACCTTCCTCCACAACTTTCCGGTCGAATGACCTGCAACCGTGCTGTAACCAATTGTAGTCATCCATGAGAGGCTGCAACCAGACGTCCAAGAGAAGCCGCCTTGTGTCCTTTGAAGGAAGCATCTCTCCTTTCCCAATTGCCACAAATAGCCTCGCTGTGACACAACTGACAAGGTGGCGTGACTTAACAGGCAACTTGGAGTGCAGCCCAGCCAGCTCACACTGGCTAGACCATATGACCGCAAACTCTTCAGCAGCATTCCTGTCAGCTAAAATCTCAGCTAACCAAAGCAGATTATCTGCTTCTAGAGCAATTTGTCGGAAAACTGGTTCTTTAATATTAAGAGCTTGCTCAGCAAAATCACTGTCAGTTGCTTGCTGAAACAAGACTAACAAGGAATCCAGGCAGTTCCGGCATGATCTGTAGAGGGTCTCAGAACACAAGTCAGAAGATCCACTTATACAGCTAGTGCTATTCTCCTTCAGAAGCTTCTGTACCAAAGATTTCATCTCCCGCCGCCCCCTATCCTCACTGCTTCTCAAAACCAATTCAATGATATGTGAAAATGTGTCATTTGGTGGGGTCGTTAGATCAGAAGCTACCCTCTTCAGTACAGGACTAACACCAAAGTTCTCACTCTGCAGATTCCGAACAGATGAGACCACATTCTCTTCTTCTTCACCAACCCAAGGGACCGCTTCCAAGTAATCTAAGCATGACATGACACATGCAGGGAAACCTAACAGCTCTGCAACCTGCACAACCAAAAAAAAAAAAAAAGGGAACAATAAACCCTAAGTAAAAGAAAAGCTGCATTTTTTTATGATTTCTCAAGAGTCCAGATTGGTCGACCCCCCACATTAGCAAGGTATCGCCAGGGCCCATGTAGTCATGGGCCTGATTGGTGCAATTATCTTTCTGTGCCATTTGCTCCATAAAGCAATAACATAATTCATGACAGCCTGCCTAGCTTGAAATTTGTCCCAACCCCCACCAACTGTATGCACGAAATATATAGACGAGGCAGTCCTTGTCAGCATTTATGATTAAGTGGCATGTTGTAGTATTATGGGTATAGCAGACAATATCCCTTTGATGTAACAACATGAATCAGACATGCAGGTACCATTCAGTTACACCGAATAATGGGCTCTTTCTTATATTTAAGGATAATTAGTTCATTAATGCTAACGGCCGGTCACACTGCAATAAGGATACTGCCTCCAGTAATAATATATAATAAGTGACCTAATTTGAACCCTAAATTCTGGTGTGATCCTTTGATACTGAATAATAAAACTAATTGTACTATGTATGACATTCTAGTCAGTAGTAGTGTTACAAAACAGAATGATTTCAACTAAGGCAAACCTTCAAGACTCGAAGAACACGAGGAACAGTTTGCTTGATCAGCCTCTGCTTGACATCACTGCAGTACATCAACCCAACAGTCTCAACGTAAATCTCCACATCCTCACAATCAGGCACTTCTATACTCGACACTGGAGATTGCCTGGAGAGTTTATCAGCAAAGAAGGTACTGTTTTCAGCTAGGATGTTCTTGTGGACGCTCATCTTTACCGCAACACCATCCTTGCCATACAGCACCACCTTCAAGTCACTCGTCTCAAGCTGGCCAAATCCAACAGATATCTTATGCTGCTTCTGTGGCCTTTCATTCACTGCCTTTGGTGGATTAGTCGCAGCATCCTCTGCTGCCAAGCTCCTCTGCTCCTCTGAATTGATTTTAGTCCTTGTCGGAGTTGAGTGTGTCCTTCTCTCAGATGAGATTGTTGGTGCCCTCTGAATTGATGAGGCCTTTGATGCAAGAGGCGAGGCACCACCTTTGGGTTTCGCTTTCGCATGCTGGTTTTGGTTCTTCGCTGTCTTCTGGAGCACGGCCTGCGACGGGCAGCACCAGAACCCTTCTGGGGTTACAGCAATGGGGACATTTCTGATCTTTGTAGTTCGGGCGTCAAAAGTACTTGCAGCCTTCGTTTCTGCCATGTTGCCTTCGGAAGATTATGATCAATTCTGATATACTAGTTGGTCATAGACCTGAGCAGTGATGCACGAGAGTTAAATTGATGAACTGAAGATGCCATTAGGAATCAGGAGATTGTATTGCTCACAAAATCAACTAAGAAAAGATGAAGTTTAAACTATCTTATAACTCTGAGCACAGAGCGCCGCCCCTAGAGTAATCTTTTCTTAATTCCCACCAAATCATACAAATCATATGAAGAGCTTCAGAGTTCAGAAACATCTTTTCCATCAAGAATTTTGCTTAAAAGTAGCAGACAAATACTAGGCAAATTCTGAACTAGAAACTGTCTTGAAATCCAACATGAACAACCACACCAAATCAGCCACGATCCTACAACCAAATGGGTATGTCATCACAGAACATAAACCATCCCCTACATCTCCAGAATCCAGGAACAACGACAACAACAAAAAACTCAGTAACTAACGAGTCCATAAACACCGGTGGGGCTATAATATGATGGAAGAACAACCAGAAGGGCCAGACGTACCTCACCAAAACAACCCTCCCGTAACTCTCGGGAATCCAGAACCAGCAACAAAATTCCTAGTAGAAAATTTTTTTCAAGGCGACACGAACAATCGCGAAACCCACCGAGAGGCCAGCCAGCGCACGAAAGCCTCACCTCCCCTTCCTCCGCCGCAGCCGCCGCAACCCAGCCCGGCGACAGCCGTAATAAAGACGGGCAGCATCTAGCAATCCAGCCAGGCGTGAGTGATGGGAACCTCACATCACCTCTTTCCCCAAAGCCGGCCGGAGAAAGACGAAGAAGAAGAGGGGGTAGGGCAGGGAAGGGGAAAAAAGCAGCAACGGAAAGAAAAGAGCGCAAAGGGAGAGCAGCTTCTTTCGAGAGCTTTTACCGGACGACGAGGCAGGCCGGGGCGCCCTCGCTTTAACCACCTACGACACCAACACCTGCCATCATGGCCCTCCTCCGGCCTCCCTCTCTGGATTTTCTTCTCGGATTCTCTCCCTTTTCCCTCCCTGCTCGTCTTCTCTCTTCTTCCTCCTCCCGCTCAACCTCTTTTATCTTTATCCCGCTGCGGTGACTGTGACTCTGTGTGCTCTCACTCTCTTGCTGCTAGCTCGAGGCAGGCAGTACTGGCGCTGTAGCGGCTGCTTTGTGTGCTCCAGACACCTCACTCCCAACAGTATCCTAAATGGAGAGCGTGAGATTCTACTCTACCAATATCGCGTCCTCGCGCTCGCACCCAGTCTGTCTGTCCCCATCGGTTCTTGCGAGGAGCTCTCTTCTGCGCAGCCCGTAGGGCGGGGCCCACAGGCAGTGTCACGTCCTGCCAGTCCTGTCTGATTGGGCCGGCGATTTAACTCCACCCCTCGATGCTTGGGCCTTGTTTAGATAGGTGTGGAATTATTTTTACTGTGATTTATAACAAAACTATGTAATTAGTTATTTTTTTTATTTATATTTAATACTCTTTATATGCGGCAACAAAACTGAGAGATTTCGTTTGTTTTGGCAAATATTCCAATACCAACTAGGCTCAAAAGATTCATCTCGTGATTTACAACCCAACTATATAATTAGTTATTTTTTTTTATTTATATTTAATATGCTTTACATTGGATACAAATTGATGTGATGGAGAGAGAGTGTAAAAAACTTGGAAGTTGGAAGCCAATCTAAACAAGGCCATGTTTACTGCTTTTGGTACTTGTACTGTTTTGTTTGTTTTTTTTACCAGGGGCACTGCAGTAGTTGTACTCAGCTTTTCACCTCGCTGGAAGGGTAATCTACCTTGGCATCCGGTCTCAGCGTGGTTTGCCCCCAAAAAAACCCCCTTTTTTGATCACGTGCATGCTATGATCAGCCTGCTACAAATGATGGATTAGGCACTTGGATTTTACTGCTGCTGGATAGTAAAACGAGTTTACTGCTGCTACCGAGGCGTTCGTTTCTCGATTGAAAACGAAGGCCAGATGTGCGGCCTTGTTTAGATTGGGTTTGAAAAAGAGAGTGTAAAGTGTTTACTATGTAATTAGTTATTTTTTTTATTTATATTTAATGCTGCAGAGAGATTGGAAACTAATGGTAAATATTGTCCAATCGTGGCCCAATTTAGGCTCAAAAGATTCGTCTTGATTTACAACCCAACTATGTAATTAGTTATTTTTTTTTTATTTATATTTAATACTATTTATATACGGGAAATAATTCGGCATGGTTACATGTAACTAAACAAGGCCGCATTACACGATCTGCATCAGACTAATCGGAGAGAGATTCTTCCTTTCTTTGCGGCAACTTTGAAGCATGTCGGCATGGTTGCGTGAGCGGAACTCATCATCAGCTGGATCAGCTGGGCAAACACGCTCGCTCGTTTTTCAAATAACCTATCATTGTCCTAGGGCTTAGGCGTGTTCCTTCCTAGTTCCTACCTCATTCCCAGTGCAATCTACGGCGTGGAGTACGCTAAGTTAATGCCGGTTTTGAGTAAAGCCCACTCATCTTGCCAATTAAGTACGCTTGCCGTGTCAGTGATCGAGAATTGCAGAGACTGGAAGGAAATGCTTACCAGGTTTGAAATTGAATCCAGCCGGCCTTGCAAGTTGCAACAACGGTGGCAACGTAGTAATAAATCTGGTACGCAGTACTCCGTAGGACTACTGTGTATCACGGGCAGCAACACCAAAGGACTGAACTGAACTGTCGTCGACTCGTCGCGAGAGGGACGGGAAGAAAAGGACATTTAGCAAGGAGAAAACCACAAGGACCAGCAGGAAATCCAAATGGCGAGCAGAGAGGACTAGAGGACGCAGGCACCGTCACCACCTCCGTGTGCTAGCAGCCATTGGCACTCGAGTACTAGTGGAGAAGAGACGCCAAAGAAGGCCCCAATGGCACCCGTATCCGGCGGATGATCGCCATGCCCCTCGGCTCCTGGGCCCTGCCTACTTTGACTGTTCCTGTATAGGAGCTGGCATTTGGAGCCTGGCTACCAAGGTGCCAAGCTCTCGAAGTCACGGATCCTCTCGACATGGACACTTGCACGAAATTCGAGGCACATTTGCTTCTATTGTCCCGAAATAAAGTAGTAAATTATTAAAGTTTTAAAATTGTTCAGAAAATAAACAAAATAAAAAACACTACCTCCGCACGCAAACGATAATCGTTAAATTCAAGAAATATCCTACGGAAAAGAAAAGGAGACTGGGGATATGTGTGTCTTCTACTAACATCCTTAATCCATCTAAATTTTTTTAGAAACTTATTTATTATGGAACGGACTGTCATCAGCATGATTGAAGGTGATTGGTTGATAAAAAGCAAGTAACAATATAATACCTATCAAAATTATGTAACTATTTAATTAATGCTAAATTATTTGTCCTCTTAGAATCCCTTATATTTGAGTATAATTTTCAGAACATGAATGCATGAAGGTGCTATATTATATTATAGAATGGAGGGATTATGTTACTACTCAATTGATCTTGGTGTCTTGCTAAACTTGAATTGTTGAGGCAGAACAACTGGACAAGAGCACGGCGTTTTGGCGTCGCGTGGTGACTAGGATCAAGAAGAAACATTATAGAAGCATGTTCGACGTGCCCCAACGGTCCAATCAAAACATTTCTGCTTGACCGAAATTTGGCACGTAACCCTGTTCAAATCCAAGCACGGCTAGTCTCCTTCGCAATGTACTACAGCGTGCTTCGCGGCATCGGAAGTCAAAACAACACGATCTTTCATGTCACGGGACATGGGTTGTTTAACTTTTGGATTACCGTGAGGCGTGGCCTTTGATTCTCGCGTCAGAAGTTTGTAACACGCTCCCTCCAATCGCCCTTTGTTTCCAGCCAAGGGAGCTTTGATGGTACTGGTAGTATAGCAGGCTAGCAGCCAGCAGAAAGTGGTGCCAGCCTGAGTTTTTGCCGATGGAATAGTTCGGACCGAACCTGAAACCTTTTTCGTGTCTCTGAACTTTGATCGTTTTCACAGAGACCGTGAGAACGGAATCAGGGGCACACTTTGAAAGTTGAAACCGCCATTGTTCTTTATTTGGATTTGAACTTTGAAAGTTGAAACCGTATGGTTCCTTCCAGCTCGGCTAGCGACTTCGCCATCGGTTGGCAACATTATTAATTCACCTTTCCCTTTCGCTTTTCGAAAAGCCAGATCGATTAATTAGGTGCAAAATCAGCTTTTCTTTTGTTAAAGGAGAAAAGGAAATTAAAAGTCTGGGTATAGCTAGCTCAGGTGGAAGATTGCTGATGCATTCTGCCTTTATCTTAGGCCTAAAACCGATTGGAAACAAAGACCCAAAAAAATTGAGGGTGTAGCATTCACAAAATATTCGTTTGTGGAACATGACGATAAATGAAACGTACACAGGTACACTTCATTCCAGTGGCGTAGGTAGGAAAAAGTTTTAGCTGTGGCGGAGTTTATATTAGAACCAACAGACCGGCTCGTATAACGTAGTGATTATGTGTTTGATGTATATTTACTAGTATATAATACATGTATTAAGTATTTTGTACAAACTTTAGGTATGGCAGCTGCCAAAGCTTGCCAAATACCTGCCTCCGCCCCTGCTTCATTCTAACTCATAAGGCTATTCAATTCAATGGTTTGTTCCATGGAATGAAATAGACAAAACATGACGCTACTTCTCATATGTAAAGCTTATTTCAAACTAGCTTTTTTTTTTTTTTTGTGAAAATGGTGTCACCCATTCACAACCAGATCTAGCAATGAGATGAGTGGGCTCTCGAGACTCCTCTACTACCTTTCACACAATTGAGGCTTTTCCGTTTTTATCTAATGGGTCGTATTAGATTTATCCAAAGTCAATCATTTTATCTTTGACCATAGATTTCAAGAAAAATTATATAACTTCATGATACAAAATTTATATTGTTAAATTCAGTATGAGAATACTTACATAATATATAATTCATATGTTTAAGGATTTTTTTGTTGGAATGAATGGTCTTACTCTTAAGACATTAGCCCACGTAAATACCGCGGGGAGTAGATAAGTATTCTATCCGTTCTAGAAAACATGTAATTATAGCACAGTAGCATGTTTTGATGTATCAAATTTGACTAATTATATATAAAAAATTATGAACTTTTATAATGTCAAACAAACACTATTAGATTAATTATGAAATATACTTTTACAATAAATTAATTTGAAGCCATAAATACGAATACTATTTGCTAGAAATATGGTTAAATGTGTACTATTTTATCTGGCACGCAATCCATAATTGCATATTTTGTGAAATAGAGGGAGTAAGTAGCAATTTCTTTTTATTTGACGAATACCAAAAAGAAATATGACACGATGTTTTCGTTTCCGTGCCGTAACACTCCTACGAGCTGTGGCCCCGGATTGCTCATGCTAAAAAGCACTCCTCTCCGCCCTCCGGCTGTCGCTAGCCGACGACGAACAAACAGTGATCACCTCGTCCCGTTTTGTCTAATAAATAATCGTTGTCGCCTTGGTACACAAAACAGGTGGTCAGCACTCGGCAAGCCCAGGCCGTGCAAGGAAAATGGATCGGAACCGGCAGGAAAAGGTCGAGGAGACACATGGGGCAGGGTGGCTGGCGCGGTGACGGGACGCCATGCCGTGACTCCGTGAGGACTGAGGGGCCTGGCGCAGGCGCGCGCGTACGACGGCGGACGGCCAACGGGGCGGCGAGCACGGTGCCGGTGCGGGCGCGTGCATGCATGGACGCATCATTTCGTGGCGCGCCCGTGCTCCCGTCCTTGATCACTGCGTGCGCGCGTGCCGCTGCCGGTGCCGCTCCTCCTCGATGGGGATCTCCCGCGCGCGTGCAGGCGCTGCTCTCCCTCGTGCTGCCGCCGCCGCCGTGCGGCCGGCTTCTGTGACCGCTTGCAGTTGCAGAGCCCTGCACGTAACAGAAACTAGGCTAGGCAGGCACACCTTGCCTTGTTTGCGTGCCGCTGAGTGCCATGCGCCCATGCCGCCAATGCCCATGCGCCGTCTTGTGTTCTTACGCACTCGATCGGCAGCTGCCTGTTGGAGTGCTGGGTGTTTTTGTGAAGCGGATGTGGATATGGATAGGTTCATTAAGAGAATGCGGCACGTAGCCGATCTAAACTAATCATCCTTGATCTTGAATCGTGCAAGTTTTTTTTCCTGGTGCAATGATTGCGCTGGGGAGTGTGACTAGTGAGTGAGAGGTGGCAAATGCTGTGAATACTGATTATTTATATAGATAACGTGTTTACCTTAATTCCATTGTCGTCTAGTCCGGTTAGGATACCTGGCTTTCACCCAGGCGACCCGGGTTCAAATCCCGGCAATGGAACTTTTTTTTTTCCCTCCTTTTCCGATACAGTTTTCTTTTGCTCACGGCCTTATTTCTGGGCCTAAAGTGGCCACGGCCCAAGCAGTTTCCATCGCCTTGCCCCTTTTTGCCAAAAAAAAAAAAAAAGAAAAACAATACAGGTGTGGCCTCGTACATGAAGCGAAGGCACTTGTGTCTACTACTGTTGCTCAGAAAAAAACTTGTGTCTACTACTGCCCGCAAACTTTTTTTTTTTTGAACTTGGGAAATTCCATTACTTAGACGCTAGCCGATCGGCAGCGACGATTACAGACAGATGCTCCGAGAGGGAACTTATAAATCGTTCCTCACCCTCCATACAAGAATGACCCAAAACAGCGAGCTCGTGAGCCGCTTGATTACACTTTCTACCCTTAAACTGACAGGAAAAGCTAATGAAGGAACCCCTTGTGTAACACCCCCGGTGTTACATTAACCTAAACCTGCCATGTCATCATCATCATTGCATGAGCATTCATAATTAGGAAACACTAATATGAACAACCAAAATGAGTTTATTTAATTCTAGGATTGGTTGAGCTCTTTCATATCGTATGTATATGTGTATATCACTAAACTTCACTCACAACTTTACTTTTGTTTATAAAAGCAATCAATTAAAACCAACCTTGTTGCTTGCAAGTGTTTGGCTAACTCTAACTCACATCTCAAATATGTTTTACAAGTCAATGGTGCAAAAGAAAGAATCAAAACTGAATTTGAATCCGAATCCCAAACCCTAACCCAAGTTGGTTAAGTGGTGGGTTTGAATTTCAAATTCACTTTTGAGGAGCTAACCGTAATTAATTTTATAAATAAAAGTTGCTAACCAATGGCACTATTTCAAAGTATAAAGTTTGTACTTTGAAAGTGTACTATTGGTTGGGTTTGAAAAGTGCCACAACACCATTAATTAATTGCCCAAAAGTCCAATTTGAAATTCCTTTTCAAAAACCCTAAATTTCAAAGTGTTTTTGCCCCCTTTACAATTTCATCTCAAAATATTCAAAATTTGGGAAAACTTCAAAAATACAGTTTGTGCATCTCTTTGAGCTCTACAACTTTGGTATATAAAGTTTTTCAAGTTTTTGAATAAAATTTGAACTAATTTCAAAAGTTCTCCAAATTGGGAAATATCCCTTTTGATTTTTAAACTCCAATTCAAAAACTATTTGTTTTCATGAAAAACTTCCTACATGAAAGTTGTAGATCATGAGAAATAGAACAACTTTTATTTTTGGAGATTTTCATCTTTTATTCAAAAATTAAAAGTAATTTTGAAATCCTTAAAATTTAGTTTTTGACCTCTTTTTGAATTTGAAATGCAAATTCAAAATCCATTTGAAATTTGACAAAACTTCTTACATAAAAGTTGTAGAGCATGAAATTTGAGCAAACTGTATTTTGGAATTTTTTCATCTTTTATTCAAATTTCGGGAGTAATTTGAAAATGGAAAAGGGTGAGTTTGGCCGGGTGCTTTCTGATGTTGCCGACGTCATCATCACTTCTCCGTCCCTCTGTTCATCGCCGTCGCCGTGGCTCGCCGTCCATGCCGGCCTGCCGTCGCAGCCGCCAAGGCGCTGCGCGAGAAGCTTCACCGCTGCGTGTCGCCTATCCGTTCGCCGTCCTCGACTACAAAGCTTGGAGGCGGCTAGAGCACGCCTCCTCTTTTCTTCCCGCCGCGCCGGTCTCTCCCTTCTCGGCAAAATTGCCGTGCGCTGCTCCACGATCATTCTCACCCACTTGCGGCAACTCCGCAATCCTTTCGCGCACCTCCCAAGCTTGCGAGCCGTCTTTGATCGCCCAGGAGGAGCTTCTGGCGTCGCTTTCTTCTCGGCCCGGTGGCCCCGCCGCAAGCCGTTCCTCAGCGGCCAAGCCTCTACGCTCCGCCTCCACTCCAACCCGAACAACACGGCAAGTCACGGTGAGCCTCCTCCTCCTCCTCCGAGGCTCAATCGAGCTTTGTGTCCACCGTAACCGCCATCTCGTGTCATCGTAGAGTCGTCTTGCTTGCGCCGCTGCGGCGCCGTCGGGTGTGCTTTACAGTCCTGTGCGGTAGCCGTGAAGTAGCTCGTTGAGTTCGCCCTGAAGAGTAGGTCACGTTGGTTTTAGTCATCGTCGCCGGAGGGTCGTCGTCGGCAGCGGCAGCCGCCGCCCGTCGTATCGACCGGGAGAAAAAAGAAAGGGAGGTGGAGGACAAGCGGGTCCCGCTTGTCGGCCGAGAGGGAGAGAGGAGGAGAGCCAGGGGCCGCTTCTTGGCGCTGCTTACGCTGCGTAGGCCGGGCCGTGTTGGGCTGGACGGGCCGCGCAGATGAGCCCACGGGAAGGAGTGAAATGTTTTTCCTTTTTCTTTTTCTTTTCTAAAAAGGTTTTTCATCTTTTTGTTGTAATTTTATTTGGGCACCTAAAAATATGAAAAAAAAAATATGTTCTGAGTTCCTTGTGCTTTGATCTGTCAAGGAAAAATACTAACTCTTTTTCCAATAAAATTTAATTATGCTTTAATTTGCTCTTTTAATTAATAAATGTAACTTCCATGATTTTTAATAATTAAAATATAAGTCCAAAAATTATGAAATTTTGTTTTGCATGCTAATTAGATGATAATGATCCTAATTATAAAGTTTGATCATGTTTTGACTAATTTTTGTATTATGCTTAATTAATACCTTAATTAATCAATGTTTAATTAGTTAATTCTTTGATTAATTAGGGTTTAATTAACTTCCAATTAACAAGTTAATTAGCGGCTTTCAACAACTGTAAAAATGGTTGATAAATTAGTAATCACCTCTAATCACTATTAGGGTTGTCTGATTTTGGGATTGAGTGATGACCCTAGGTCATTAACCCTAATGACCTTCGGCATTTTTTGTTGATTGCGCATCGTTAGTCCGTCGTCGTCGACGCTAGTTATACCTTCTTAGTGCAACTATACCGTGAAGAAAAGTTGTACTCAAGATAGGTTAACAATCGTTGCATCATTATCGCATGCTCTTTTATTACTGCACTGTAATCATGCATCTCAATCGTGTAGTTGATCCGACTCCCGTCTCGGAGGAAGGTTACCAGTGTGAGGAGGTTGGTCCTGATCTCAACAGTGTCATCGCTGCTACTAACTTCGTCGAGCCCTAAGGCAAGCCCCGGATGCATTCAGACCCTTCCTTGTATTTCGAAAATCTTTTATATCGTATGTTGATGATGTGAGGCATTAGGTAACAGGAGTTGTGTGATATCCTACTTTGATGTATTTACCGTACCTTGATATATACCCTGAATACCTGTTTTGATTTCGAAAATGCTCGTGCGTGCTTAGCCCTGTAGATAGCAAAGGCTTTATGAAATGTTTTTAAAGATGTGATAACAAAAGTTCCCCCTTGAGGGTAATTACGAAAAAACGATGTTACTTCTTTGGTATCCCTTCACTTTGATCGGGTCAAGGGTACGCAACAAGAGCATGATGATGAGTAAATTGAGACCGGGTGGAGTGACTTGCACCAGGAGGGGCTAGTGCCCTGGTGTAGTGTCGTCCACTTGTGAGTCGGTTAAGCACCGTTCGTTGCCTTGGCTTTTGGATCATGAGGTTATTGGATAGTACTAGTCGCATGCTAATGGCGGTAAGCTCCACTTGGACTATTCGTTACTAGAACAGATAGTAGCGTGTACCCATCCTACGATGCGCACCGCCCGAAGTGACCGAGCGGCCGTAGTGAGGTGGGTGTTGTGGCACCCGTGCTAGTATGGAGAAATCTAAGCGTTGAGTTGATGTATGTAAGATGTTGAGTCTCGCATACATCGCGTGGCTAGGAAGCCCCATTTGGGTATATAAAGCGATTCGAATCGTCGTGTGCTCCACGATATGGGAGCCGTGATCCTAGCACCAAAGATCGTAGTAATAATGGAAGTTGATGATGAAAAGTTTTGAATCCGGTACATGGTTGACAAGTGATTGATGTAGTAAAGTAAGGACTGGCTTAGTCTCTTTTGCAAATGTGTCATTTGATCTTGCTAAAGCCTTACCTTGATTCCATTAGCTAGCATCCCCGAGTCTTCTCCCCAATTTTTTGGTCGGGTAAGTCTTGCGGAGTACTTTTTTTGTACTCGGGGTTTGTTCGACCCACATTGCGGGTGAACCGCATGGACAAGTGTGCTACGGCCCTTGTTGCATGACGGTGATCGAGGAAGGATCCGACGAGGAATAAGTTGTGTGGGCCGTGGGGGGTGGTACTTTCGTTGTTGTGTTTGTAATAAAGTTAAGTAATGATACTTCCATTTGTTTTGTAATAACGCTACTTTAGTTTGTATAAGTTTGACAAAAGTTTTGTAAATTAAGCTATTGTAAGTCTTCCGCTATTCGGTATTTTGTATGAAAACTTGTTGTAATCTTGTGATGTCTCTGTAAGTATCGATCCTAGAGTGATCGTGGTTTATCGGGGGTTCACCCGACAGAACTCTTTTAGGTTATATGATACACAAGTATGGCTGACAGAGGTCTTAGGGACAATGTCAGGTGCTTGTGGGCCATGTAATTTAGAAGGTTCTGCCACACCTTGCCAGCTCTTTTAGCTCCCGTATCAAATGGTTAAAAGCCGCTGTATCCCAGTCACATGTATTTATAGCTCTCTCCGCCAGTTGGCAATCAGTTTCAAGGACCACATAGCCGATTCCCAAATCGATGGCCGCTTGCACGCCCTGCAGACAAGCAACAAGCTCCGCTTGGAGCACTTAGCACATGACCTATCTTTCCTCTTCCAGGTTTCACAACATCTCCATCACTGTCCCTTATAATAAAACCCCAGCTCCCTGCTCTGGAGTCCTCGATGAAAGAGCCATCACAATTCAGTTTGAGCACCCCCTCAGGTGGTCTGCTCCAAGTCGTCTGTTGTCTCCCCAGCACTCCGGGTCTGCTCATAGGTGCTTTCTCCTTGCAGGATGTAGCTTCCTCAGCATACGCCAGCGTGCATCGTGCAATATAATCCACCCCCCGCCGCCGACCTTCCTCCCTCACTCCTCTCATTCCAAATGTTCCACATAGCGATAATCATTGTTAACCGTTTTTCTTCCTTCAAGCCCAGAATGTATTCCACTGCGTCGCGGGGGTCAGAGAGGTTCTCCAACGTCTGTCTATCTGACTCCATATTCAGGCGTTCCCAAACCTTTCTTGCCAGGCTGCATTTGAAAAAGAGGTGTCCCCCATCTTCCCCCACTTCATTACAGACCACACATCTATGTTCAATCTTCATACCCCTTCCGAGCAGGTTGCTTCGCAGGGGATGGGAATTGTGAGCCAACCTTGGCATAGGGTAGCTAATGAGCTTGGTTCAAAAATAGCTACGTACTTGCATTGCAAGGCGTCTTGACTCTTGAGGAGTCGTAGTCGTCTGTTACAGAGAAGTTTGAGGGCTCCATCACATCAATTTCTATCTGTATGTATGAAGCATTAAATGTTAGTAAAAAAATAAATAATTACATAGTTTTGTTGTAAATCACGAGACGAATCTTTTTAAGCCTAGTTGGGCTTTTACGATTGGACAATATTTACCAAATATAAATAAAAAGTGCTAGGAGATTCGTCTGTTATAGAAAGTTTTCGATGGGGGAACAAGATAATTCTTTTTGTAAACCTAATATAAATTATTGTAAAATTTTCACTAAAGTCGTTATCTATTACTCCTATATTGCTAAGACCCACTAAGGGGTTCCCTTCAATCAAATTGCTCCATTTTACAAAAGTGATGTCAGCTGACATCATCAAAGGAGTTACACCCACTAAAGTTCCGACTCATTTATCTCCCACTAGCTATTTCTTTTGAAATAGAAAAAAGTCGTAGCACCTAAACCAAGTATCGTAATTAAAATCTAATTGCACCATGGTGTTCCTCGCAATAAACTCTTCAAAACAAGACCCCATATGGATATATTTTTATAACTTTTTTTGTAAACATTTAAACGTTTCTAAGAAAAACGCGTTTATAACCAAAAAATAGCAAAACTTTATATCATATAAATTACATTTGGTCCTTCAAAACATGTATAATTTTATGAAGGAAAAATCATAGAACTTTTGGGAGTGGGATGACCCTCAGGTATAATAGGGGTGAGGGGTACGGGTGGATGAGATTTGGGCGATGCCCATATATAAACTCATTTCTAAGCAAAAACCTAGTAAAACTACATATCACATAGATTATATGTGGTCCTTCGAAACATGTATGATTTTATGAAGGAAAACTCCTAAAACTTTTGGGAGGAGAATGACCTTAAGATATAGTATATAATAGGGATAGGGGTTTGGGTGGATGAAATTTAGACGATGCCCATATATATTTTCACTCGACGACCTGCAGCAACGCGCGGGGATTTCATCTGTAGTCCCATTTAGACGATGCTCTAGCTTAAGAATACTGTAGTCCCATTTTTTGTCAAACGTTTTTAAACTGCTAATCTAGACCCCTGGTTTCCGGTCCAACGGCGGAGAGCCGCCGAGTGCTGCCACTGTCTGCTCCACCTGCAGAGCGCAGCGTTAGCTTATCCCCTTCGCCGCGACGCTCCCTATCCACAGCGCCCGCTCGCTCATCCGAAGCATGGCGCTCTCCGTATCCTCCCTCACCGCCGCCCTCTCCCACCTCTCCCTCCCATCGACCTCTTCCACCTCCAAGCCCCATCCGGCAACGCTCCTGCGCCTGCGCCTCCGCTCCACCTCCCGCCGCGCCGTCAGCCTCGCGCTCCGCGCCTCCGCGGCCGAGGCCGCCGAGCCGTCCGAGGCGGACCTGCCCGCGGAGGAGGTGGTAGCCGTCGAGGAGGAGGCGGAGGAGGATGCGCTGTCTGGAATCGCGCTGCGGAAGTATGTGAAGCAGCGGCTGCCGGGCGGGTTCGCGGCGCAGCGGATCACCGCCACGGGCCGCCGCAAGACGGCCATCGCCCGCGTCGTGCTCCAGGAGGGCACCGGCAAGGTCTTCATCAACTTCCGCGATGCTAAGGTGCCTATCAATCTGAGAAATGCATGCACTGATGACTGATTACACCGATGTCGCTCATGGTGCTGGTTGGGCCGCATTGCAATCTGTAGTAGTATCCCTGCAATTCTGCAATTCGTTAACACCTTAGAATTTCAGGAGACGAACTAAACCGTTGTGTTCGAAATCTCTCAGCACGAATTATTGTTACTAATATCTGCCAATGTGCTTATTACATACTAGTACAACCTATAGAGTCACAACAAAGACACTGAAGCTTTGGTGCCTCTCGGTAAGACTTCTGAATGAAATGTGGAAGAACTATGAAAACGAAAATGGCGATAGCATTAAATGGAAAGCTTCCAGTTAAAATGAAAATGGCGATAGCATTAAATGTGGAAGAACTACGGGACAAAAATGGCGAAAATGTCAAAGAGGTTAGCGCATTTGTAGTTTTACTTCAAATTCTGGATCATGTTACAAGTGTAAACCTTGCAAAGTTTAGATATAAAATCTATCTTGGCAGCAGCTATGTGGTTCTTTGCATTATGTTTGTTGGTTGGTTTTGTCAACTTAGGCAGTAGGCACTAAGGCAGCTATCATTTGGCCTGCTGGTCATTGTTTTTGTTATTTCTAGTTTGCAAAGTGTTTGGATTCCACTTTTCAGTTGCTTGAAGAAGAAAATATTCGAGTCTGTCTTGGTCTGAACTATGGACACATATTTTGTGCAAATTCAGTGCTGTTTATCTGATCTCTGATCCTTTCCACGAAGGACTGGAGGGATTGGGAGCACCCAGAACAGATCTTTTTCTGTTTCAGAAAGCAGTTGCATTGCAGTCATGATATTATCTGCAATTTGGATAGATAATGCAAACTGTGGTGTCAGTTTATAAACTTCGTACATGCCTAAGGATTGCATACAACTGACCTAGAGGTTCATTTCCAGCGACTTTCTCATCAGGCTGGTTTGCACAAGTATACAACACACCTATTTATGCGAACTGAAAGCACAATTTCAATCAAGTCAACTGATTTAGTTGATGATGTTTATTTGATCAACAGTACTTACTGTTTTTTTTTGGAAATATGTAGGAGTATCTGCAGGGAAATCCAATGTGGATGGAATACTGTAAGGTACCCTTGATGACTCTAGGGTTTGAGAACAACTATGATGTCTTTGTGAAAGTACATGGGGGTGGTCTCTCAGGCCAGGCCCAGGCAATTTGCCTTGGCGTTGCCCGTGCCTTGGTGAAGATCAGCACCGCCAACAGAGTTCCTCTGAAGTCAGAAGGTTTGCTGACTAGGGACACTCGTATTGTTGAAAGGAAGAAGGCTGGTCTCAAGAAGGCACGCAAGCGGCCCCAGTTCTCAAAGCGTTGAGGATGTTTCTTTTGTTTGCATTGCTACTTCCACAGAGGTCTTTTTTTTTTTTTTCCTGTCAACTGCTGTGCAAATTCTGTAACGGACGCGATATATAGTAAGCAAATTTCTTGAGGTTGCTCTCTAACTCTATTGGTCAAGTATATTCTGCATTGGGCGAACTTGTAATCAGCTGACTAGTAAGAGTAAAGTGCTCTTTAAATAACGGATATTAACTTGATTTGCACAAAACACCAGGTTAACATTCTTTACTTCTCTAGTATATGAAAAATAGTGTCCCAATAGCTGTATAAACTCTCTCATGAAAACAGCCTATTTTTTTAGATGAAGAATGGAAGCTGGTGAATTATGGATCTGCTCGTTTTTGGCACTCCTGGTTTTATACTACAAATAAAACACGGGGGAAAAACTGCCCATGAGGGCATGATAAAAGTGCCAACAGAGAAAAAAACACAGAAAAACAACGCGTGGGCCCAATCATACCATCAGGAATGGCCCAACCCAACCCAAAGGCCTACAATCCGGAATGACGCAGCCCAATCCAATCCAACCCAAAGCACCTTGGACACCAGTGAAGGACTGAAGGCAACCGGCCGTCCGGCCCTTCCCCTCCGTGCCCACTCCGCGCAGGCCGCAGCTCCGGGCTCCGGGCTCCGGCGATGCCGTCGTCGTCGTCGCTGATCCAAGGCATCTCCATCTCCGTCTCCGACGACGACGAGGCCACCGGTAAGGTGCGCGTCCGCGTCCGCCGCAAGCGCTCCCGCGGCCCCATCTCCGCTTCGGCGCGCCGCCGCCGCATCCTCTTCCGCGCCGCGCGGCTGGGCGTGCCGCTTCTCCTCGCCGCCCTCGCCGTATCCCTCCTCCTCTACGAGTCCTACCGCCTCACGCCTTCTCGCTCCTCCACACTGCCGCCGCCGTCCTACGCGGACATCAGCCGCCTCTCCCGCAACGCCCGCGCTGCTGATGGCGCCAGGAAGTGTAAGCCCACACTCGATCCTTAAACCCTTATAATTCCTGTAGATAGAACCGCGTCTTAGTATAATTATTTGTTTGGTACATTTAATTCGGGAATGCGTGCTGTGACTGTATTATAATGCCGTGCTCAGTTCAGTTGTCTGTTTGTTTAGAGTAAAGTGATTTTTTTATTAGGGTACAAATGTAGACCTGCTTAGTTCCATTGTTAGTTTTATATATGTTGAGGTATTCCCTTTAGTTTATTCTTGGTGGTGTGCTTGATATTATCTGATTTGATATTCATAGTCTTTATCGTGTTATATGAACCTATGATCTGTAACATTGCTACAGACAAACAATCTCAGATTTGTTTTCTCTTCGGATTATGTTTAAAACCTAGAAGGCTAGAACAGCTGCTAATAATGCCGATTGGCTAAAGTAGTCTGGAGAGGGATTTACAACATACGTACTATTCTTACCAGGACGAACTAAACTGTGCTACTTGTTTAGTGCTTTGAGCTCACATATTTCAACTGATTGTTCTGGTTTCTTATACCAAAGTTTCGTTTCCTTTTCTCTTGCTTTACTTCTTTGCACTTGTTGAATCTCACAATACTACAACTAAGACATATACTCTGCTTATGATTAAAGCATCATTGTATTTACAGCATGCCTGAAATTTCTTGATCCTGAGAAGCTTCAAAATCTGAAACTTCCAGAAATTCCTGAAACAAGTTTGTCAATCAAGGAAGTTCTGTACAAATCAAGTCTGCCCATTATTGACAATGATACACCATCACATACGGAGAATTCACGGTTTAACTCGTTCACAGGATACCAGACACTCACTGAACGAGAAGAAAGCTTCAAGGTTAACTTTTTCAGCATTTAAATTTCAATGCGTTTTTGGATATTGCCTGAGATTTTTCTAGTTACTCAAAAACTTCAAGCTGTTTTACATGCAATGAAACCCTGGTGTGTAATTTTGGTTCCATTTTACAATCTTTAGATATCAGGTGGTACATGTCTTCCTATTTCCATTTGGCAACCACCCACCAAGTAGATATCGCATCGTCTACATTGTACTTTTTTAATTATTATAATGTTTTAATACATGCCACTCCTATGGTATTGTGACTTTATGTTACAGATGAAGAAAAGTGTGACAGTGCACTGTGGCTTCTATAATGAAAATGGAGGGTTCAAAGTTTCTGATATTGACAAAGAATACATGAGATCCTGTGAAGTAGTTGTTGCAACTTGTGCATTTGGTGGAGGTGACGACCTTCACCAGCCTATAGGGATGACCGAAAACTCCATCAGAAAGGTCTTTGTCACTCTTGTGTTGGAGGTTATTATCTAAGCTTTTTTCCTGTTGTTGACGGATACTTGTTATTTTTTTTTTCTAGGTTTGCTATGTAGCTTTCTGGGATGAAGTCACTCGTGCAGCTCAAGAGGAGGAAGGACACAAAATCGGTGAAAACCTCATGATTGGCCTATGGCGGATCATTCTTATCAGCGATCTTCCTTTCTCAGATCAACGATTGAATGGGAAAATTCCCAAGGTAGAAGTTGTAAATTTCATTATCTTTTGGTGTAGAGAAAAATAGTGCACTGTACTGGTGTTCTGTTTTTGGTCATTGCCCTCTGGTATTCATGAATAAGAGAACATCAGCACACATTAGTATCAGTTTTTCTATACTGCTGCATACTATCACAGTGTAGATTATCATTTTTTAATAACTGACACCGTTTTTGGTGAATGTTCCTCTTCAGCTGATAAGCCATCGCCTTTTCCCCATGGCACGGTACTCAATTTGGGTGGATTCAAAATCTCAGTTCCGGAGAGACCCATTGGGAGTCCTTGAAGCCCTCTTGTGGCGTTCAAACTCTTCTTTAGCGTTATCTGAACATGGAGCTCGGAGTAGCCTGTATGATGAGGCAAAAGCAATTGTTAAGAAACACAAAGCAACTCCAGAAGAAGTTGAAGTGCAGTTGGATCAGTACCGACAAGATGGCATCCCTGACGAGAAAAGATTCAATGGAAAGAAAGGTTCATTTCTAACCTCAACATGCATACTGTTGTTTGCATCTGACACTTTTATTATGTCTCCTTTTAGTTCGTGCGTTTCCATATTTTGGTATGCGATATGTTTCTTGACTTGTTTGGCTCCCCGGTTTACGTGTTGACATTACTTATTGTCATGTGTCTGATTGAGTGGTTGTTTAGAAGCATTACTTGAACCTGACTTCATCAGTTTTTCGCTTTAAGAGTCCCTGTAGTAAGAACCATGGTAGCATACTAGCATTATCAGTTTACACATGTGAGCCTGTGAGCCTGCGGAGGAACTTGGGATGATGAATCTCAAAAGCACTTTAGTAATAAATAGAATAACATACTGTAGGCAACCATGAAACAAATGTGTAGTACAACTGCTCAGCTATAGTTGTGCAAAAGGCACAAGTAATAAAGTTGGGCCAGTTGCATGCGTTTAGCATCAAAAGCAAGCTCCTTTTCTGCCCCTGAACCAGTGTTGCAGAGTAGAGAGGGCCTCACAGACTCACAGTCACTCACGGTCACACGCATTCTAGCGTCCGGCAGACCCATTCGTCCTACCACTGCAAAAGTGAAACCAACATAATGCTTGGCTTCAGAATTACAGATCATGCATTCATCCATTATTGCATATCCTTTCCCAGGGGTGGTCCTTGACTAGCTGTTAATAGCAATGACCGATCCAATTTCCTTTTGCCTTTTACAGCTCTGGCAGAAGCTTCAGTGATCGTGAGGGATCATGCCCCGCTGATCAACCTCTTCATGTGCACCTGGTTCAACGAGGTGGTGAGGTTCACGTCCCGGGATCAGCTGAGCTTTCCCTACGTGCTGAGGCGCCTGAGGCCGCCCGGCGTGCACCTGTTCCCGGTCTGCGCGCGCAAGGATCTGGTCAACAGCTTCGGCCACAGGCGCAAGGTGAAGCCGCTCGTCAAGGAGACGACGTGACGTGCGCGTCCTTCTGGAATTGGGCCCTAAATGGGTCTCGTCTGGGCTTAAGATCAGCATGCCTGACTCTTCCATCCAGTTCATAAGAACCAACCAAACCGTCGTGTAGGAGGATCCTGACGTAGTGAAATTACAGTCAGAGACGTAGTCATCGAAATTCGAAGGAGTTAGGGCTAGCCTGCAAGTAGGAAAGGAAAGGATGAACTAAGCTGACGGACGACGAGGTGTTGTCGGCTTTGCTGCAGGCGAAGATGGCCTGTGCAGCTGTGGTTACCGTTTCACCTCGCGAAAAATGGAAGGAATTCTTCTCCCAGGCTGAGGCCGTTAATCCTGACGCTTGTAGAGCAGCATTATGTAATCAGCATGTTCGTGGTGCAGGTAATTGAGCCGTAACCATAAAGAAATGAGCTGTTGGGGAGTGTGATACTCTCGTTCTCTGGGTTCACTTAAATGTTCAACAAAGTTCCGCGAAGAAGTACTAGGCCTTGTTTAGATTACCCTCCAATTTGGCAAGTACAAACACGTACCTCTCTCCATCACATCAATTTGTTGCCCGACACATGCGAAAAAAGTATTAAATATAAATAAAAAAATAACTAATTACATAGTTTTGTTTAAATGCCGACGCGAATCTTTGAAACCGCCTAGGTTGGGCCTCGATTGGACAATATGCGGGACAAACGGCCGCAGAGCGCTTCTGCTGCGTTGCGTGGCGTCTCCTCTCACAAATTCGGCCTGGAGGATATAAAAGAGTATTAAATATAAATAAAAAAATAAATAATTACATAGTTTTGTTGTAAAAGGCTGAAATCTTGCGCGGCCGCAGGGATAGGGGGACGATTGGACAATATTTACCAAATAAACCGTGCGACGCGGGCCGGGCGAGGAACCGTCCAGAAAGCGCCGGCATGAAACTAAACAAGGCCCGAGTGCATTTTATTTGGCGCGTACAAACACGTACCTACTCGGAGTGCAGACGGCCTGTAGTTGCCCGACACAAGCGAAAGCAAGAGTGGACAGAAAAAAGGGCGCATAGTACGTGCATGCCATGCCACTGCACTCGTAGGGTCTGGCCGTTTGCGGTGTGCGTACTAGTAGTATTTACTCCTATGCCGACGCCGACGCCGTCCATCACAAACAAAGGCTGAGGCCGCACCTCGGCGTGCGGGACGCGGCCGCAGAGCGCAGCTGCTGCGTCTGCGTGGCGTGCATTCACTCCGCATTAACCCGCGCTCGGCCTGGAGGAGGGGAACCGAGGACGACGGTAGGTACTCCTACTAGTACTTGCCATGAAGAATGCCTGCAGCAAGGCTGAAACACACTGCGCAGCCGCAGTCCGCAGGGATAGGGGACTCGGCTTGCTTGCGGCTGAGTGCGACCGTGCGACGCGGCGGCTGCCGGGCCGGGCGGTGCAGACGAGCGCCGGCATGCAACGACACTTCTCGTCAGCTGCCGGCGCGCAGAGAGCGCTGCGCGAAAATGTTGCTCCTCGTCGTCGTCATGCACAGCACACACACAGGGAGAGGAAACCCGGGAGAAAGGATGGGGACGTGAGAGTATGGTGGGATCGCTATCGTTGCGAGCTGGATCGGGGGACCAGGACGCACGTGAATGAATACTCCTCCATGTCCATCCATCACAAACAAAAACTGATTGCACGGCAGGCAGCACGACTCCGTTCGTTGTTGACTTCGCTTGCTTGTCTCAGGCAGGGCTCTGATCGCGAGCTGCGACACTGTGGTTAGTGGGTTTGACATCATGACGATCTGCTCCTACTTTGCACTTGCACTAAGTTGTAGCATGACACTACTATCGCTAGGCAGTCGGCTCAAGAGGAGGAGCTGCGCACAGGCACACGCTTGTAGTCGCCGAATCCAATGCCACTTTGGAAAGTTCTCTCGAACCGTGCCGAGTGCGGCAACGCTGCGAATCCAAGGCTGCTTCTTCTGTGCTTCAATCAAAAAAAGAAAAGGCTGCTTCTTCTGTAGGATCCGAAGTCCACGCGCACGCGTGCGCGAGTGAGCGAACACGTAGCAGCAGCCGCAGTGCGCACGTACGTAGGAATCGTGCTAGCTAGATTTGGTCCACGGAAAACGCCCCGTCTCTCCGGCGCAAAGGCGGCTGGAACCCGGGGCCGTAACGCCCCTTTCGCTTTGCCCTCACTCGTCTGCTTGCTTTAGACGCACTGCACCCGTACGTGGAGGAGTATATCTCAGTATCAGCAGTAGAATCTTGACGGTGAGGCCTTTCGTTTTACGCTTCCTTTTTGGCCTTTTCTCACCTATTAGATTTTTTTTACTTCTCCCTTTCATTCATCTCTTCCCTCAAGGCTTCTCCTACTTTCATGGCTGACAGCACCACCCCCGTGCTAAAGAACACTTAGCCGCACGTAGCACTGGCCGGTTACCCTACCCGGCTCTAGTATGTGCTTTCACCGGGAGGCGCGCGACACGTGAACGTGATTCCCGGCCGGTGTGCGAGAGATGTTCTGTTCCTGCTCTTCTGAATTCTGATTAGAGGTAGTACTAGTAGTGTCACTGGTTGACTGAAGCTGCTTTTGTGAGAAGTGCAAGCTTTTGATCGCTTTAAGATTATTATATTAAAGCATGCGGTGATTGTGCTTGTGTTGTGTTGGTAATTGTGACGGGGTTGGAGCTTTCCTGTCAACGCTGTGGTTTTCTGCGTCGGATGGATATTCATTCTTCTCCTGGCTGCTAGTACCTGCCATATCGTTTCTCTAGATTAGCAGCTGCTGTAAGCTTCTCGTAATGTAATCCTACAAGAAGTAGAGCAGAGTAGGAGTACTGTACGTATTACGAGTCTACAGTAGTATAAGATTTTTAGCTTAGAGTTGAATGTTGAGCACCAAATCCGCGAACTCCGTGATAGTATGATGGTATCGTTGACCTGAACCGGCCCGTTGTGGCACCTGCAAGGCTGCATGCATCTCAAGTCTGCGTGTCTGACCAAAAGGCGATCAGAGAAATCAAAGAATATTACAGTGGCAGCTGGTGGATAGTCTCAGTATTCTACTCCAGTCAATACACTACTCAACTCCACTACGCTCACTGCACTGCCGCGGGTGTAGTGAATGGTAAACAAACAATCATCATCCATCGCTCGTGGAGTCGTGGGACCTGTGGATGCATTGCTTCGCTAGTTTGCTTGCTACTATGCCATGCTAATTGCTCAGCGCAAGCACATCGGATTCGCTTTTCTTTTGACCTCGCAATAAAGAACGCGAGCGCGGCAGGCAGGGGGCTCGCAGGCCCAGACGGGCGGCAAAGCCACTACTACCAGTACCAGAGCGGGACACCTTGGGGTTGCCGACTCGGCGAGGCTTGCAACAACAACACTGACGGATGGATAGATAGATCTGATGGGAAGGATCGGACGCTGCCTGTCTCGGCGATCTCTATCACAGCCGCATCCCGGCACCCGCACGGCACGTCTTTCCGGGTCTCAAGAAGATCCATGCAAGCAGATTGCAGCCAGCGATGCAAGGCAGCGTACGCAGTGTCTAGTCTAGTCTTCTCCATGTGACGTTTGACATTGGGAATCAAGATTCCAATATCACAGACTACCGAGGAGCTGCGGCAGCATGTCTGTCTCCCCCCGATCTGATTAGGGTTAGTCTTAGTAATACCTTTTTTAATAGATTAGGATTACCTTTTAGTCTTTAAATAGATGTGACTTTTTTAGTCTTGTCATAATTTTTAAAATTGTTTTCTCTCTGAATTCGGCTATTTTTAAAATAGTTTGACTCGGCATTATGTTAAAATTCGAACGGAGCTATCATCCTGCATTCTGGCTGTCCAAAACGTCATCTCTTTCACCTGCCTCATCTTACGTTAATAGTATAACAAGAAAAAGAATGCGGTAAGTACTCCTACTCGTATATCACCATCCTCACCAGTCACCGTAACATGGAGAGTTTTGGTGCGGTGCGACGTGTGCTGTGCGATCAATCATGTGCAGTGGGGGTGATCAAGATCAAGATCAATCAATCATGGATTGACGTGGGCGAGCCATGTGGTGGCCTGTGAAAAGATGGGGGGCACAAACCTACTGCTGTCCGCCTTCCGGAGAAGAGGGCACACCGGACACCACATACTACTGTGTGTGAGCGCATTAGGGCAGGCGGACCTCCGAGAAGCAGAAGAAACAGTCAAGCAGAAGCCATGGAGGCCAGCAGGAGGCAGCAGCAGGCCTCCCCATATAGCAGTGATTAAAGGGGGAGACCGCCGGCAGTCGGCACACTGCTGAAATTTGTCACCATGTAAATTAAGTTGGCTTTGTCTTTATTAGCTGGGAAGTAGTAGTACCAAAGGTTGTTGTGCACATACAGAACGAGTCTACGCATCTAGGCTCTGTTATAAAACAAAATAAAATTTAGCGATGGATAGGACACAAGTATAACGTGACTAACATATATTTGTGCAGTAATTGATTAAATAAGGCAGTCATAATGAAACCAAACACATGGATTTGATCTCAAGAGTTGATGTGACTATGGAGCATGAGAGGACCATGAAGCTAACACATTAGAAGGAATGGCGTGGACTATGGAATAGTCACGAGTTAGAGTTCCAGGGATGAGGAGACTATTTCCTGTTCGGTAGGACTTATAAGTCGAAAACAGCTAATGTTGAGAGAGGAAAATATGGTCGCAATTGACGGCAATTTGAAGTAATGGGGATGAGGAGACTTCTTCTTTAATGGAGAAACTCTATAGTGAAGCTATAATGTGATAGTAAGAGTGGGTTAATGGTGGTGAGCTTAAGTGATTTATGACACTTATCTTGGTTGGCATGAGTCTTGGTGGCGAGTCTAACACCATGACTTGGGGTGACTTGGCGACACGTCGATTGCAATAGTGATTATATAAATATAGAAAAGAGGGGGGGCTTAAATCATCTCTAAACGCTCACCATTTTTCTCCTTCGTATTTAGAAAAAAAAACAGGAGGGGCTCCACTGTCGCGGTAGGGGAGTGAAGAGGGAAGGGTGAGGAGGTAGGGGGGCTGAGCCCCCACCTACCCCACAACTACAGCCACCCTTACTTGGCACTTTAACATAGATTAGAGATTATGTTTTGACAACCGGTACTACATGATGAACTGTCTCGTCTTCAGGAGTTTGCTATCTTTAACTCTTGCTCTTTACTTACAACAATTATTGGTTCGATTTGTGCGTTCCTTGATTAACTTTTACCTTACTAGATTAGCTTAGCCTAGTTGGCTAGTTCATATGATTGACTCTTGGCTGTTAAACACTTTGTGGTTGAAGGGTAAGTCAGAACATTGTAAAAACCTTAGGTGCATGTAACACTAGAACTTATTCTTAACCATTTTAGTGGTTAAGAATAAGTTCTAAGGTTTTTAATTACATACTCAATTCACTCTCTTTTAGGCGTTGATTGTGATCTTAGCTTAAACCATTGATATTGTCGCAATTGACAGCAAGTTAGAGTGACGAAGATGAGGAGACTTTCTCTTTAATGGAGAAACTCTATAATGAAGCTAATGTGACAGTAAGAGTGGGTCAATGGTGGTGAGCTTAAGTGGTCTATGACACTTATCTTGGTTGGCGTGAGTCTTGGTGGCGAGTCTAACACCATGACTCGGGATGACTTGGTGACGAAGAGCGTACCTTACTGCAGTAATGATTAATCATCTTCAAATGATCATCATTTTTCTCCTTCGTATTTAGAGAAAAAAGAGAGAGGAGCTCCACTGTCGCGGTGGGGGAAGGGAAGGGGGAGGGGTGGAAGGGGAGGAGGTAGGAGGGCTGAGGCCCCACCTACCCCACAACTTGCTTGACAGTTTAACATAGGCTAGGGATTATGTTTTGACAACTGGTATTATATGATGAACCGCCTTATCTTCGGGAGTTTGCTATCTTTAAATCTTGTTCTTTACTTCCAATAATTATTGTTTCTATTCGTGCTTTCCCTGATTAACCTTTACCTTACTTAGTCTTAACCATTTTAGTGGTAGGTTCTTTTGAAGGTTTAAGGTTTTTAATTACATACTCAATTCACTCTCTTTTAGGCGTTGATTGTGATCTTAGCTTAAACCATTGATATTGTCGCAATTGACAGCAAGTTAGAGTGACGAAGATGAGGAGACTTTCTCTTTAATGGAGAAACTCTATAATGAAGCTAATGTGACAGTAAAAGTGGGTCAATGGTGGTGAGCTTAAGTGGTTTACAACACTTATCTTGGTTGGCGGGAGCCTTAGTGGCGAACCTAATACCATGACTCGGGATGACTTGTACTTTGAAGAGCGTACCTTCGGTAATGATTAATCATCTTCAAATGATCATCATTTTTCTCCTTTCTTTATTTAGAGAAAAAGAGAGAGGGGCTCACTGTCGCGGTGGGGGAAGGGGGGGGGGGGGGTGGAAGGGGGGAGGAGGAGGAGGGTGAGGCCCCACCTACCCCACAACTTGCTTGACAGTTTAACATAGGCTAGGGATTATGTTTTGACAACTGGTATTATATGATGAACCGTCTTATCTTTGTGAGTTTGTAATCTTTAACTCTTGCTCTTTACTTCCAATAATTATTGTTTCTATTGTGCTTTTATCGATTAACCTTTACCTTACTTAGTCTTAACCATTTTAGTGGTAGGTTCTTTTGAAGGTTTAAGGTTTTTAATTACATACTCAATTCACTCTCTTTTAGGTGTTGATTGTGACCTTAGCTCAAACCATTGACATTACAATGGGAAGTCGGACAGATATAATAGGCCCGGGGCTATCCGGGCTGTTTACTCTTGGTTATGGAATTGCTCATGTCAGCCAAGCACAAGGTGTTTTTCGGACCGCTTGAACACTAGAAACTTGACACTAATCGGACCTCCCTCATCGGTCGATCGCTTGCAAAAAACCAAAAATGTTTCAGTATTTTGCGCCGAAGCACATTGTTGCGCTGCATACGCCGATAGTACGCAGCCGTGCGCAGACACGCTGATCACCAAAAAGCCCCAGCCTTTTGCCCTTTCCGCTGCCCACTTTTCCCCTGAACCGCACTCACGGTGGCGACGCAACACACCTGCCTGACCTACCCTCCCTGGGCCACGCCACGCCTCCCCAAGTCCCCAAGTCCGCAACGCCGCCGGAGCACCGAGCCGAACCGCACCCACCCCGCCACCCGCACGCCTCGTGCAACAAGGGCTCGGCGCCACGGAGAAGGGGAAATTCCCGTGACAAGCGCGCGCCTCCCCGCAGCAGCGGACAAGTGCTCGCGTCGCGCCTCCGCCCGTCGTCGCCTCGCCTGCCCTGCTGCCCTGCCCTGCTTTTCATGGGTGGCGGCTGGCGGGGCGAGGACGCGCGGGCGCGGACGAGCGAACGGGACAGGGGCAGCCAGCCATGCACGGCCGGCCGCCGCCGGGACCCTCCTTTACCCTGCGCCGCTTTCGACGCTTTTGAGGCCGAGCCCCATCTTTTCTTCCATTCTTTTGGGCCCCCTCCTGCTTCGCTCCTTGCTTGCTTGTGTGTGTGACACTGTGACTGACTCTAAACAAAGCCTAATAAACGTTGCTTTCGCACACAAACGGAGCCTTGTCTTTAACGACTCTGTCTGTCTTTGGGTAGGGTCTAGTCATCTACTGGACACATTTTTCTGTGTTTCGTGCTAGTAGTAATCCATCCATTTGGGAGTACAAGTGGAACTGTGGCAAGAGAGTAGTTGTAGATGGAGTCACTTTAGGAGCCAAATGGCATGTTTCCTCTGGTTTTCCTGGCTAGTGGAGATTTTTCTTTTTTGATGCAGCTAGTGGAGATTTAGGGGTATAGTAGGATTACAGTACTTTAGAAGCCAAATGGCATGCTTGCTTGTTTGCATTGCAATACAGTAGTAGTAGGACTACTGTATGCAGTACTTTTCTACCCACGTTTAGAACGCAGGCATTCCACTGAATCCCTGCATTAGGAAACTGCACTTTTCTTACTGAAACATTAATAAAAAAAGGTTAGGTTGTCTCATGCACATCGACAGTTGAGACAACTGGCCATCCTGCAAATTCCACCAGTTTGTGGTACTACTCAGCAGCCTTCACCTTTCAAGAATGTAGTTTTGAATCTTGTGGTGCCTCATTAAGTGTCTTGTATGCTCAGAAACCAGACTATTAATTACCAAAGCAGCAAAGGACATTCTGCTTATCGTCATAAAACAAACTCATCTGCGTGCATGGGGGGAGAGGGAGACAGTGCAGTGCAGAGGTTTGGAGCGCTCGTGTCAGGTAGATCTAGAAACCTGCCTGCACCATTAACAACTCCAAGGTACACTGTCCACTGCCACCAGCATCAACCACCAGGATTAAGCAACCTCACACACTGTCTCAAAACGGAAAAGGGGATACATTAGTATCCTAATGCTTTTGGCCTGTTTGTCATCGTTTGGTGTGCACATCAGTCACCACTCACTCACCAACTGCTACTTGTACGTTGAAAATCTCTTTCAAAAGTTTGGTAGGGAGGAACGTGCTGGTTTTAATAAGCCTTTTGATGTTTTGTCAGTTTGGTAACACAAGGTTTGGCTCCATTAGGAGTTGGAGGCATTAGGCTTGTACTAATATACTACCAAAATCTCACTCCAACCACATCTCTGATGTCTCAATGTCTCATGCCCCCCAAAACTGTTACTGTATCAGGGTTGGGGTAGAAAAGCCTGATTATTACGGCACAAATTACCAGGTTGGTTGAAAAGGTTTCCCTTTCCCTACCCTAGTTTCTCTGCCTGCGAAAACTATAGAAAACCCGGAGGAGCGAGGTTTTCAGACCTGGGCATGCGAAAAAGGTGCAGTGGTTAGCCTATTCCTCCATCACAGCACAGGAACCCCAGGAGAGGGCAAAAGTTGTGTGCGGCGTTTTCACGAGATGTCACAGTCAACGGCCTTTTTGCAGGCTCGCCACTAGCGTGTCATTGGTGCTGCTTGTGCTGCATATATATACACACACGCAGTGGGGGTGGATGCAGAGCAGTTGGATCAGAGAGAGAGGAAGAGAGAGAAAGAGAGGGCTTTGCTTTCCGTTTTCCTCTCCAAATGGCTCATTAGCTCTTGACCGGAAGAGTGAAGGGTGCTGGTGCCGGTAGATGGATGACACTCCTTGGTGTGGACAGTGCTGGGTTTCTTGGAGCTTAGCGTGACTTCAGAAGACGCCATTTCCTTGGTCTTGGATCGTCCGGAGCACGGAGCTCCTCACTCGTGCTCGGCTTCTTCCCTCCGGGCGCTGCTGGCCACTAGGCAACAGCAACTGATCTCGGTAAACTCCGTTCTGCTGCTGTTTCTGTTCTTCGTCTTCGATGTTTGCTTGGTGTTTTGCTGGGCTTGCTACTTAGACTGGTTTGCCATTTTTTTTATTTCAGTTCTTGATTGGCTCTTAAGCTCGGCCACAGGATGGAGGTGGATGCTCTGGAGAAGAAGGGGCACACAGCTTTTGCCAAGGCGATGAAATCTTTCAGTTCTTCGGAACGGTACAAGCGATCCAAGAGGTTGGTGTCTGCGGGCTTCTGCATAGTTCTTTTGGTTTTTTGGTTCAGATGGCAAGAATGCTCAAAATATGATTAAGCGGTTTTTGAATGGCAGCTATTTTGAGGATATGTATGCTACAGATGCTTTGCGTTCTTCAGACAAAACAATTGTTCTTCCTATGCCGGTAAATATCCCCGTCCTGGTGTGGACAGTGCTGTTCAATAAATGCAGGTTCTCACTTCTCACTACGTAGTTCCTGTAGTTTCGAGTAATTTGTGTTTAATATTTTCTCCCCAGCAAGTTGTAAAAGCTAAGGTGAAAAGTGATATCAGTAAGGAAGCTCAACCTGAGAGGGGAGCACAAAGCACCTTGAGAAAGGAGGTAGGTGTAGTCTGATTTCTTTCAGATAGTTTTTATTGCAGATAAGAACTTGGCATTTCCATCTGTGTGGGCTTCTGAAATGGAACAATTGTTGTGGTCCTTTTTGGCTGCACTGCCAACAGCTACAAACAATCTATTTTGGACAAAAAGCAGGAGCACTGCTCAATCATAGAAGAGGAGAAGCAAGATAATTTTTTTAATCAAAACAATTTTAATACCTTTAATGCCACAGAATATTTGTTGGACTATTCTGAAAAAAAAAAAAATTCTTAGCCTGCTGCTGCTTCACGTTTTTCTACTGAATTTTCCATACTGTGGACTCATGAAATCACCTGATGCAGATTCTGCAGCTTGAGAAGCACCTCAAGGATCAACAGGTTGTGCGTGGTGCACTGGAAAAAGCTTTAGGGCCTAACGCTGCTCAAGTCAACTTGTCACCAGAGAATCCAATGCCAAAGGTAACTATTTTTCGCCCAAGAACTATTGTTAGTCTGCTCTTGTCCCAACTTTTCATCACTCATCAGGTTAACCGCATTGATTTTTTTCAGGCAGCTAATGAATTGATACGGGAGATTGCCACATTGGAGCTCGAGGTGAAGAATATGGAGCAGTATCTCCTGACACTGTACCGAAAAGCATTTGAGCAGCAAGCGCCTGCATTTTCTCCCCCTGATGCTGCTCCTGCATTTTCTCCCCCTGATCGACGGGAAGCTTCGAAGCTGTCAGTGAGCTCACGTTCTGGGCAGCTCCAGGAAACACCCATGGCAATGAAGTCTTGTAAGAATAGAGGGGATGCAACACTCTGGACCAGTTACCCGCCGGCGCATAAGAAATGGAATGATCCATTGGCAGATAGCTGCACATCCACTCGTTCTGATAGAGCGGTTGATTCAGATATCCTCCGCTGCCAGTCTGCTTTGTCATACCGTGGAGTTTGTTCGTCCAGGATATTGCCTTCAGAGGATGATAGTCTTGCAAGGGCTCTTCGCTCATGCCATTCACAGCCTTTCTCATTCGTAGAGGTAATTATTTGCTCCATGATGAAATAATAACATTATGGCGTTGTTAGTTATCATTTTTAAAAATCAGTTTGTCATCTCCACATTCATGATATACATTTTTTTGGGAAGGAAAAAAATTGGGACCAACCTAGGAGGAACCAATCAGAAAAGCCACCTAAGTTTGAGTTGTAGAGGACTTGAACCTGAGTGGTCAGGTGCATGATCACACCTCCCACCCAACCAGTTGTGCTAGGCTTACTTCCTAATTGATGGGAAACTTGATGCAATGTGCTTTTGAGATTAATGAGATAACTGACTGAAAACAATGGCTGAAGTAGTTACTATCTGAAGTTGTATAAGATTTTAAGTTCCTTGTTATATTTTGAGCAGGAAGGAGAGACTGGTGCATCAGGAATGATAAGCTTAGCAGAGTATCTAGGAACTAATGTAGCTGACCACATCCCTGAAACTCCCAACAACCTGTCAGAGGAGATGGTGAGATGCATGGCGGGGATATACTGCAGACTTGCAGATCCTCCCTTGGTTCACCATGGCTCATCATCTTCGCCGTCGTCGTCATTCTCCTCAACTAGTGCAATCTCTCCACAGTATGTGGGGGACATGTGGAGTCCCAATTACAAGAGAGAAATGACTCTGGACTCCCGTTTGATAAACCCATTCCATGTCGAGGGTTTGAAGGAGTTCAGTGGACCTTACAACACAATGGTCGAAGTTCCTATGATTAGCCGAGATAGTAGGAGGCTGAAAGAAGCTGAGGACCTGCTCCAGACTTACAAGTAAGTAATATTTCTGCTCTTTGGTCGATGGACTTGTTCAATTTGTCAGTTAGATTTTGGTACACCGTTCTCAACTGATTCCGATATTTCAGGTTGATTTTGTATCGGTTGGAAGCCGTTGATCTGAGGAGAATGACAAATGAAGAAAAGATAGCATTCTGGGTCAACATACACAACGCTTTGCTGATGCATGTAATGCTCTATGGATGCAGTTGTCTAAAATTTCTTGGCACTTTATGTGCTTTGTTTTTTGATGGGGTCTCATTATAATACTTTCACAGGCTTATCTGAAGAATGGCGTCCCACAGAACAATCTAAAGAAAACATCCCTACTTGTTAAGGTAAAGTGAAAATGCTTCCTCTGAAGAATCAATGGAGGGTCCTGCAACCCAAAGCACTTACAAGTTTTTTGCCACCCAAAGCACTTCCAAATTTTCTTTCTCCTTTCGCTGACACATGTTTCAACCACAGGCTGCCTGCAAAATAGCCGGACGCAACATCAATGCAGCCGTTATCCAGAGCATTGTTCTTGGATGTAACACGCATTGCCCCGGACAGGTATAGCAAGAATGCATGATTAGGTCCAAACCGGGCTAAAAGCACGATGTTCCTACTGTACTGATTATATGCCTTCACACAGAGGCATGCTAATTTCATCTTTGGTCCTTTTAATGCAGTGGCTACGGACGCTGCTTTACCCCAGGATCAAAAGCAAAGTGAGCAAAGCGGGGCATGAGTGGCGAGCCTTTGCCGTTGCACAATCAGAGCCTCTTTTACGCTTTGCGCTTTGTTCCGGCAGCCATTCTGATCCCGCGGTAAGCAAAAACAAGTCCCGCAAACTTGGTGTCCTTGTATACCTTCTTAAACAAACTTAGAAATCGGTGCTTGCTTTTTCACAAGTCAATATGGACTCAGTGTGAGTACAAACGCGTTTCATTTCTTGGCAAAGCCTTTTAAGAACAAATCTGGCATGAAAAGCTGCACGTGTCCTATCCTATGAATCTATCATGTCAGTGTCACATTAGCGAGCGAAACAGGTTTACAAATGAATCATGAGCCGCCAGCTTTTGGGTGATTGGGAACGTTGTTAGGAATCTTTCATCTGCCATCATGTTAGGAATCTCGTCGCTGTTGCATCAAAGCACACCCTGCTAGTACTGTACTACCATAATTACTTGATGTGCCAAGCCGACCCGGCCTCTTTTCTGAATTCTGAACTCAGGCAGCATCATCATCATCTCACTTTGCTTTGCTTTGGTGCATTGCATGCAGGTGAGGGTGTACACTCCGAAGCGGCTGTTCCACCAGCTGGAGGCGGCCAAGGAGGAGTTCATCCGGGCGACGGCCGGCGTGTGGAAGGAGCAGAAGCTGCTGCTTCCCAAGCTGGTGGAGGCGTACGCCAAGGACGTGAAGCTGTCGCCGCAGGGCCTCGTGGACATGGTCCAGCGCTACCTCCCGGAGAGCATGAGGATGGCCGTGCAGCGGTGCCAGCAGGGCGGCGGCAGGTCGGCGGGCAAGGTGGTCGAGTGGGTGCCCTACAACCCGGCCTTCCGCTACCTGCTCGCCAGGGACCTCGCGTTCCCTCACCTCAGCAGCTGACCCGGAGCATCGATGGGGCAGGCATGGGCTCCAGTAGGCCAGTAGGTGTTAGTAGTATATTCGTGTGTCATAGGGGTTAGGAGTAGAGAAGGGATCATGCATGTGCAGTTTTTGTGTGGTCATTATCAATGGCGTGGCGTGTAAAGAGGCTTGCTTTTGTAGATGATGAACAGGAAGGAAACACGGGAAGAAATGAGAGAAAAGCATGTTTGACAATTGACTGACTATATCTGTGATCTGTGATACGCGCCATCGTGCCGTCGCCTTTCTCTTGCTCATGTCATCGCCATGGTCACCTAACCCTCCTCAAGTTCCTCTCCAGAATTAGCTTTGTCAGATGATGAACCTTATGGTAACACAGGGAAAATATGATGAAGAACACATCCTTTTTTGTACCTTCTCAAATCTCTACTTGAGAAATAAAAGATATGACATAATATGCCTTGAATTTTCCCTTTTGAGTCCTCATCGAGGAAAATAGTAGTATTACATAGTCCATATTCTTATATTAATATTGCCTCACTAAAAATTTTTTGTGGGGAAAAAAAAGAAACCATAAAGGAAAAAGATTATTTATTGGTATTGGATCAAAGAACACGTGCTAAGATTAAGGACAGAGACCGAGTGACCGACTGATTTGTTTAGGTTTACTTTTTCGTCCCTTGGCCTTATTATTACTAATAAGATAAGAGGTAAAAAAAAAATGGGAACGATGGGCACCTTGAACTGTTACAAAAAACATAGGATATTTTGTCTAAATAATTTTTAAAAACTAAATTTAAAGGCCATTCAGTGGCGAGCTAGGATGCTAATCGAAAATTTACTATTTATGGTCCACTCTGTTCGATCTCTCGGCGAACTCTACTAGCACTGTAATAGGAGGTTAAAAAGAACTATGGGCATTTGAACCATGGAAAAGCCTATGTTAAATCTGCCATTCAGTAAGGATGCCAAAAAAGAAGCTTGGAAATATGTTGTGATGAAGTTATAGGTAATATAGAAAGCATTTGACTTGGACCCGATAAATTTGTAATCCTACTAAATGGGAAATATGTGTGATGAGTTATGGTTGAAAGCCATTGACTTGGACGATAAATTTGAGCTACAATGCCACAAGAGAGCACTAAACAATAGGTACATGGGTTAGACAACCCTGCCTGACTCATCAGTGTTCAACTAAAAGTTGATGGTTCAGAATTGCTCAACTAGTAACCTCTAACGCCTTTCAAAAATAAAAGGCAACC
This sequence comes from Chrysopogon serrulatus, assembly GCA_015844335.1. Lineage (NCBI taxonomy): Eukaryota > Viridiplantae > Streptophyta > Magnoliopsida > Poales > Poaceae > Chrysopogon > Chrysopogon serrulatus. The sequence continues at coordinate 150,039 of JADLZL010003062.1, forward strand.
TCAAATGAAAAATCCCACGCTCCCAAAAGGATACGCTACCAACACTCTTCTTGGTGAAATGTGCCCATGATCTGATGATCAGCTTCAGCTGTCTTCTCCAGTCTCTCTAGTACAAATACAAATAATAGCGAGACAAGACACATGCAGAGGAAGTAAAAACCGTAAGTCTAAATTCCAATGGCTGTTTCAGTAAACATCTGATTCTCATTCCAATTTACAAATCCAGCAGACCGCCTTAGTCATTTCGCTTCATCTTTCTGAGGGTCATGGATCGAAGTCCACCTCATGCAACCATACACCATTCCGTGTATTTAGGATTTCAGTGAATGAAGACCTAGCATGTTCACAGACATATTGACCTGGGTAAGAAACAGGACACTGATGTATAATTGAAAGCAAGTGCCACCATGATATGATGCTACATTGCTACTTAATGTACAGTGAACAATGGTGCCTTACATGATAGGTTCCTCGCATGGCCCAAGCATCATAGCAGCAGGCAACTTGCAAAAAAGTAGAACCATCTGAAATTTCTCTGTGATGCAGACGACACAAGTTCTAGACCAGATCATGAATTGGAAGATATATTGACAGTTCCCTTTTACCATCTATATCAATTGAACCAAACTAAGCCATGAGTAAGCAATAATGGAAATACAACTACCTGCCAAAGGGTCATTCTTCAACTCTACAAGCAGTAGCTTTCTCACCAGGTGTAACTAAAATTTCATCCCTGCTCGCATAGCTCCTGAAACCGGGCCAAGCTACAAGAACAAACTATATCCATGATTCATATGAACAGATGATAAAAATAACATGTCTGTCTGTCCAAGCAAGAAATTAAGATTCAGTTTCAAGAAATAAGAGTTATCATCTACCACAATTTTGTTAGCTAACATGTCTGCCAGGCAAATGCCATTGAGTTGATATAACAAAATTTGCAATTCAATCATTAGGTTGACAATGCCATTGAGTTGATATGCCAAAAGTTCCAATTGAATCATAGATTGACAATACCATTGAGTTGATGTGCCAAAGTTCCAATTCAATCATTAGGTTGATAATGCCATTGAGTTGATATGCCCAAATTTCAAATTCAATCATTAGGTTGACAATGCCATTGAGTTGATGATATGCCAAAAGAAATTGAAGAGGCAAATGCAGGAACAAGAAAAGGATTTCACTTAACTACCAGACAACATATAAAAACCATGGTCATATAACAGACCTTCTAAGAAGAGGCTTCGAATTGTAAGGGAACAAATCCTTCTTTTGCAGATCTTCCACTGTTCTCTTTAATGAATAAAGACATTCTTTAGCATTGAGAAAAAGCTTCTGTGAATTATTGGCCTCCTTATTACAGCCAGAACCATTCTTATACTGTTTACTTGCACTGGCTCTGTCACTGTCTTTATCCCCAGAAGTCCTCTGCCTTTTACAGTCAAGATTTTCTATTTTTGTTGAGTAAACAGAATCATCAACAAAAGCATGCCAAGATTGGGAAACTAAGCGCAAGCACCTGCGCAAGTGTGTAAGAGAAGTCAAAGGTCACAATTCAGAAGATGCTTCATTCCAGAAGGGTCGGCAAAAATAATTAAAAAACTGTAAGATAGGTACCAACCTTAATAGATACTGAGCACAATGCACACCAACATCCTTAGATATGAGGTAATCAACAAGTACCATGTGATCATAGTGCAGCTGCAGGATAATTTCAATGAACAAAAAAAAATATTATACTCAAAATGGGCATTATGTAGTGAAACAGGACAAAAAATTGAAAATCAAATAGAAGAAATTACTATTGGTGAGCAAAATTATGAGTCCTAAAGTACTGAATTTTGTTTAGTATGTCCAATTACAAATGATAATGTTTTCCAGGTCCTCAATCATGGTTACAGCACTGAATAATTAACCCATACGATGGTCACTCACTTGTACTACAAAGTAAATAAGAACTGAATGTCAAGATGCTATCTTACAGAAACCATTGTGCCTCCAGCAGACCTAAAAAAACAATGAGAACATTTTGACCAACTCACCAGAAAAAGCAGCAGATGAAAAAGGTGAACTGGGTCGAAAATGCTTGAGAACAGTTTTACACCAACAAGTTCGGTAGTTTCCAAGTTAGCTCTGCAAGTTTGGACAAAAAGTTCACAAATTATAGAAGCATCTATTGTCTGGATAGCCTTTCCTTTCTTCAGTAAACAAACTACATTTCTTACTTACATTTTTTGGAAAATGAATGGCGCATCTAAAAGTTGTAGGAGAATGCTGAATAGCATGTCATCCTGAAATATGAATGAACATTGAACATATTACCAAGAATGTTTAGAGTTCATAAAGCCAGTGGTAAGCTGTTTAGAGTTCATATAAAGCCAGTGGTAAGCCTTCTTTTCGATTACAGGACGAAGCATGAACTTGTTAATATTGAATAATTGAGCAAAAAATAGGAGATAATTATTATCAGCATTCGTTCTAAACCACTTTGAACAGATATGGAGAATAGAGTAGATAGATTATCTTAGTTAGCAATTAAGGGGGTTGGGCATTTGGTCGTGACTTTTCACTGAAATGCCCAGCATATAACGTAACCCACTAGCCATGTGAAATATTAGAATCCAAATGTCCAACTGTAAACAACAAACCACTTGCAAAGACAAACTGAACTAGAATTGTACAATTAATTTCAATCTACATTACCTAACAAATGTAAATAAAATCAAATGACTTAAAAGGTAAGATGTGTTCCCCAGAACAATGAAAAATTTATTGTTTAGCTACCATCATTTGGGCATAGTTACATAGATGCATACCTCCTCCATATACAATTCCAGAAAGGATAAGGCAAAACTTGATGAATTTGAGTCAAGACTCCAGTTTAGGTAACATTTCTGAAACCAGTCTGAAATTTCTGATAAGCCAAAACAGTTGCAGTGATTACTACAGCCTTGTACTTTGTGACCCAACAAACACTCATCCCTCTTGCATGAACATTGAAGTGCACCATCATTTCTGTTGTAAGACAAGCATATGGAACAACTAAGGAACAAATAGATAGCTTGCCTTTGCAAGTGCGGAGTTGAGTTATCCTGACTCTCAACTAAATCTACCATGTCCAATAAAAACGGAGAACCTTCTAAACAATTTTCTGGTTTAGCAATATGTTGTGAGATAGGCTCATGAAGAAGGTCTTCAAAGTAATGTCGAAGCAATTTCAGCCAACTAACAATATATGAACAATCTTTCTGTATGTAAGGCTTAAGCCGCATCATTACAATCTGCATTCAAATATGAAACATATCCTAAGCTGTGCTGAAATGTTTAGGAAGAAAAATTAACTAGCAACAAGGACACAAAAGAGCTATGAATGTCAGAGCCTACCAGAATTTTATGCTTTAAGTACTGATAAAGACTTTTGGGTCCAACATGCTGCCCATGTAAGGAAAATGCTATCTTGGGAACTATATCAACAAGTTTCACAAACATATCTTGTCCATCTGTACCTTCCAGGTAACTCTGGTCAAGTAAAGAGCCAAGTAGCTGGAGAAGACTGCCAGTCAGAATTCCAGACTGTGCTGAATAGGCACTGAAGCTAAATCTGCTATCCTTGGCACAGCTGGCAAGTCCTCCAGCATGTAATTGATGGAAAGAATCCCAAGGCATCTTATGAATATGCTGAACAGATAGACAAATGAAATCATCTTTCAAGTCACTGTCATTGTGTTTAAGAAACTTCAAGATAGCATGTAATACTCGAAAGAGACTGGGCATGGTTTGCCCACTAATATTGAGATGATGCTCATTAAGTACTGTCATGAAGCTTGTAACTCTTGTGCTTGAACTAGTGATGTCATCACTGTTGGAGTCAGTTGCAGAATATGAAGCGTTATGAACACATCTCGATGCTGCATGTATAGCCACCCAGACAAGCTCAATGAACTGAATCCAAATGGATTCCTAGGAATAGAGAAACAGCCATGGAGTAAATAGTTAGTCGACAAAAAAATGAAACTGAATGCAAGAAAAGAAAAGGGAAACGTACAAGAAGCATACAAACTTAATTAGGGTACTAGATATGCAAATTAGGATATTTCCAGCTGAGTGTTTGACATAGTCACTGCAGAAATCAAGGAAACCAACCTGAAAAGGGATGACATAGAAGATGTAAGTTTCGGTAACCTACTAGCCATACTGGTCCTCCATAAATGTACAGGCAACATAAATAAGATAATACTAGATAAAGATAAAATTGAAGTGAATAGAGTAAAACATTGATATAGTTTGCCAAACAAAAAGGCTTTTACCAATATAGAGACCATATTCGCCAGGCAACCAAATCCATCATATGGATGCTCTTCAAGTGGTAAGCAGCAATTATGAACTTCTCCGGAATCAGAAAGAGTTTCCTAAATGAAAAGGGAAAATATGAATATGTGTTATTATCTCCTGTGGCAGTTGTACAGGTATAGTCAACAGAGATAGTCACCACGAAAAAACAATATCTCATTAACATTACAGTGCTCATAGAGCACACTTGAGTAGACCAAAAAAGGTTATAAGATATTATATCCAGTATATTGATATCAACAATTAGGTTTGCTTTCTGGTTTAGTCAGCTACCAAGCATTGACAAATTAGATGTCACTAAATACTACTACTTTAGAAATGGAAACTACCATCCAATATGGATTGGGATTAGAAGGGTTATGTAAGTATTGAACATAAAATTTATTGATTACATCCAGTGTGGTCTAAGATTCGAAGGTTACAGAGAGAAGCATAAAACACAAATTTTGAAGATAGACTGCTAATTGCTCCAAGGTCAGCCGTGGGCTAAATGCTCTCACAGAAATAGGGCAAACGTTTTAAAACCAACCAGCGAGTGAAGTTATGTCTCCAATGTTGGTTGCACACTTTAGAAATTTCAGTCCCAGCTGCTCCATAGGATGCAATACCCTAAACGCAGTTATAGTACTACTCGTAAGTCGTAACTGATAATAAGATTATAGCAGGACTAGCCAGAGGGAATTGGTATTTACCAATATGAAGCGGATTAACAATGGAAAAAAAAAAAGACTCCTGAAACTCGAAGCAATACCTGAACCAATTCACAAGCCTGCTCCTCCTCCTGGTCCCATCGTCGTATCGTCTTGTTCACCTACATCAAGTCCCAATCAAAAAAACAACCACGAAACACGATTACAAACTGGAGGAAGATGATTGAAGTTACCGTGGAGAGCGCGAGGAGGAGGCGCCGCTCGTCCTTCCGCGTCAGCTGCCGCGGCGGCGACGGCGCGGGTTCCTGCGGTGCGGGAGGCGCAAGTTGGGTTAGATGTAGGCTCAGAGCGGCGCGGGGTTACAGGGAGGAGGAGATCAATGCCGGCGTGCGGAACGGAGTTGCCGCTTACGAGGTGGAGAAGCCGGGAGGAGGAGACGAGGTCGCAGAGGCGGGCCAGCTTCCGCTTCTGCTTCTCCGATGGTACCGGCGGCGGCATCGGCTGCTGCGCTTCTCGCGGTGGATTTGATGAGGAACTCCAGCAGCGGCGGCGGTGAAGAGGCCGGACGGACGGTGGTCGGTGGCAGGTCCAGGCGTCCAGCGCGCAGGTGTGGTAGCCGCCGCCGGAGACTTTTCTTTTTGCAATGATATTTTAAACTGATTTTTATTGAGGCTTTTTGAGTTGCGCAACGATGAACTACTATTTTCGACTGAGGTATTATACGATGATGAACAATTTTCAATTGTTTAACTATTATTCCTGAGGTCAAATCAAGTGCCCGTGATATTTTATTATGACTTTCAATTGTTATGTTTGAACTCAAGTTGAATTAACCATTTGACCAAACAGAGCAAAATAGAGAAAAAAAACAACTAAAGTATAAACCCTAATTTAGGTGCTAATTTTGAGTCGCGAAAAAAAAATATACATTCAAAAGTAGAAGCCCTAAATAAAAAATAGTTGCTCTTAGCCTATGTACAAACGGTTTTTTTTTTTTTTGAGAATACCTATGTACAAACGGTTCAGCTGGTGATTATTCAAGATGATGATGATGATGGCATGTGTTTTTGGAAAACTAAAATCCTAAAGATTTGCATTACATTCTGAATTTACATGGGCAAGATCATACAACACAAACGATACTTATTTGATATCATAAATTTGATATTTTTTTATTCATAGTTAATTAAACTTATAATATAAGATACTTTCTCCATATCAAATTATAAGATGTTTGATTGTTTTTTTGACTTCAAGTTTGACCACTCATCTTATTTAAAAAATTGCACAGACATGATTTATCTAAGTCAAAAAAACTTTTATTGTTAAAATAAATCATGATAAAAGAAATAATATTTTGCATAAATTTTTGAATAAAACGAGTGGTCAAATTTAGTGTCAAAAATCAAATGTTTTATAATTTTAATTTGAGATGGAGTTAGTACTAAACATGTATTTGTGCTATAATTACATTATTTCTAAGTCAGGGAGTACTAGACATCAGACTGTCTGTACGCATAGTAACATGGAGCGAAGGCCATGTAAGAACTGCACTGCAATGCTCTAAATCCAAGTGAAGGCTACTCATAAAGTCGGCAGAAATTTGAGATACATATACACCATTCGCTCTCATGGAAAGATGCAGTGCAATTAAAAACTGAAGGCTCAACGTCTACGTTACTGGTCATTGCTGCTAAAAAAATAAAAAAAGAAAGAAAGAAAGAAAGAAAGAAAGAAAGAAAGAAAAAGGCCCAAACGCAGAAATGCTGCATCACAACCGAGGTGTTTCAACAATCTAGCAGCCAAGAACATGGAGGCCACAGGCGAGGTCTAGATGATAATTAGAGCATAAAATACTACGGGGCCATTTGTGAAAAATCAGAGATTCTCCGATTTCATGGTCTCACTGCTAACCCTTTTATTACAGAAGTCAGCGCAAACAACAAACATCCTAAAAAAAAGTGAAATAGCAGTCTAGTGAGTACTAAAAAAAAAAAAAAAAGCCAGTCCTGTAGAGTTGCATAAAAATGGCAAAAAAGGATTTAACAAGATCATGGTTGCTCTGCAAATTGGGATATCTGACAGATCACCAAATTTGGCAATTGTAGTTTGTGCCAGAGCTGTTCTTGTACATTAGGTTCAATATTCATCCTACAGAGTAAAATAGAATGGAATTAGATAACAAGGAGAAATACATAGTGGGAATTGATTGGAGAAAAGTACATAAATGAATTACCAGAAACTGGACCACTGAAAAGATGTAAACCAAACAAGGACACCATTTACACTTCACAAAGTCGAGGATAGCAGATGTGAAGGTAGTGATGTTAGACATGTAAGTGCAGGAGATTTACTGGATGCAAGAGAGTCTAGTAAAAAAAAAGGGTTCCCTTGGAATGAATGATATGTTAGATAACTTGTTCAATCTCTTCTCTCAAACAATATCATGTTCAATCTTACTAAGATCATTTGTGCATCTTCAGCACTACAATGTACTCCCTGCATTCCCAAAATTTAGGTTGCTTTAGTTTTGTCCTAAATCAAATTTCTCTAGCTTTGATCGAATTTATAGAAAAATACATTAACACATTTATATAAACACACTATTAGTATCAAGAAATATTCATGGTAGATTTAATGAAACTAATTTGACGTTGCCGATGTTGTTGCATTTTCTTGTAAGTTTGATCAAAATTAGAGAAGTTTCACTTAGGACAACAAAAACAACTTACATTTTGGAACAGGCACAGTAGTTGAAATTCCCTAGCTTAGGTGTCTCAAAAAAGAAAAAAAAAAAAAAAGAGAGTACCAACTCATACTCTTTCTTCACAAAGGCCCTGTCCAAAACTCTCAACCTATATTCTGAATTCCTGATACTACTAAACATACATTTAGTGATAGTGACCAGTAAAATGGAACTCAATTACTTGAGTGAAGGTCATACTTGATTTATCTTTTCTTCCCCAACACATCACTTTGCAGCAAGAACTGAGAGTCTAGAATTTGGATGCAAAGCACTTAACACATTAAATTCCTTCAAAAGCTACATAAGCAACTGCAAACATGACTTAGGGGGAAAAGTCTGAACAAGGCACTTGCCACATTATCTTGCTACAATACCATCACCACTGAGGATTCTGATCTTAGAAACACAAACATGTTCAGTAAGAAATTCTGTATGCCAGGTAAAGCATTTGACACAAGAATGTGATAATTTATTACAAAACATTTGATCATCACGGGTTCCTTTTTATGAATGAAAACTTTAACCCAAATAGAATGCAAATCAATGAAGAAATTTGACTGAACTGTCCTCACCTTATGTGGAGACAGTTTCCTCCCTTGAATTCTCAGCGAAGTTTCTCCTTTACAGAGTGCTTCTTGGCTGCTTCCCGCACCTTTTCAATATATCCTTCAATTGGTGGTGTAAGTGTCGCCATGTACCGGTTTGCAGGGAATGGTGTCATGTCAGGTACCATAGCAGCAGCTTGCAGCTTCTCAGGGAGAGCAGCAATGGCCTCCTTTTTGAGGGTCAGAAGCGTTGACTCTGCTTTTTGCCTTGCACGGTGCCGCCGCATTAGCACACGACTGTACTCTTTGGCAAGTCGCCGACCATCCTCGACTGTGAGCTCATACTTGGGGATTGCCTCCTCATCAACTAGCCCAAGACTGATATAGTCAAGGCCTGGTGGACCCATAAGCACACGGTCTCCTTCACCTACACCAGTACCTTTGGATTTGGCTTTAGCTTTGGCCTTGGCTACATCAAGCTCACGTTGCCTCTCCTTGGAAACAAGTCCCAGCTCCTCACGTTTGGCCTCGCGAAGACGCTCCTTAGGGGACAAGTGCCTCAGCGGAGTAGAGGCATTGAGACAAGACTCTGAAATATGCGTAATGCGCTCAATGGCCTCACGACGACCACGGCCACCGCCACCGCCACCAGTGGAAGGTGTCCCTTTCTTTGCTCCAATGGTGGAACGTTTCAAAGGCTGACCTGCTTTGAGCTTGGCCTTTCCTTTGGCTGTGCCACTCACTGCTGCATGCTGTTGAAGTTGGTAATGTTGACTGGTCATACCAGATGCCAGTGCTGGGCTTATAGTTAGTGTTTTGAGACGCCGAAACATGATTCCTCGTGCACTTGAAGCCATTCAACTAAATTTGCTGCACCAATGAGAAATACACAATTAAGTTGACTTTTCCTTTCCTTTCTTTTGTGGATATACAAAGATAGAGTTCTCATGAAGGCAGTTAATCAAAATGAGCAGGCATAATCCATTAAAACAATTAAGCAGAATAAATGAATGCTAAACACAAAATCAGATGTGTCTGAACCACATCGATGGAACATGTAATTAAAAAGGTACTGGTTATGTCCAATGGAGAATAAAAATGTGAGTAAACTCATAGGACAGCATCTCTGACAGACATGATAGTTGATAAATTACCATGTGTTCAGGGAAGGGCAAAGAAATCAACTGGCACTACATTGTCACGAGCACCTCTAGATCCAAACAGCCTCGACTAGTAACAGCTTCAGACACAAAAACAAGCAGGTAAACAAATAGTCATTCCATCCTCCCAGTGGTGGACCAGGTTCTGAATCCATAAATCCCTTGTGCAATACGGTATCGTCAGTCTAGTACCAAGTTGGAGTTCAAGTTCATGACACCAGTCCTAAGCCCGAACCATATGCAGATACGCTGGATCACAAATAGGGGCGGACCCAGTAAGGCCATGTTCGGTTGCTCTGGAACCAATCCAGAGGGATCAAGCCGAAAGCGAGACCAGCCACGTACGGCCACGCTAGTCCGCTGATTCGCAGGCATGCAAGATCTCGTGTCGATGGCATGGTGAGGACGTAGCGTCGCAGCGCTCGCGCTCGCTTCCGCGGGGATCCGTTCCACGACTCCAGAGCAGTGGTTTGGTTCGTGGCGTGGTGTGCCTGTAATTTTCTATACGGAGGTGCAACCATACGGAACAGACCAGGAATATAGGTTTCGTATAAGCTAACTGAACACATATTTCAGAAAGGAACAGGAATGAATCCAGGCCAGGATTGACTCACAACCGAACGAGGCCTAAAGGAAATGGGTGTACACATGTACACCCAATAATTTTTGCAAAGCAATCGAAGTTATTAGTAGCCATAATACATGCATATACACCTGTAATTAGATTGGCACCCGATTACGAATAGTATGTTAGGGTTTGGGCGCAGGGTTTTACCTACGAAATACGTGTTTGGGCGCACGGCTTCGCACAGAAAAAGGGAGGACCAAAGGGGAGGGAATACCTGGTGGTCCTCGTCGCCGGCCAAGGTGGCGAGTGGCGAAGTAGGACAGCAGCGACGGTCGCGGGGGCACCGGGGCTGCAGAGGGCGGACGCCACGCCGGAGCAGGTCGCGAGGACGCTGGGCCCCAGGTGGTGCACTGGTGCCCGACCGAGCGCAGTGTCCTTCTCCGGGTTGCGGCGCGGCGAACGGCGGATGGAGGAGATCGGCCACGGGCGAGACGAGTTCAGGGCTTCAGGCGGCGGGCCGGGTCCAATCAAGGTTGCGTTGGAATGAAAGTCCGAGGGCCCACAGCGCACCGGATTTGAGGCCCAATGGAGTTTGGGTACCAGTGGGCTCAGGAAGTCGACTCGGGAGAAACACCCAGCGGCCTGGTAGACTTTTAACGTGCCAGGACCAGTTCTTGTTTCTCAAAAAAAAAAAAAAAAAAAAAAAAACTCTCTTTTTTTTTTTTTTTTTTGAGAAGGATTCATCTTCCTCGAAGTCTTCAGAGATCCGTCCGTCACCGCCATCGAAGCCGCATCCCAATCGTCGTCGGACACCAGAGCCAAACTCCACAAGGTGGAGGCCGCAGAGGAGGACTTACTTCTAGGCGAATCAGCCGACACTGGCTCTCAGGCACATCGGCCAACTCCCGTACCCACGCCGCATCCTTCGATTCCATCGCCGCAACCCCGAGCAAAGCTCAGATTTTCACCAAAGAACATCTTCCTCGAGATTAGCGTGGTCAACAACATCATCACCTGAAGAAGACAACGATGCGCCGGCCCTCGACTCTCGGACGGGTCTCCCCAGCCTCTCCGTTGACGCCGGAGTAGATCGCCATCGGAGAACGGAAGAGGCTAGAAGAAATTATTCCACTGCGCCGCCGCCGCTTCCGCATCGCCGGCGGCCGCCAGACAAACAAGCATGAAAAGGAGCCACGCTCCTCGGCCAAAACCTAACTCCCGCCGAACATCGACGGCGAGCAAACCCTAGACCTAGATGGACTCGACTCGGACTCGAATAAAACAAGAGACCGACTCAAGCGATGGACCCCCGTTCCTCCTCTCCACCGGCAGAGGCCGGAGGCGGAGGAACGGGGGGTCGCGGCGGCGGTGGCGGCGGAGGCGCAGATCACCCTCGCGTCCCCGGAGCCCTCACGAAAGGCTAACGAAGTCTTCGCAGAAAGTTATGCGCATTCGACAATGCATCCCTCATCGGATAGTCTATGTACTATGGTACTATGGCCTATGACCAGGAGTTTTTTTTTTCTTTTTCGAAATAAACCAGAAACTAATGAAGCCATTGTTTTGTTTTTGTCTTATCGACTCAGGTGGAGACGTTTGAAGCAAGGTTGGTGGCACGTATAGTAAGTTAGTTGCGCTTTATTTTTCTCGAACACGCAAAAGATTTGCGCGTCATTGTATTTAAGAAAAGGGTTTGTTAGTACATTGTTCAAACGGTGCGCTTGGGAATTACATGTATTACAAATTGTTCTCATCTCTAAGCGCCGGGCCTAGAAGCTATTACTCGCGAATTAATGACATAGGTCGGCCGCCTCGGCCTCGGGGTCGCCTAGGCGTGTGAACCCCCGCGACTCCTTCGCCCGCGCCGGACCGGGCGGGTCGGCGAAGAGCACCCCCCGATGGCCTCGGCGTGCGATGCGTGAGAGAGCTTGTCCACGAAAATGCTATCGTATGCCTTCTTCGTCGCCGTGTTGGCTCTGTTCGCGCCCTCCTTCAAGAATCCTAGGCGCTTCATGGCGAGGAGCTCCCCGCGCTTGAAACAAGGCACCCTCGACGCTGGGGGGTTGCTCGGCTATTCTCCGGCTTCGCCGGCAACCAGGCCCGTGGCGATGGGCGGGGGAGATTGAAGCGGCGGCGGCAAGCAGAGGTGAGGCATTCTTGCGCGAGGATACGCCGCTGGAACTTCCTCAGTCGAAGACCGGTGGAGGTGCTCTGACCCGCGGAGTCGCTCCCGTTGGAGGCCCCTCTCGGGGAGGCCTGACCTGCGTTCGGGGAGCCCGCTTGCTCCGGCAGGGGCGTTGGCGGAGCGGCTTGCAAGCCTAGGGCGCTCTGGCCAGGGTTCCCGGGATCAGGAAGTGTCGGCTGAGCTCCACCACATCCTCCGCCCTGCAACCTGGGCGATGCGGGGGGGAGGGTTTCCCGCTGCCGCTGTTCGAATCCCGGTGGGGGGGAACAGCAGCCATCCGCGTCCCCAGGTGTCAGGCTACCGTCGAGGCACGCTGGAGCGTCCTCCGTAATCGGCCATACGGGCGGACGGGCGCTCGACGGCTTGCCCGCAATGGGCGGCCCGGTGGCGAGAGAGCTCGATCGTCCCCCCCACCGCCGGGCGCCGACCGCGCCCGCTGGGTCGGGCTCTCGTGTCGGCGTCTGGGCGATGGTGCACCGGAGGAGGGGGGGGCGGGAAGCTACCGAGGACAGGGGTGGTGCTTCGTGACGGGCGGCGCGCCCCGCCGGAAGCTCGAGTTGCAGGTTGGGCCTCCCGTTTGGTTGATCCGACGGTGCGAGGAGGACATCTTTGGGAGGCAGCCCAGCGAGTAGGCTCCACGGCCGCCTCCGGGCGCGGGTGGGCGACGATTGCGCGAGTGCACTCCAGGGGGCGTCCGAGGCATCGTTCGGCTGGCCTTGGAGCACTTTGGCCTGGGTCGCCCGGACATACTTAGAAAGAACAGCGCCGGTGGCCGACCGTTCAGGCGGCGGCGCTCCCCGGCGTCCACGGGGCGAGCCATCTTCCCCGGCGATCCTGGCGGCGAGGTCCTGCTGGTGGCGAGACTTGAAGAGTGCAGGTGCGGCCGGCGCCCCATGACAGCAGGGCGCCCACCGCATGCGGTCATTGTTGGCCTGGGGGGAGCTTCGGGCAGCGTGAAGGCTGGTGTCTGGCGGAGACTACCTCGGCGTAGGCGCGTCCTCGGCCCGTGGGCTGACCCCGCGAGCTCCCAGCGTGGCCACCGCGGGGCGCCGTCGCCGTCGCCGTCTAGCGTCCCTCGTGTGCCGGTGAGCGGGACCCCACGCCGAAGTGGCGGATGACGACTTTCGTCCCGGCTGCAGTCGTCGGGCCAGGGCGATGGCCGCGCGGACGCCCTCGAGCGGGATGCCGAAAGAGCCGCGGCGTGTGTGGATAACCACGGAGAAACTTCAGGCTCGCCTCCTCGCTGACGACGATGCCCGGCGCCCGCTCGATGGCGGGTCCGGCGCGAGTGCGGTGGCGAGGCCATGGCTCCCTTTGGCGCCACGGGAGGGCCCCCGAAGTCGCCCCGACGCATTTGTCGAACAAAGCGGTCGTCAGCCCGCCCGGTCGGTCCCATGGTGGGCGAGCGTGGACGCTTGCATTCGCGAGCGTAGTGGTTGGTGCCTTTGCAGTTGAAGCAGCGCGGGGGTCTGAGCAGCTGCCACCAATCAGTATGATCATATGGTGTGGTAGCCAAAGTATTTCCCCTCAAAACAAAGCTTGAGCTAGCATTTTTCTATTGTTGGTTGGTACATTGAACAACATAATTTTAGCCACTCACGTATACTGTAGGTGGGCCTCGAGAAACTTGTTGGCAACAGTCTCATGTTCTAATGCCATTTCATAGTGATAACATTAATTAGGAATACGTTCTTTTTTTCCGAAAGGTAACTGTTATTAATGAGTTAATCATGTGATTCGGAGCCTCTCCACACTTTGATTTCTGCAGGTACCACATCTATGAACAATTCTGTCCTTGAGAGATTCGTCCCCATCTCACAATGCTATTCTAACAAAGCTTTTCCAGACTATGATTTTTGTAGCTACCACATATTAAATATAGTTATCCCAATGACAGATCTCATTTAAGACTTGTTTGAGTGAACTTCAATCGACCACAATTCGGGTGCTCTTCGCCGACCCGTCCAGTCCGACACGGCGGAGGAGGGGGGGGCTCTCACGCATAGGCGACCTCGAGGCCGATGCGGCCGATCTATGTTGTTTAATTCGCAAATAATAGCTTCTAGGCTCGGTGCTTAGGGGAGAGAGCAATTTGTACAACATGTAATCCCCAAGCGCACCGTTTGAACAATGTACTAAAAAACCCCTTTCTTAAATGCAATGATGCGCAAATCTTTTTGCGTATTCGAAAAAAAACAATTCACATGGATTAGGAAATATTGAAGGTTTATTTGGATACACCCACATGTGTTAAGGTGCATTGAAGTCTAAGTGCAATTTCATCTTGATTTCCCAACACATGTGGATTAATGTGAATTAAGTTAGATACTAGTATATGTAGCTAAACAAGCCTTGCGGTGGAATATTATACATGTGGATTAGAATGCAACCATACAATCCCTTATTTTTTAGTGGGGTTATGACTTATGAGTAGATCTCATTGCCTATTTGCCAACCATAGAAATGAAGGACATGGAACGATGGCAATTAGGAGTTGTTTGGTAGCGTGGACAATAATGCAATCATAATAACATAGTTCATCTGTTTTTGCAGCCGATGACAATCACAATGTTAAGTTATTTTTGTTTGCGTTACCTATGGAAGTACCAAACAGCTCGTAACTATGAGGCTCCCCTGAATGCAACATGAGGCTAAGGAGTGTTTGAGCCCTCTTACCTCCATTTGAACAATAGACCATGTTAGATCCACACTACTAGATCATCTTAGATCCACCATTGATAGTGAAGGATGATGGCCAGCAAGCATGGATCAGGCAGGGTCGTAGGAGCAATGGTTTTAGCATGGTAATGCTTGTTATTAAGCTAGTCTCAATTGAAGTTTTATGGCCAAGTTTCCAACACACTTATACTCCATTTTAAAAACATTGCTTCATGAAACTCTCTCTACTCCCATAAAACTCTTATCCTCTCTCTCTCTCTCCATCAATAGTGTCACATTTGAGATTAGTCTTACGAGTTATGCAAACTGCTAGAAACTATTGATATTTCTCCTTAATCCCTTACAATTCCCACGAGGAATGGGTCAATCATTGGTGTCCTAAAGGATGGCAAGATGGGTTCCATGGTGAGATGACATATGGATTAGCTCAAGGAATTGAGGAAGGAGAGAGCTAATTGTAGAAGAAACACACGGCTACCATTGGATTCTCATATATCAGCTGGAAAAATGGGTGCCATGAGGGCGCCTTCAATCACGTTATACGGTACGTTATTTTCAATCAAGACGATGAAAAGGAGTTACTCAAGATTCTTTTACCGGTCACAACGAGAGATTTCATTTGTCACAACCAACGAGAGATTTTTATTCCTTGATGCACAACACAGAGCCTGAACACGAGCACTAATAGAAGCTGAGTTCCAAACTGAGACTGGGCACACCGTAAGGAGATTCCGTGTATTTACACTTTGCATCTAACCTACTACACGAACACTTTCTTCATCCTGTTGCTGTTGCCGCCTAAACCAACGGCGCCAAAACCACTACTCACATTTCTCATTTCTGAGCTCTGCGTCTAGCACACTTCCTGCATGCTCCATCGATCTCCGGCGCGGCCACACCGTCCGGCCAAGCGCCGGCGAGCGACCCGTCACCAACCAGAGAGACAGACATATATGCCGGGTGGAGTGGAGGCTCAACGATCTACTCGCTCTCCGGGATAGCGGTGAGGTCGGGGGAGAACCTGGACGCCCTCCCGCCCGGCCGGTA
Organism: Chrysopogon serrulatus; assembly: GCA_015844335.1. Taxonomy (NCBI): domain Eukaryota; kingdom Viridiplantae; phylum Streptophyta; class Magnoliopsida; order Poales; family Poaceae; genus Chrysopogon; species Chrysopogon serrulatus. The sequence goes on from JADLZL010003062.1 coordinate 165,969, forward strand.
CGCCACCCTCCGCTTCTGCGCCGCCACGGCACACTTGGCCGCGACGGGCGAGGAGACCGGGTCCGCCGCCGCGTACTCCTCCTCGGGGACCGGGAACACGAGCGGCGCCACCGCGCCGCGCCGGCGGCGGCGGCACGGCGAGGACGGCTGGGCGGCCGCGGCGGCGGCCGCGGCCTTGACGAGCGCCGAGCTGGCCCTGACCGCGAGCGCGGCGACCTCGTCACGGGTGAGGCGGCGGCGCTGCATCTCGGCGGGGAGCACGAAGTAGATCTGCCCCGCCTGGAGCTCCTCCTCGGGGCCGACCGCCGCGACGGCGATGGGGGCCTCGAACGCCATCCCGTCGGCGTCGCAGAGGAACCACGAGCCCTCGCCGTCGCCGCCGGCCGCTCGCAGCGCCATCGCGGCGGTCGCCGGTGGGGCGTACTCCCGGAGCTCGCCGCTCGGGAGCACCACCCTCGCCGTCGCGGCGCCCTCGTCCGCCGCGTCGCACGACACGCAGATGCCCATTGTGCAGTGCAGATGTTGTGTAGTACGCTGCTGCTTCGGTTCGGTGAGGTCGAGGCTTGCTGTCCTTGAGCTGTGTGTCGCTAGCTTCTTCTCGGCTGGAGATGGCGATGGCCGATGGGGGAGGAGGACTCGAAGAGGGCGGGTATATATAGCGGGAGGACGATGGAGACCGAGGCGCGCGGCGCGGGGCGGCAGAGGGTGAAGTGTCCTGTAGCCTCGAGCGGAGGCAATACAGCCTGGAAGGTTTGTAACGGGCGAGGACACAGCGATTCGCGTGGACTGGGCGGGGTTTCCTTGGCAGAGAGAGGGTCAAACACAGCGAGCGCACGGCCAAATATCATGCCGGCTACAATGATGCTTTCAAGTTTTTTTTAAAAAATACAATGATGCTTTCACTGTCCAAATCAAATATTTAGTTCTTTTAATTCAGCCGTGAAGAACTATGCACGACAGAGCATCTCGTATCGTTTCAAATGTTTTTTTTTTGTTTGCTAATATAAGCGTAAAACATGCACGCTTTTCTCGAGCTAAGTCCCGGCGTGGTTAGATCATGTTAGAGCAAATTATCAGTTTGAAAATGTGGGAAGCTTAGCTTGTTTGGCATTAGTCATCCTGACGATGTTTCAGTTTGAAAAATGAAAAAAAAAGAGAATTATTTGCTGGTTGTCAAATGAAGAGTCAGCCACTTCTAATTGAGAGAGTGGAAATTTATCCATTAAAATTTGAAAGTAAATTTTGCAGCTCACGTTTTGAACCAATAGCAAAATTTCACATTTAAATAAGAATTTGAACATCGAGAGTGATCAAAACTGTTTCTTGGATCTGTGTGGCAACAATCAATGAGTTGCGTTGTGCAACCAAGCCAAAACAGATGCAGAAAATCAGAAATGGGTAGACCCAAAATGGGTGTCTCCACCATTGATCCAAAATTACTAGCAAGTAAAGTATTTATTCTATGTAGATGAAAAAGAAGGTCAGAAATGAACTTGCTAGCGACTATGCAAGCAGCAGTAAGCTCGCACGCCTCCCTAGAAATTACCGGTCTCTACTGCGACACTTTTTAACGTGAAGTTGCTCCTTTCTTCTCTTTCTTTATTCCTTCACATATCAAAATCACCCGTCGATGTTCATCTCATCGTTGGGAACGCCTTTACAATGCAAAAGCACTCTTCCCCAAGTAATTAATCTAATTAAGCTCATTTCCTTCGACACATTTTCAACTACAAATTATTACGGTTAACAAAAATGTTTTGGCATTGTTCTTGTAAGTTCACTCGTGGATGAAAAAAAAATGCACCCTCCCTAATCACCACCATGGTTTTTTGGAAATTTATCCGATAAATTTGAAAGTAAATTTTGCAGCTCACGTTTTGAACCAATAGCAAAATTAAACATTTAAATAAGAATTTGAACATCGGAGTGGTTTGGCTTGGATCTGTGTTCAACAATCAATGAGGCGTTTTTAAATTTGAAATTTGAAATGGGTAAAAAAATTCTAGAAAAATTCAAGTATAGTATTTAATTCTAAAATAGTTCATGATTTATAGAATCCAATGGTGTAGAAATTACCAGTCTCTTTTTAAATTTGAGTTCGTTTAGTATTTCTTTTTCCTTCGTTTAAAAGTTTGAAAAAAAAAGCCCTTACAAAAAAAAGACTCGGCCCATTAAGGCCCATTAAATCATGAAGGTCGAAAAATATACTAAAATTATTCAAATTTGAAAATTTTTTGACATCATTGGATTCTATAAATCATGAAGTATTTTACAAAAAATTTTTTTCTAGCATTTTTTAAAACATTTTTCATTTTTCATTTGAAAAATTTTTGACATCATTGGATTCGGCCCAAACACGTGGCAAAACCGCTCTCGGGTCGGCGGTCGGCCCAAAGTAATCGCTACTAACCTTTTTCCGGTCATGATATAAATAAATAAATTTAAACTAAGTCTACTTCAAAATTCAAATTTGGAATTTGAATTAGATGAGAGATAGTATTTTTAAAAACTAACCGATTTATAAATATGGCCGGTTATTAAACCCAAATACGGCTGGCGGTTCCCATGAGCCCGTCGATATTTTAAAAAAAAACCCCTGGTCACCACTCGCCCACTACAAACTCCACATTTATGTACTCCACCAAATGGCCACAACTAATCCCACACTACTGAACAATACAAAAAAAAAAAAAAATCTGTCGATCACCTAACTATTGCCAAACCATTTCGTTGAGTACACTGAGCGTTGGACTAGTCACTACTTTCCACAAAGAACTAGCCTAGCTAGTTACCATCTTTTAATTAATATTTTTGAAAAGCCAGAAGGAGAATGGCCGAGAAGATTTTTCGACGAACTCTATGACCTTACAATACAAGTTTTGCATTGTAAGGAAAACATCGACTAAAGGAAGACCACTGCACAGAGAGGGACCTGTCCATCTTTAATTAAATAATAACTGCGTGAAATAAATTATGCATGACAAGCTCGACAGTTCAGAATACAGTGTAACAGACCATGTTGGCTTTGTTTCACTTTTAAATAAATCTGGCAAACCTTTTTTTCCTTAAAAGTATTTAATATATAACTAAGGTCTTGTTTGATCTCATTGTCTAAAATTTAGCCACAAATTTTAGATTATGTTTTAGCTTTGAAGCTCCAAACATGAAGTCTGCAATGTCATTAAATTTAGCCAACCTCACTTAAGACCACACAAGTGAAAATAAAATAGCCTAAAATTTTGGTCATCAGCTTACACAATTATAGACTAGTGAATCCAAATAAGCCTTAAGAATACATGTACATATATCCCTGCTCCTAAGGCATCCTCCATTGCGCTTGGAGCCTTGAAGAAGGAGTAATTCAGATCGATGACAATACAATTTCACCGTAGCTCCTTTAAAAAAGGCAAAAGATCTATCACCATAGCTTAAAAAGTACCTATCCCCGTGGACTTCTTGAAAATTCTCTACCCTCTCGATTCTTCCAGTTTTCTCCCTTGCAAGTTGCATGCAACAAAACGTCGTTCACGTCAAAGAGAGCGAGCGTGTGTTGCAGACGATCATCGATTTCTTCTTCCTCGCGCCGTGATATTTTTCTGCGTCACCGTGCCTTTTCGGCCGTTGCAGGTAGGCCAAAAGCTAGGCTAGTACAGTATGTCACACACCCCGCTGCTAGCTAGGTCACCCCGTAGGCGCACCTAGAGGTAGCGTGCAAGGCCGAGCGACGCGGCGCATGCAGGTGCATGGTAGCGGCCGGGGTGGCGCCATGGCAGCCCTCCGTCCTCACGAGCCGCGGGACGCGTGGTGCGTCCGGCGACGGGGAGGTGGCCGGAGTTCACGTGGTGTCACGTACGATCGCCGGCGCCTTTTCTGCCCGTCCGCTCAAAAACTCGGCCTAGCGCGGACGTAGGCCGTGTAGCCCATATCGATCGTCGACCGATCGATCGCGCCACACCTGGACCTGGTAGGTAGGTACGTACTGTAGGTGCGTGCGGCGTCGCGTTTCTGTTCACAAAAAGGGTATTCCCGTGCGTGCGTCTCGTCATCGATCGTCGTGTGTCCCACATGAAACGAACTGCCGCGGAGCGGAATGAATGATGAATGGAAGCAGCTCGATCGATCGCGTCAACGGGTCACACACACACACACAGAGCTCACGCGGCCAAAAGAGCTAGCCATGCGGCCATGCCGTCACGCACGGCGAGGAGGCCGGCCGGCGACTCGGCGGGGCGATCGATCCGATCCGCCGGCACTGGAGGGAGATAACGTAACGTAGCCCACCAGCATCCAGCCAGCCAGCTCGCGGTGCTGCGTGTGCCCGCGTGGCGCCGTGCATGCGCGCGACGAGCGGTTGCGCTCAACAGCTAAGCTAGCCCCGTAGCTGGCTGGATGGACGCACGCACGCACGTTGGATCACGGGGGCGCGCGCGGACGACGGAGGCAGCGACCAGCGCGGTGCACATGGGGGGGTGCGCGCGCTGCCCGGGCAGTGGGGAGCCACCCCCGCTGCACGACGGGCCACTTGGTCTGGTCGTGCCGGCCACCGGGCCAAATGATTCCTCCACCCGCGAGCACCCGGCACCCCCAGGTTGCTTGCTTCGGCACCCAATTAACCCGGCCGATCGACCAACCGGATCGATCCATCGATCGGGCACCCCCCGTCGACCTGCATTGCATTGCATGCCGTTGCGCCTGGGTTGCCTTCCAGGAAAGTTCCTTCGCCAATCGCCACGGCCGGCCGCGGAGGGCGTAGATCCTGCACGCCCGAGCGTCGACCGGGCGGCGGCAGGCGGAATCTCCCGCGTGCGAAAGCGATCCCTGGACGGCCCCGGCCGCAGATCTCGACGTCGCCTGCACACCAGCAGATGCCCTCCCGCGGCTATTTTACTCTGGGACACAGCTGTGCGCCCGTGCGCGATCGGGCATTATTCGAGCTGCAGGGGTAGCAGCACAGAGAGGCGTTCAGTTCCAGTCCTGCTGCAGCGGTAGTACGCCAGTGCGCCTACTGGGTGACGGACGGTACGGATGCATGATGCTGCTGCTCTGCAGATCGAGCAGCATTTTTGCGGCAGTCGGCATGAAATGGAATGTGTGCGCCAGAATAAAATACGCCTGTTTAACCCTGCGGCGAACGTCCGGGAAGCTTTCGCTTCAGTAGCTCAGGGCGATTTGGATAATGGGCATTGCAGTTGCAGATCTTGTTTTTTTTTTTTTAGATTAATGGCGTTGCAGATCTAGAAGCTGAGGCGGGATTATTAGACGAATATAAAACGACGATGTGTCGGAGTAATCTGCAGGGAGCGCGATGATGGAGGAGGAGGTCGCGTGCATGATAAGAAAAGCCAACGGGGAAGAAATCGCGCTCGCACTGTTTCGCTGCTTGCCAACATTGCAAAATGCTGTTGCGCTTTTCGACAACTGCGAATCGTTCCTGCCGATCCATCCGAGCCTGACTTGTTTGTTGCAGCTAGACAATCGATCAATTCAATCCAACAAAACCCAACAATCAATCCGAAGAAACCGACATGTTTGTTGCAGCTAAGTACTCCTATTCTTGAGAAGTACGTACAAAAGATTTGTTAGGTGAAACACTGGGATTGTACTCCCGGGATCCTACAAAACTTGGGATTTTAGGTTCCCTTTGAATTGTACGGTTTCTCCTATTTCACATGTTTTCTGTGAGAATGAACCAATTCCAAAAATTACACTTCAAAAACTGTTTCAAAAAATGTTTTAGCTGGAAACTGCAATCTATATGTCCTATGCATTCTTTTCAATTAGTGGCTGATTTCCTAGTTAACATAATCTTTATAGGTAATTTCTATATACTAAGCCCTAATATGCTTAAAAAAATTAGAACATATATAAAGTATGTTGGAAAGGAGTAAAACCTAACGGCTAGTTTGGAAACTCTAACCCCTCATGATCCCAGGCTTTTCAGAGGGTGTGCAATCTCTAGAAATACTATTTTTAATTAGCTACTTAGTTATCCGCAAGTGGTTTTTTCATCTCTGGGTTTGCCTCGCATTTACTTACAAATTATCATAGGTTTAGAAGTTAAAAAAACAGACAGAAGCTTGGCAACCTATATGAATAAGTTTTGTTAGATTATTTGGGTCCATTTGGTTTGAGCCTAGACATGAATTTTAGACGTCCAATTTTAAGACACGTGGAGTTCATATTGCTGCCTAGACTAAAAGTTGTTTGAGTGACCTCCAACCAAACAACCTCTTATCACATATTTGTAGCAATCTATAAGCGTGGATAATTTGAAATCGCCGTCATGAAATCTTCTTCGATTGTCATAATTGAGAAAAGTTAAATTACATAATCTTAGATCATAAGTCTCTTCCTTTTTTAGGTTCGGATAATGAAAGATTACAACCAATTGAAAGATGAAAGAAACAGGCTTTTTTAGAAAAAAAAAGGATATACATTACACTAGCTAGAACAATATAGTGTAGTATATAGTTGAGTCCATTCAGAAAAGGGATGCAATTCAAAATTTTAAATTCTAATGAATCTTTCAAAAAAAATAAGTAATATTATAAAAAGCATTAATATTATATTTAAAACATATAACATGTATGCTATCGAATGACAAAAGTAATAGTACCTTTTGGATTTGGCATCATAACTATTACTCCAATACTTTTTGTGCAGACTAGTAAACTTAAAATGGTCTCACTCGGTATTATATATTTAGATATAGTGTATTTAGATGTATAGTAAAAAAAATCTATGTATATAAGAAAAAAGTAAAACGATTTATGGTTTGAAACGAAGGGATTATTGTTTATAGGAAGGAGCATTTTTTGTTGATAGGTATAGGAAGGAGTATTAACTTGTACGGGCACTGGTCAAGGAAGAGTGATCATTATATTCTTGATTGATGCCGTTCCTTTAATGGGGGTTCCCGAATTTTTGATGCAACAAACTAGGAGTATGATGCATGCACCACTGCCTACCAGCAGTACCAGTGCCACGATGGTTTTTTGGCGCATGTATTGATGCTGTCTGCTGTGCTCTGTTGCACTTGCAAATTGCAATGATGCATGAATGTGGTTGCCCTCAATCCTCATGAATGCTAGCCCGGGTCCTCGTCCTCCTGTATAAACGTGCTCTGCCATTGGCGTCGTGCGTATCGCAGGCCCATGCTCAGCTTCCAGTTACAAACGTGTTACACGCTAGCCCTCAAGTGCCACGCACACGCATGATTGCGCGCAATCGCGCATGGACCATTTGCAAGTTTGCAAACGTGCAACGCCGCCCATGAGCCCATCCATGCATGGTTGGTTTAACGTTGCTTATATATAAATTACAAATCTGTGACGCTCGCTCTTGCCAGTTGCCATTACCACGCACGCATCAAGAAGTGGGTTACAGCACAGTTTATGGGCTGGCGACACGAAAAAAACCAGTCCAAGAGACCTAGATTAGGATGCATCGACCCGTCCAAGATCGGGACGGGACAGCCTGGGCCCCTGAACAGAACAGGGTCCCAATCAAGGAGAGTTGGCGACACAGCACCACCAGCAACGCCACGGTGCGGACGCAACGCAAGCGCCGCGACAAGCACCCGCGTACACCCACCCCCTTTATTGTTTTGGTGCAACCGATCGATCCAAGGAATAATAAACAAGTCCAGGCCGAGGACGGACACCGGCTGGGACACCATCAGGCCATCACCAGGCTGGAAAGCTTGGCCGGACTCGCGAGGTGGCCGGCCATGAGCCGGGGCCGGCCGGCGGCCGGGATGGGAATCCAGCGCAACCCGAGCTGATCGAGTCGCTGATGAGCAGCACCAGGAAAGGAGCAACCACGTGTCTGCTCGCCGTCCACGACAACTTGCATGCGCGGCGTTGCCTGTTGCGAACTTGCGATGGCTCGAGTCGGCATGGATTTCGTGAGGTGTCCCCAACCAGGCGTCCGGGTTCCACCGGCGGCATGGCCAATGATTTGACCTACTAGGTGGTTTTTATTGTTTTTTTTTTTTTTTTCAAGGGAAACGATATAAACATGTACGGAGTAGTTAGTAGTAGTGTAGAGCAATGCTGGGATTTCGTTGTGAAAATCCTATCCGGTTCCTGCCTAAAGATTTTGTGATCTCAGGTAGGTGGTGTTTGGTTCTAATCGTTCGTGTGTGTTGTTCAGTTCATGTTTAATACAGTACTATTATTATTATCCACACTTTGTAAGGTGATGATGACCAGGAATCATAGAATGATGTGATGATTGATAGCGAAGAATTATATTTTTTTTGCCCCAGCCATCATGGCCCTCTCTTTTTTTTCATTCCGTTTAATTTAATTATTTGGTTAACCTGCAACCTGGGCTCTCCGATTTATGCCCCTATAAAGAGGCCCAAACTTGGCCCATAAACGTTGACTCGAAGCATGATGAAAGTGGGCGCGAAGATGGGCCCAAAGGCCTGCCCTGGTATCCTGTCAGCCCAATGGTTCGAGGAACAGGGAGAAATCTACACTGCTGGTGTTGTTAATGTGTACCAACTGTTCACCTATTAAATCTGCTGAATTTCCGGAATTTTCTCCCCGAAAAGTATCCGATCCGCGTTTTACTATCGCAAACCCTACGGAGCGACAGGTCGCGCTGCTTTCCATTTGTCAGATACTAGTAGCAGTTCATATTGCTTCATGTAGATCCCGGGATGGACAGGACAAGCCAAATTCGATCTTTCGAAGAAGCCAAATTCAGAGTCTCTCCTGAGTCCTGAGTCCTGACTGACTACTGACTCGGTCATCTGGGTATCATCACATATTCACATCAAGGATGGCTAAATGATCAAAAGTTCAAGGTACATGATCCCTTCAAAACCAAATTATATGCGCTATATCAAAAAAAAAAAATGGCTTGCTGCAGCTTTGCTGCAGCTACCACCGCGAGGCGATGAACCAGAGGTTGAAGATGGCAGAAGCGGCCATGAGGAACCAGGACAGGAACGCCATCATGGCAGACAGCTGGTACCTCCCGCAGAACCTCGGGGAGCAGTGGGATCCGTGGAACTGGAGGAGGAGGTCGATCACCGCGGCGCTCGAACACGCGGCGGCGAACGAGACGATCGACAGCGCCTGCAAGATTAATTTGCACCCGAAACGCTTCAGTATTTCTTACTGATTCAAATTGACATGCCGAGATGCAGAAGAAGTGACTGTAAAGGGCCTCGATCACATGGTTAGAGAAAAGAGTACTACTAGCACGTACGCAGTCTCCTACGACGACGATGACCATGACGCCCGGCACGCGCAGAGGGCATCCCACCAAGACGGAGTACACGTCGATCATGGCCAGCGTGCAGCTCCAGGGGATGACCAGGCCCATGATCGTGACCAGGAAGCTGTCCAGCCACCATCGCGGTCGCAAAGGGTTAGGACCGTGAAACGGTGAAAACAGATGGAATGGAAGCAGAAAAACACACGTACCAGAAGGCGGTGTAGCTGAAGAACTCGACACCGACTGACATGAACAGCAGCGACGCCGACGAGAAGACGGCCTGCCCGACGCGGAGGCCGAGGCTGCCGGCGCTGCCGACGGCGCCGGCGCCAGCCCCAGACCTATCTCCGTTATCCATCCCCGGACCGCGGAGTCGTCCTGACGCACCACCGGATGATCATCCCACTCCCATCCCCGGGAGGCGGTGCGGTTCTCGCTTTTCACCTCGGCTCGCGGTGCAGCAGCCGGGAGGATGCGGGAAGGAATCTGGCGGGAAAAAAGCAGGGGACGGGATCGAAAGCCCGCCGGGGCTTTGCGACGGATGGGGACGGGGCACCCGGCATCGCACCCGGCAGGAACGGAACGAGGTGATTCTTCTTTTTCTGGGAAACGATTTCTTTCTGCTCGTCGTGGTTACTGCTTTTGACCTCCCTTATCCCACTCATCCTCCCATCGCTTTTTCCAGCTGCTTAAGTTAAACTGGGGCGGATGAGTGGGATACGGGAGGTCTTGGTTTACATCGTTAATTTTTTGCAAGTTTTTAAAGATTTCTCCATCATAAAAATTTGGGCAAAAAAATTACATTGAGCACTAAATGTAAGTAAAAAAAATAACTAATTACATAGTTTAGTTGTAAATCACAAGACGAATCTTTTGAATCTAATTAGGCCACGATTGAATAATATTTATCAAATATAAACGAAACACTACAGTACTTTATTGCAATAATTTGCAATCTGAACAAGGCCTGGGTGCAAGTAAATCACACTGCTCCACGCTGATTGCGACTCCTAAAGAACAGGTGGAAATTCAGCTGGACATGTCAAGTAAAAAGGACGCGTAAAAGAACCATGTTCAGGGATTGCAATGGGTAGACACGTCGGATGGATTATCCAACCAGTCAAGCGCAACTGGAGCTGCTGGAGAATTCGATCGGTCATAGAATACTGTACTAGCAAATTGAGAAACATCAATGTGCACGATCCTCTCAGACAAGAACATCGCATCACATCCCCTGTTGCAAGCTGCAACTGGGCAGAGGATAGGAGCCGGGCGACGAGGAATGTGCCGGCCACCTTGTGTGGACCGAGTCCGAAGGGTACGAGTGAATGGCAGGCAAAGGAACCAACGGACGCCAGGAAGCCAGGTGTAGACGACAACAGCGTGGAGGATGCCGGAACCAGAAAAGTTCGTCCACAGGTTGATCGGCCGCAGCCCAGAACGTTCTCCCAGAACGAACTTCCCATTTCCATTTAAGAGAAAACGGAAATACAAGAGTAGTTTCGAGTTAATGTTGTTTCTCAATTTGTCACTACTTGGCATCATATTTGGAAATAATAATAACAACGTATGATACAGTTGATATAAACGTCCATCCTCAAACTTGCGATAACATATAAGAACGGATTTACATGGGATAATCTGGTCAACATCTCGATCTACATCAAGCCACTGCAAATGATTTTATTGACGGTTATGTACTCGAACGAACCAAAACCTCACATCGAACTACAACAAATGAGAAAACAGAACTGTCCACCAACATGGCAACAGGTCCAACTGATCAACTCAAGCATATCTAACGCATCCCCTCCCGATGAGGCGATGACACAGGATCACGATCACCATAAAGGAAACATTTGCACAGGGACCAATGGGAACGGAGCTGGACACCTGGACAGCAGAGGGGGACACTGAGGCATAGCCTACAGGACTCGCAGCACCACGGCCCAGACAGGGTAGATGAAGAGCAGGATGATGCCAATGGAGTTTGAAACGCCATTGCCCTTCCTGAAGGCATTCCTGAATCCACCTGACGCCTTGATGTGCTCTTGGAGCAAGTAGCATCCAATCAGAAGGCATATGAAGACACCAACGAGGTCACCCCTGAAGTTGTCTGCGAACAGGCTGGGGGCGACCACGGTGAGAAGGATGATTGCACCGGGAAGCTCTAACCAATCTGGTGCACATGATGAAACAATGTTAAGAGTCACTAAGCAAAATGATGAATTGTAACTATTTTATGTTAAGGGCAAAACTACAAAAGGTTAAAATAAAAGGTAAATGTGACCAATATCTGGAAATTTGATAGGATGCAAAATAGACTGGAGATGTACCTGGGAAGTGGCGTGGAAAGAATAGACGCAGAATAACAGCAATAATCGCAATCCATTTCCCCACCTCACCTCTGAAAATTCAAAGGTTTGATAATATAAGTTATTTTACTTTCATATTCTATGTTATAATTGAACAGAGAACATTCTCTCCTGAAAGTGCTTTGAGCTATCACTACAGCAGACTTCGCATGAACATGTAACAAATATGGAAGTCCTACATTAATTTGATTCAGGAAAACAGAAATATAATTCAATTGATTAACATCAACATGTAACCAAAATGGAACTCCTACATTAACTGATCCACAGGTAACTGAATTTGATACACTTTGTAACTGTCATCCTACAAGGTGTAGATAATGACAAATATGGTAGTGGTTTGGTTTGATCCTACAAGTTTACTGTAGGAATCACATTCTGGTACCCATTAGTGACATAACTATCATGGTAACTAACAATCGATCCATACAATACACAATGGATTGGTTAGCAAGATAGGGTTTATGCACCAAATCACCTGATCAGAGAAAACAGCACATTAGGCAGAGTGAAGAAAATGTAAGGAACCAAGAGAGCTGTCAGCATGTTGGTCTTCCAATTCGTGCGGTCCAATATCAAGAGATACCTGTAGTGAATAGAACAGAATTGTCTAGTGAGAAATACCATAAAAATTGTCCTGCCAATGTCACTCAGGTGAAAATAGCATGTAAATCCATTCACACTCGTACTTTATAAAGCAGAAAATGATTTTTTTTACAAGATGTCCCATTTACAACATGGTAATGCAGGTCCCAATGAATTCGAGTAACATAGAAACTCCATCCAGCAATTTCTACATCTTTTCTATGGCTTATGACTATACTAGTCAGGCTAACAATTGCTTCGAGCAATTTCTTGATTCAGTATAGTTCTACATATAAACGCTGATAATTAGGTTGTAAAAGTCATAACAACATCTCAACAGCGTCAAGGAATATTGCAATAGCAATAGGATCATAACCTCCTGCTTATGTTCGACTTCAAAAGCACGTTGACTAGTGGATGTATATAGTTGTTTTTTTTATGGTATACCATATGCCCTGCGCGTAAGGATTAAATCTCTAAAAGCACACGCAAAATTTAAGAAAAACACGATTGAATTTGCTAGCGATGTTAACTTCAAATCGAGGTTTCGCAAGACTCAGGAGCCAAGTTCATCTGCATAGTAAAATCTATAACCGCGGGAGAATCCGTGCCCTGAGAGCGCTTCTACCCGCTGGTGGCCAATGCCGTATTGCCGCGTGCCTTCGTGACGGTATTGCACAGTGTTAAAGATGAGGGGAAAAACGTTTCAAAAAAAAAAAAAAACGCGCAGGTAGGACGCCACGTAAATAGTGGTGGGCCCCATATGCTGTGCACAGGGGACCACGCGACTTCCAGTTAGATACTAGCTGGTAACAAATTAGACGAGTTTCGAGCCTATTCAGATCCATATTCCATACAATAAACGCTGATAATTAGGTTGTAGAAATAACAACGTCTCAACAGCATCTGTCTTTATTGCAAGAGCAATAGGATCGTAGCTATCTTATGTTGTTTCTAAAGCGAAGCATGAAGTGGACCTATAAGTAGTTAAGTACAGGTAGCCACGCCTTACGCGTAATGGATAAAGCATGATTAATGATGTAATTGAACTAAAACGAATTTCATACTGACATGTTAATTCCAAATCGAGGGCAAAGTCAGGCGCCATTCATCTGCATATGGACTTATGCAGGGAGAGTATACGCTCGATACTCTCATAAAGTGCGGTCCTTTATGATACGAACTCGACTAAAATATGGCAAAATGCCAATACCCCCATGTGCCTTCTCCACCCAAAAAAAAAAAAGTGGGATCAGGATCAGGGATCCCCTTTGTTAGGGGAATCCAGAGATAAACGGGTCTGGAGCGGAAACACTCACACTGCGGCGACGAAGGCCAGCCACTTGAGGAAGGAAGTGCCGAACCCCAGCCCGCTGCCGAGGACGAAAGCGTGGTTGGCGAGCTTCCGCGCGGCGACGCCGAGCTCCCGCAGGTCCGCGTCGATCAGCGCCTGCGCCGCCGCGGCCGCGTCGCCGCCCTCCGGCCCCGTCTTCATCGCCAGGTACGACGCGAACCCCTTCCCCATCGCCTTGGCCTTGGCCTTCGCCGATCACCGCCGATGGACCGAGTCGCCGACGCGCGGAGGGCAATCAATCACTCTCTCGCTGGCTGTCGCCGCTCGCACACTGGATCGGTCCGCGCAGCACGCCGCCACGCCGGGTCGGTTGTACTGGGCGTTTGATGATTTGCGGGATCTGGTTGGTTGGGAGTGCTGTGGATATGCACGGCTGGCTAGCTGGACTAGCGGGGCCCGCCAGCCTGTTGGATCCGGACGGTTCCAGGCCAGCGAGGCAACGTGTACGGGACACGTGGAGTGCGCGCGACCAGCAGGCGTTGCATTATCTTTTGTGTTACTCGTAGTTTTGACTTTTGGCTGCGAACGCCGGCACGCGCTCCACGTTACGCAGTTTAAGCTCGTCTTGAACAAGAACGTGTACGTGGCATGATTGATTGGATAATCAAGAAATCGTTATCGATATGGACTCGTACATGACCAGCTTTACGTGATACTGACAGGGGGCGTAATTAGCTTAGGAAAACAGGTTACTCCTCCAACAGCCGGTTTGGTCGGTTAGAGTTTGTTATTATACATGTGGCTAAAAATTAGGTTAAATTAGTTAGGAATGATTCAACTACTTGGCCAAAAGCAAGGCATTTTCAAGGTTCCTTTCTAAATTTACTTCTATAAAAAAAAATCATCATTTGAAGAGCTATGTCAATAAAAAAACGTTCTATGTATTTTTTTTCATTCTCTAACAACTTTTCTATATCATAGCGTACTCAAGTGAGTCAAAATAGATTTTTCATTTTTAACTATTTTCTCTATCCTAATTTATAAAATGTTTGACTTTTTGACATCAAATTTGACCACTCGTCTTATTTAAAAAATTACAAATATCATTTTTTTATCATAGCTTGCTTTATTAATCAAGAATAACTTAAATTTAACTATATTTGCACGAATTTTTTGAATAAGACGAATGATTAAGATTAGGATGAAAAAGGTCACACATCTTATAATTTGGGATGGGGGAGTAGCAAAAACTCCAGTATAAAAGAAACCAAAGATATTTCTCTTCCATCAAGTTTTAGTTTCGCTCCTGTCCTCGAAAAGTTAGGACATGTGTTTTCTTTGAGAAAACTATGGACCAAAGCCTGTGGCATGCAGAAAGCTACATATTTGGAGATCAGTAAGCTTATTCTAGAGACAGATGCGAAGGAGGTTGTGAAGGCACTGCACTCTTTGGTGTATGATGATTCTACTGTTGGACATCTGGTGGACGAAATCAAATTCCTAGTTGGAGCAAACTTTATTAGTTTTGAGTCAGTTTACGTCGGTAGAAACTGTAATGAAGCAACTCATGAGCGGCTAAGTTGGGGTATGTGTGTGTTCAGTGTGATGAGGTTTTCTCGGTTTTGTTACCTGATCACATTTCTGTAATTATGGCTAAGGATATGTTAGCCAATGAGTGATGAGAATACCTAGTTTCAACAAAAAAACACTTTTATGAGAACCAGAAAAGGAACTAATTAGCTGGAGGCTAACCAGAGCTTACCTAGGCACAAACTAGGAGCGGGCCTTGGGGCCAAAGCTAAAAAAAGCAAAATTACAAGGTCGCAACCATTCTGTCAAAAAAAAAAAAGGTCCCAACCAATTTCATGATACATGGTGAATATGAGGGGGCAGCCGAAACAAATGAAGCTTAACTTTAGAGGATACGTGTCGTTGATGAGAATGTAAATTTTGATTAAAAAAATCATACCAACAATTTGTCAAGTAGACTTTTAATATTTCTGCCCTTTATTCTAGGGTTCTCGCTCACCAAATGAAGATATAGAGCAGAACTGGCTTGCTAAAATGGCGATTATTTGAACAAGATATAGGGAAATTATTGGTAAGTATAAGTCGACTAATAAGCTAAATCGGTCGATTTGTTATGAGAGAAAAAACACCGTTCAAATGGTTAATAAACTGGCTAATAAGCTAAAGTGAACCGGACAATAGAGACTAATTTTATTAATATGGATCTTTATAAAAGACAATCTAAAGAGTAGGTTTTAGAAAAACAAATGGAGATATCTAAAATATTATATAATATTGATACGGCATAAATGATGTCTCGTTATCGATAGCATTACAAAGAACGAAATATGAAGAGATGATCTAATAAGTTAATTAAACCTCGTAAACACTGTTACTAAAACTTAATAATGCGCCATAGGTCTAAATT
Source organism: Chrysopogon serrulatus (assembly GCA_015844335.1). Lineage (NCBI taxonomy): Eukaryota > Viridiplantae > Streptophyta > Magnoliopsida > Poales > Poaceae > Chrysopogon > Chrysopogon serrulatus. The sequence continues at coordinate 181,891 of JADLZL010003062.1, forward strand.
CAATCGGTGCATATGAAACATAAAAGATGAACTATAAGTCAGATGTTATTTGTCGATCTGATATCCTTGGAAATATTAAACTGAAATGGTTAGTAAGATTGGCCTATTCGCTTTATGACATATGATCAGTTCAAATAGCACTTACCGTAAACGAATACGAAGCATTTGAATAACTTTCAGCCTGGGTGATGTCCAATCATCACCAGGAACCAGGACCCTACACTGACACGCCGACAATCCATATTGAATCGGTAAATTCATGGCTTGATTTTAGAAAAAGTTTAAACTACTTTTTATTATTCTGAGATAAAAAATCCAACTAATTTCCTAATTAAATCGTTTTTTATTTTTTTAAATATTTATATTTAAAAAGAATTTCTATAACTTCTTTTATGTAGTTTATTTGTTAAATTTATTGATCTCTTTGAACTCTCAATAAGGTCAAACACAAAAATCAGATGGACTATTATCAGCCCAAAGAGAGCGTAGCGGGCGCTACCTTTCTCCCAGGCCCAGTCCAATCCAATTTTACCGAAATGCGGCTGCGGCTTCTTCTCTCCAGCTCGGATATGTTTATCGCGTCCTCTGATATCTGCGCGCTCCCCGTCTCCACCTCACGCCACCGCCAAACATGCTGATTTCTCCGAGACTTGCAGCACCGGCCGCCTCTCGGACCTCCCCTCTCTCCACCAGCACGCCCACACGTCCAGGGATTCGCGGCCGGAGACGAAGCGGTTTCCAGGCACCGGCAAACACGGCTTCTCGTCACCACCGCGACCGTAGCCGCCCGGCACTCCGCTTCGCATACCCCGAACCCTCCTCCGCCCCTGTAACGGCTACCGGCTCACCGGAGCCCATCAATTCTCGATTCGACAGCAACGAGGCCGGGCAGCTCAGCCGAGAACCCAACCCGGAGGCCGCCGTTAGCTTGCTCGACCAAATGCTCCAACGAGGCAGCGCCGAACAACTGGAGCCGGAGGAGCAGGCCGCGCTCCTCCAGGCCTGCGCCGACACGCGGTCGCTGGCCTCGCTCAGGCGCGCCCACCGCCTGCTCTCGTCCAGGCCGGGCTCCGCGATCCCCGCGCCCGTCCTGCACAGGATCGCCACGCTGTACCTCAAACTCGGCGCCCGCGGCGACGCACGGCGAGTCCTCGAGGAGCGGACGACGAGGCGGCCTCCGGCGAGGGAGGAGGACGCGGCGGTCCAGGCCAAGCGGCGGGAGGCGTACGCCAAGGTGCGGGAGCTCCACGCGCAGATCCGCGCGGCGGGGTACGTGCCAGACACGCGCTACGTGCTCCACGACATCGACGAGGACGCCAAGGCCCGCGCGCTCATGTACCACAGCGAGCGCCTGGCCATCGCGTTCGGGCTGGTGAGCACGCCGCCGGGGACGCCGCTCCGGGTCATGAAGAACCTCCGTATCTGCGGGGACTGCCACAATGCCGTTAAGCTCATCGCTAAGGTCACCGGCCGCGAGATCGTCGTCAGGGACAACAAGCGCTTCCACCATTTCAAGGACGGCGCCTGCTCCTGCGGTGACTATTGGTGACAAGCGTTCTTCACAGCTACCACAAGTCCGCAATTGATCACTTGCAGGTTAAGTTCTTCATAACAAGTTTGTAAATTTGTAAACGCTTGTTAGTGGCGAGAGAAGGATGAAATGAAAGAATTGGTTGAGCCAACTTGTAGTTTGATGTGTTGGCCAGCAAGATGACAAGATGACTGACTTCCAAATACAATTTGTGCGCTGCTAACACGCAATTGAATGATCTCAATGGAAAAGGACACAATGCCGTGCAGGGAAAACTCTGAAATTTTCACAAATCCAAGGAAAGAATCAAGAGAACAGAACAAAGAACTCGAAGCTAGGATGTGCAATGCCGAAGAACTCAGGGGCTCTGCTCAATGCGTGGCCGGCGCGTCCGTCCCACCACCGTCCGCTGCTGCGACTGGCACACCTGCGCCGGGAACTTGCACCCGAACCGCTTCGTCACTATCGCGCCCCACCTCCCATCCGCCGGCACGGACGGCGCTCCCCTGTCCACCGGCGTCCCGCCTCGCCGGTCCATCTTGTCGATGGCTTTCCTCATGCTCGTGCACTCGCGCTCGAGCTCCTGCACGCGGTTCCGCATGCTGTCCATGTCGAGCCGCAGCATCTGGTTGCCGCGTGCCGCCACACGCCATGTCCCCCCACCGTCGCTCTCACCGCCTTCCTCCCCTGACCCGGCTCCACCGCCTTCGTTCGCCATGATGGTCCGCGCGATGGCCCGGCGCAGCTGGAGCTGCTCGAAGAAGAGCACCTGCACCACCGTCCGCAGCGGCAGCCGTTCGTTCTGCGCCGCGTGCGTGCAGGCCTCCAGCGTCAGCTTGCGCCCGTCCACCACGCCGCTCACCTTCTCCTTCTCTTCTTCACTCAGGCCCGGGTGAGCCTGCAGAGAGACCAGCCAAAACAAGCATTCATAACTCGTCAGCACCAGCATTGTTTCACAAGCTTGCAAGCCAAGAAGATCACGAGAACGCTCTGCAACCTCACCTTGAGGTAGATGTCGACAGCACGGTAAAGGCCATCGTCGTACACGCGGGCGCCGTCCGGCAATGCCCAGGCGAGGTCGCAGAATTTGTCCGGCTTCAGGTTGGCATCTGTCGCGATCTCCCCAAGTACGCATCCACCAACCTCCCCACCGCCAGCATGGCTCGTCGGCTAGCCTCTCTGCCTGGCGTCTCCGCGGCCTCGCTGCCGTCCTCTTCATTGCCCTCGTCAGCGACGTCGCGGCCTTCCAGGAAATGCCGCACGATGCGCTCGACGCAGTCCACGTCGTAGAGCGTCTCCACGAGGTACGAGTAGCTAGGGATGAGCAGGTCGTCGACGGCCGCGTCGGGCAGCCGCGCGGCGATGCGCCGCTCAAGCATGTCCCGTGACGCCTCTGACGCGTGGAGGATGTTCGCCGTACGCAGGAGGCCGAAAAGGACGCGCGCCGTGGTGGCGCCCACGGCCGTGCCGGTGTGGGCACTGCTCTTGATGGTTTCGTCGGGGAGGTTGGCAATGACGGTCTCGAGAAGCGCCTTCTGCTCCCCATCGGACGAAGGCGGCGCGGCGGTGGCGGCCCCACCGCCGCCGACATGCCTGCCAGTGCGCGACAGCCCGGGGATGGACCGCTTGGCGTAGGCAATGAGAGCCCCCTCGATGACCTCAGGGCCGACGCCGCGCTCCTTCATGGCGGCAATGACACGGGTGAACGTGGCCAGGGACAGGCCAGCGAGGTCGTCGAACCAGGTGGCCCCGGCGGCACGGCGCTGGCGGTCGCCGGCCCTGGCGTCATCGGCGATGGGCCAGCCGAAGAGCGCCGTGGGCGTGGACGCGGCGGCCTTGGCGGCGATGGCGTCCACGCAGCGCGAAACGAGGCCGAGGTCGTCGGCGAGGGAAGGAGGCCCTCGCAGGACTTGAGGGCGTGGATGGCATCCCTGGGGTTCCTCAGGACGGTGTGCGATATGAACCGGTCGGCGCGGGAGACGAGGTTGTCGTCCGAGTGGTCGTCGGACATGCCGAGGCGCTCGGCGGCGCAGCGCAGCGGCGCGGCTGTGGCCGGCGTGAGGTCGAGCTTGACGCCGTAGCAGAATTTGGCGGCCAGCTCGAACGCCTCCGCGCCGCCGGGGAACTCCGGGAGGCGGATGCGGTGGACGTCGGCCTCCTCGTCCTCCTCCAGCACCACGTCCGCTTCCTCCTCTCTGATCTCCCCCGCATCCTCTTCCTCCTCTGCTGCTCGGCCCCTCCGGCTGGCCTCGCGTGACTCCTTGTTCGTGATGAGGTCGTGGAGCTTCTTGCTCCTCGACATTAACGGGAACTGCACGAAAGGCACCGGATTCAGCAAACTTTTGGGATCAAATCAAACTGTGCCGAATTTTCCCCACTTCTAACAGCTCGAGACTATGAAATGGGCCGCACCAACCAACTCACGACAGAGACATTGACAAGATTAGCATATGGAGATGGAACAGAGATTGAGATGCTCATTTCTTGAGAATCGATTGAAGAGATTCACCAACCTTGTGGAAATGGAAGGTCATGTCGCCCACCTCGATCACTACATCGCTGGGCAATCCTGTGGTGCAGAACCTGAAAAGCACAGACCCGCAGATCAGAGATCACGCAACAACAAATCACCACACAGGAAAAAGGACAAGGAGGGCAATTGCTTTCGCTTGCCATGCTTGGCCTTTGGAGCTGGGCGCCGCCACCGCCGCCGGTGCCGGCGGTGGTTGTGGCTGCGGCTGCGGCTGCGGCTTCTCCCGAGCCATCTCCCGTGTGTTCTTCCTCCTCCCCTTGCATCGTCGAACGGTCCTCTCAGGAACCGCACCAGGCAGGCATTTCTTGGAAGGAACAGCAGCCCAGGCTACAGTATGTCCGTGGGATTCAGGGAAGGGGGAAGCTCGCTTCGCTCGCAATAATGGTGTCCTTCCTACCTATCCCAGAATTTTGTTTTAGGTGGGGAGGAGTAAAGGATTCCCAAGTGGGGGAAGACGAAGACGACAAGATGGCGTTTTTGGTTTTTTGAAGGCTGTTGCGCTTGCGGCTTGCCTCAAAAGCACGTATCCTCCATCACCATCTGCATTTTGTTTATCCAGCCCTCCGTCCGTCCGTACTCGCTTTTCCCCTTGTTTAACACATTAACTAACCACTGGTTTAGTACAGTCCCTCCCTACAAGACCGTCTCTAATGACCGTCTCTAATGATCCTGTCATGGACTGATGGACGGCAATAAATCTTGGGGTGGTTGCTGCTGGACCAATTCACGCGTCTGGTGTGCCCTGACCTGGCCGAATCCATGAATTTGTTCCAAACATCTCATGCAGAACTTCGATTCAAAACAGCTGATCTCACCACTTGGGCAGAAAAGCACTACGACCTCGTCGTCGTTGCAGTGACAACATCGGAGTATTAAAAAGATTCGGACACTATCTCGATTGAGTGAACACAAAAGTTCACTGTCTTAACTAGAGTAAGCCCGCCGCGAGTCAGGTCAATTAAGTACTAACAACGAGAAGAATGAAGGAATCTCGTGGCCAAAACTGTTCTTTCCTTGTGTCCATGAAAACTGTTCTTTCCAACCATCCATATGTCCAGCGCCTTGTTGACCCAATTTATCAATTTTTTCTAAGTAAAAAAACTTCTTGAAACCAGATTGGATAATCCAACCGAAAATCCTACCATATAAGATCCAGGCTTCTTTTTTTTGGTCAGCTCAAGGCCATGGCTTGCAAAGTTTAAAAAACTTTGAACTCCCGCGGCCGCCTACTGCTTCTGCCTGTGCCTGTGCGTGCCGGTGGAAATAATAAATGAGGAGGCGTGATGCGGTCATGAATGCCGGAGGTGGCGCCACTGTGACTCTCGCTGCCTTCCATGGTGCCGACTGCCGCCATGTTTGCAGGAAGAGATCACAACTGCACAAGGCAGCGGCAACAGCTCTGGAAGGTGAGCCCCAGATCTCCTCCGTCCCCCTCGCCTGAAAAATGAGGGGCGTCTGTGCCGCCAGCCCGCCACCAAGCAGAAGCAGGCACTCGTGCCGGCGGACGGTGGAGTGGTGGCAATGGCAGTGGCATGCATGTCAGGGAAGGTAGTGCGTGGGCGTGCCCTGCGTCCCCTGGAGATGGGCCTGGCCTGGCCGTGCCATGGCGTGTTGTAGGACAAGTTGGTGTTGGACACATAAAAGGCACAAAGGCATGCAAGCAATGGCTTCAAAGGCTGGGTGGGGGATCACCGTGGCACTGCAACAACCTTTGGCTTTGGCTGCTATTGCCAAGTGCCAACAGTTCTTACTGTGCAGCGGCGGCAGGCCTTTCGTCGTGACACGAACCACCAGATTTGGAGTAGTACATTACTACGTCCGTCGCTCTGGCTGGAGTGTTTTGTACTTGTACAGGCCTGCTTTCATTCGTCTGTTGTTTTGTACTTGTACAGGCACTGCTCGTAGTCGTCGTAGAACTTTGTGGTTCATCTCATCAGGTTACAGAAATCCAAGGGGAATCCATGCCTCGTTTTAACCGGACGCAAAAAGCACACGAGAGGGCTTTCGGAAAAAGCCTACTACAGGCATGGATGGCTTGCTTCAGCTTTCTCAAAAGTTTTCAAAGCATTGGAGGAGTACGCGAGAATGGCTAAAGGCCAAGGCTCAATAAGAACAAAATCTCTCATCAGCTATGAGTGTTTTTCTCTATCCAAATGCTTGTAGACTTGTCCCTGTAAAAAAAAAAAAAAAAAGTTCTTACGAGAATTGATGGCTTCAGGCTTGTTCTGTCGTGAATGACAGATTTGATTCGGATCATCTTCCGGACAGAACAGTCCGTGTCATTCATGTTGTTTACAACTTGTACAGGCACTGCTCGTAGTCGTCGTAGAACTTTTGGTTCATCTCATCAGGTTACAGAAATTCAAGGGGAATCTATGCCTCGTTTTAACCGGACGCAAAAATACACGAGAGGGCTTTAAACAGGCATGGATGGCTTGCTTCAGCTTTCTCAAAAAAAATTAGAGTACGCGAGAATGGCTAAAGGCCAAGGCTCAATAAGAACAAAATCTCTCATCAGCATAGAGTGTTTTTCTCTATCCAAATGCTTGTAGACCTGTCCCTGTAGGAGTATTACTAGCTTCCTCCGACCATTGATGGCTTCAAGCTTGTTCTGTCTGAATGACAGTGATTCGGATCATCTTCAGGACAGAACAGTCCGTGTCATCATGGGCTTACAACGAGTTAGTACAACTTACAACAAGCTGCTAGATCTCTTCCTTTCGTTCGTGTTCCACCACACAAAAAAAGGCTCTGAGTAGGTGCAATCTTATCTTCCTTGAAACCAGAGAAGCAATGAGGTGTTTAGCGATGGCAGTTTCGGCGGATATCAATGAAGATGCTGGAAATCTTGGCGACGCAGGATATGGGGGCACCAGCAGTGCCTAGTGGTGCACCAGCTTTATTTGCCAAACATTTGTGGGTCATTTCGTGCGTTTCTTCTGGCCCTGGTCCAAGAACCGCTTTTCCCTGATCTTCATGCAATGAGTGTGCATGCATGTCTTAGTACAACTCCAGTAGTAATATAATCTTTGCATTGACGAGAAACGAGATCAACTTGTTTAGATTTCGCCTTTATGCATCATGCAGTTTGTTCTCTCTTTCGTTTGCCAAGGATTTAATTCCTCTGGGATTACCACCATGAATTTCAAGAAGTGGTCTTCAAGGGATCTTGGTCAAAGTCCCAGCTACTACCTGAGACCAAAGTCCTGCAATTTCAAGTTGCCTACATTCCACACAGTGCCGAATTGCCGCTGTTCATCTGAAGCATTGCATTGTACTACTACTACGGGAGCCAGGGGACCACTATTTTTTTGTTCTTTTGCAGATACATATCGTCAACTGGTACCGGCGGAACACAACGACAAGCATGTAAGGAACTAGTTTTATGCCGGCAGAAAGTTTAAGGTGAAACATTCCGCTACAGAATGTTACAGCAGTAAGCGTACATCGCAAGGGACAAAGGTGACGAGACTAAACAACAAAACGATCAGCATTCTATTTATTAACAACACTAAATGTTTTTTTCGCCTGCAGAGAAGAATGACGATTAGGTACTAGAAAACCGCTGTAGGCTCACATGGTGCACAAGAATTGGCTGCATTCAATCAGTGTAAGTACGTAATGATCAGGGCAAACGGCGCATGCATTGACACGCGATCACGGCTATCTGGGTGAGCTGGCTAGGGATTCAGAAGACGATGTCAAGATCTAGTCGTACGTCTGGCAAATGTGGCCCTTGCATTGGCCTCTATGACAGGACCTACTCTAATAAACTTCTCTGGCAAATACACAAGCATCCCCAACCACTGCCCATCATTGGCCCCAGCAGTTCGTTATTATGCATGCATTTTCCAATTTGTTTTTGGGCAAGCTGCTGCTTGGCAGGGGGGGATCAATCAAAGACGACGATGGGGCCGCGACAAGCAACGACGGGGGGCATGCAGAGACAAGGCAGCCCAGCTTGCATTGGCAGGATGGGATGGCACGCAAGCGTGGCAAACGGGCAACGAAGCGGCCAGCCAGCCGGCGACAGAATGATCGTGCGCGGGCGGCATCGCAATCGCTGGCACTTTCCGCTTGCATGCCAATGAGTGGGCGGGCCGGGCGAGAGAGCGACGCGCGCGGTGTTAATCATACGTGCGCTGGGAGCCCGGCCGGACCGGGGACCCCAAATCCATTCCCAGGTTACAGAACTTCTAGCTGATCTGCTAATGGATTAGTAGATACAGTATCAGAGAGCCAAAGAGAGCTAGAACTTGTTTAGGCTGACGGCGGCAAGGGCCTGCTCGTCCTCGGCCGCTGGCTGATTTCGCCTGCTTTATTATTAGAATGGTTGATAAGTGATAAGTCGGCACGTGAAACTGCGAAGAGAAAAGATTAGCGACGCACTTTTGTTGCGGTTATGGATCGAGTTTGGTAGGTGTGTTCGTTGGGCTCACTGGGCCGTAAATCTCAGACTTGTTTGTTGGGCTTTATACATGTGGGGCTCGGTCGGTGGAATGAGCTGCTTGGGTTGGCTATCGTCTGTTTTCTCATCCTCTTTATGTGTAAGGGAAAGAAAACATTTTACCAACAAAAATGGTTGTCATTTTCTGGTTCCAACCCCCCCTCTCAAACTCTAAGACTTAACGTCTTAGCCTGTGAAAAAAGAGCCATTCAAATGGTTTTGAAGGCATTTCTCGATTTTTAGTTAAAAAACAGTAAATACTTGTGAATGTTTTTAAACCGAAGATTTTTCTCTAACATTCTGAAAGTTCTAACAAAAATTTAGAGATAGATTGGGATATGAAGAAAGTAAAATTAAACTCCTAGAAGTAAAAATTGATTTGGTTCTAGAAAAATGTGAAAAGAATCTATAAAACTTCAAAAAATTTCTAATCAATGTCTAAGCATGTTAATTAAATGCCAACCAACATGAATGCAACATACATTGATGCTAGATTCATTCATGCCAGTTGTGTCTTATGTTTTACGAAAAAAACAACAAAGATTTTTTTCCATAATTTTTTAAGGAGACACAACTGGTATAACAAAGTGTATGGATAAAAGTCATTTTAGAGGACTTTATAAAGTATAAATATATCATTTTATGAATTATTTTTATTAAAATGTGAAATTAATTTAAACGTTGAAGACCGTATCACTTTGGTTCTAAATCCGAAAACGGAAGGAGTATTGGCACAAAAAAGGGATCTTTTTGCTTCAGAAACTGGAGGGTCGGGACCATGTGGAGAAATGGAGGGCCGGGACTGTGGCCCTATTGGGCCGGATGGACCGATCGCGTGTTGTTCGTGCGGTATGGACCGATTGGGTTTCTGCTTCGCTGCCTTACACGTGTTGGCCTTTTCTAAAGCCCAGAATTTCCCAGCCCGGCAGCCCCAAAGCATCGCACGATTCCAGGCACCGTGGCGCCACGATGGCCACCCACATCATCCTTCTCCAGTGGCAGTTCTCCTCCGCCTCCGGGTTTTTTCTGCTGCGAACCGAGGAAAAACTGCAAAATCTCTAGTCTAGAGTGTGAGCAAAATGGCGAGCGTGGCCTCCTCGAGGTGTTCCGGCCTTCTCCTCCCGCCAAGCTTCGCCGGAGTCCGATGCTGCTTCCGTCCGTCCTCTTCGCTCCGCCTGCGGCCGCGGTGGGGGCGCCGGCCGAGGACCCTCGCCTGCGTCGCGCCGCCCGACTCCGCGGAGCCACAGACGGTGCGTTTTTCATAGTGAGAGTGGATTTTCGGCAACCGCACACGGAATATCTGGGCCGTTCGTACGCGAGCGGGCAGGGGTGCCCACCGTACTCTGGGCCGCCGCCGCCGCTGGGCGCGCCGCGGCCGACACGCTGCCGTCGGGGACGGTCGGGGAGGCGCGCTGCCTTGCGCGCTGACAAGTTACTGGAATTTGCCAGTTTGCAGTCTTGAGTCTTGCTAGGTTAATAAATATGGAGTGGCGTGGTATTTTCCTTTGACAGGATGAGCAGGCTGTGAAAGCTGAATCTGTCGAAGGAGAGGCTCCGACTAGTACACCCGAGGATGCTGGGCTTCCAGCTCTCCCAAATAAGGATCTCAACAGAAGGGTAGCACTCCTGTCCACTCTTGGGGCGGTGGCTCTCTTTGCATCCCAGAGGCTCAATCTTAGCGAGGCATCTCTTAAAGATCTTGCAGCCAACGCGGTGCCATATGAAGAGGTCAGCATTTTTGTCATTGATGTGGATTGTGTGTGCCTGGTGAAAAATACTAGAGTTGAGATGTTATGTACTAAACTGTACTGGAACTAATGCTACGCTCTGTGTCTATTTAGTTAATTGGTTGGTTTCCAAAAGCAAAAGTAATTGGCTGGTAATTAGAAATCTGCTGGGGCTGCTCATGATATGCAGAATAAAAACTGCCTGGAAAGGAATAATTTCAATAGACGAAACAATATATTTTCTTCTTTTTGCTGACCGGTTATTGAATCCATGCACCTTTGATTGCTTCAAGTCGCATTGGTATTATTTGCTTAATACATGATTAATCTAGCTCCTGTCATGATGTTACTAACATCCTTCAGATCATTCTGTTCCATTTTATACACTAAGTTGAATTGGTTTGACCAAAAACCCTTCCAAGTGGGAATCACATTGCTTTGTACTCCCTCCGTTCAAATTTATAGATCGTTTTGGCTTTTTTAGATACACAATTTTTATTGTGCGTCTAGACATACTGTATATCTATGTGCATAACAAAATCTACTCCAACATGTATCTAGAAAAGCCAAAATGACCTATAATTTGGGACAGAGGGTGGTAGATGTTTGTCTTCACCATAAGTGCTTACGAAACATAACCTGACAAATTCATCTGCAGGCTCTTTCAAATGGCAAGCCCACTGTTGTTGAATTTTATGCGGACTGGTGTGAAGTATGCAGAGAATTAGCTCCAGATATCTACAAAGTTGAACAACAATACAAGTAATGTGTTTTCACACCACTTTTCACCTCTCTGCAGTTTAAACCTTGATTGGGAATAACAACTGTGGTTCACTTCATAGAATCAATGCTTGTCCATGCTTTATTATGTTGCCTATCCTATTAACCACACTCGAGTGAACCTTGCTGTTGGGCATGACAGCCGGGATCCAAGTTGTTGCACGGCAGGCACAGCCCAGTTAGTTAAGATAGAATTATTGTCAGTTGGTTAGATCTATTTTTAGGAACCTATGTGTTCTTTTGTCAAGGTACGGCTACTGGCCACTTACTGTTTTATGCAATAAAGCAAGCAAGAAGAAGTAATCCAATTCTCCCCAAGAATCATAATCACCAAACTACCAGCTGATGCTGCCCAGCTGTCCTGGTGGTGTTTATCCCTTATGATCCGAGGATAAGAACAAACCTTATAGCTGGACTGCCATGGAAATTAGTTCTGTGTTGATAAGTTTTCCACACCTGATCATTCAAAGCATAGTCAATCACATAGCTTAATTATTGTAATCTCTTCTTGTAATTCAACTGGATAAACGGCAAATATAGAATTTCTGTTTACAAAAGGTTTACACTTTCGCCAAGTTTCCATGATCAATTTCACAATGATTATATCCAACATGAAAACATAATTATTGACCAAGATCATCTTTGAATTTGCTATCCTTATTTGTCGGATTCTCGCTAATGCTATTTACATATCTTGATCGTTCTTTCAGGGACCGTGTCAATTTTGTAATGCTGAATGTTGACAATACAAAGTGGGAACAAGAGCTTGATGAGTTCGGGGTGGAAGGCATTCCTCATTTTGCCTTTCTGGATAAGGAAGGAAATGAGGAAGGCAATGTTGTTGGGAGACTTCCAAAACAGTATTTTCTTGACAACGTGGTTGCACTTGCTTCTGGTGATCCCAATATACCTCATGCACGAGTGGTCGGTCAGTTCTCGAGTGCTGAATCTAGGAAAGTTCATCAAGTTCCTGATCCGAGAAGTCATGGCTAGTAGTTGTTTTCTACGTGGGCAGCAGTAATTCTAGTTTAAATGTCAAGATCAATTGACAAGTAAGCCTTTCTTTCTCTTAATAATCTTTTTAACAAGTCAATAAGTACATATGTCATGCAAATATTTTTGCAAATATTTAACAAGTCAATTGACAAGTAAGATCAATTGAGAAGTCATGGCTAGTACATATGTCATGCAAATATTTTGCAGTAGAATATCTCAGTTAGTTTTAAAAAAACCCTCGGTCGTGTACTTCTTTTAGCAAGATACTGTAGTAGGTTACCACATGTCTACAAACTGTGGATTTTTTTTGCCCACTGAAATGGCTTCTTGCCAACAAAAAAAAAAAAACATTGGACCTTTTGTGAAGGCAAGTTTTTGAACCAAAGCTAATTTAAAAATTGCGTTAACATATAGAAATGAATCCGTAAGTCGAACTGACATTTCATGATTGCGTTACAATCCTGTTTTTGCAGGAGGAGATGCTAGGCTATAGTATAGTGTATTCAATGCTCTCGGTATCAAACATGCGAGTGCTGGAAAGAGCTGGTATATCCACAAAATCAGAAGAAAAGAGGCAATCAGCTTTGGGATGGTGATATGCTGTGCATGTTCCTGTGGATTCAGGGTCCCATCTTCGGCGGGGGTTTGTCAGTGACACTGAAACGGTCGCATGTTGTACGGAAAATACAGAGATACTGTACGCTTTAAATAACAAACAGTAGGGGTGAGAGAGTGGCTCATGAAAGAAGTCGTTGCTCGTGTAACACATGTTTTACGCTGCCTTTTTCACGAATTCAACTTGAAAAGGAGAGAGCTAGCCTTTGATCACCATATCCGCTCGCCCATCATGATCGCCAGGTCATCCCCCTTTTGTGTGATCAGGTTGTCTGCCACTCCGTTGCCCGGCAACCTTTTTTGCGTACTTTTTTATATATAATAAATAAGGATTAGGCAGAAAGAATTATTGATTCGCAATCATTAATCGAGTTTATAAAATTATTGTGAGCTCAATTCCGAGCTCCATAAATATACACAGTGCAAACAAAAGAAAAAGAATCCATAGTAGTCTAATGACTCAGGCTAGATCGTTCGTTGCTAAGTACATGTCTAGGAGAAGAACATCCTGGCGTTTCGTAATGGCTAATTGAGCACCGTCCCACGAGAGAGAATTATATTGCAGGGTGTGCAGTTTGCAGCCGTATACGTACTCTGCCAGGCCGAATCGCCGATCTGAATTTCCACACGTGTACTACTAATAAAATGTTTAGGACGACGAAACGGCACAAAGTCGCATGTACGTAGTCGCCGATCTGGCCGCGGAGCAGGAGCATGTACCGTATGTATTCACTCTACTCTAAAATAAAAAGGAGCATGGACTTCTTACTACTACTACTGTATTATCATCATTCTAGAGACGAAGAAGTCGCGATCGAGACAGACTCGAGAAGGGAGGGAGCGAACGACTCCGCGTTCCTGGTGGAACCGCGCGGTCAAGTCAACCATGGGAGCCGCGGCTTGGTCAGAGTCAGAGTCAAACCGGAGCAGTCAGGCAGGCAGGAGGGTGGAACGGACGGCGACGGGTCGAGGCGCTTCTCAAAACCATCGCGGAGGCCGGAGGGTAGGGCGGCAGGTGGAATATGGAAAGGAGACGAGGAAAGAGGCCAGGGCCGGCAGTGCGCCGACCCGTGCGCGTGGACGGTGCCGGTGGCGCACCTCTGGTTCCCCACCGGGAAGAAAAGAAAAAGAAGAACGCGCCGTGCCCACTCGCCCGCCCCTACAGCGACCGAGGCTTGGGGAGCCTCTTCTGTGTCAGACAGGCCCCGCCGGGAGCGTTGTTACTTTCCAGTCAAGTCACACATAGTAGCAGCAGTGCTTCCAATCATCAAATAAGTCGTTGGGCGTTGGGCCCAGTGACGGGCAGAAAGCCGGAGTATAGACGGTGATCGGCGAGGTGCGCCGTGCGCGTGCAAAATTGTGATCGCTTCGCCGGCCATGCATTTCCAGACTTGAGAATTTTGCTCTGCCACTGGCTCGCCGCAACCGCAACCTCGCCTGCCGACCACAGCAAGCCAGCAACCACCCGAGCCGAGCACCGCGACGTGCCGATCCTCGGTTCGGTTGGCACCGCGCGCGCCCGTGCGTGGGTCCTTCCGTGACGCCGGGAAGTTGGAAAAACTGACCTCAGGTCTGCCTCACATCGAAATGGTGTGCGCCATGTGGCCTCGCCGCATGCATCATTGCGTCCACGCGCGGCGGCGCTGATTGATCATCACGGAAAAGTGAGGGAGGAGTTGCTCGCCGTACAGTCCTTTTCTTTCACCGTGCACACTTTCCTGTTATTTATAATGACAAAAGTTTGTGCCCCGGCAACGGTGACACATGGTTCGACAATGTTTTTTCGATGGCTGATGAACCGACTAATAAGTCGGTATATCCGTATACTCCCTCTAGTTTTTTAATAAGTGTCACACTAGATTTGTCCTAAGTTAAATATTTTAATCTTTGACCAAAACATTCTTATAGTTTCATCATATATGGATTGTGTATTATGATAATGTTTCTCATGATAAATCTAAAAATATAAATCTTATGACATGAAACTATATAATTTTTTTAAAATCAAGGGTCAAAGATATACAAGTTTAACTTAAGACAAACCTAATATGACACTTATTAAAAAACAGAAGGAGTATGTAGAGTATGAATCAAAATCACTATGTACATGTAGCTTTCATTTCTATTACCGTTTAAAGAGTGCCAAAAGAAGAAAACAAGGCATGTTTGGGCGAATCACATCCCTGAGGAGGAGGTGTCTAGGATTTTTTTTAGTGATTCTAGCAAGAATAAGATCTCATTCTTATTGCCAAACATGACCTAATAGTTGCATACATTGTGTACCCTTTCTTCCGTCAATTCAAATTTTGTCCATGGATAAAAAGGATTTCTAAGTATTTAATCAATACACTACCTCAACAAAATATTTCATCAATTGCTAGCCAGTCAACCAGGAGCTGAATTGGTTACTTTAATGAATATTGCAATGAAAAAAAATGTTTCTCCCTCGCTTCTTAATTTCACATTGCAATTCCAGACGTCATTAAGATGTGAACGTAGAGAGTGCTCATGATAATGGGTCCAAAACTTGTGCATGAATTTTCCTCACTGAGAAAGTTAAATACTATCTTCCCTCACTGGCACTTATTATCTTTATGTCGTGTCACTGGAAAATCATACGTAGCACTCATTTAATATGAATTTACTTTCTTCGGTTACAAATAGTAGTTGACACATTGACTTTGACTGGTCTTGAACGTTTAAAATATGAGGTCACTCTTCACTAGAGTTTCAGTCATATTAAATAACACATGACGCATAGAAAAAATTGGTGGGCCTTGTATGAAATTCATGAGGAGAAAGGATAGTTGGGTTTCGTCAGGGTGAAACTTGGTGTATACAGTCACCAAGGCTATGAAACTAGACTGAAACCCTACTGAGAGCAATTTGTTTCATCTCTAAGCCTTTTTTTCTCATGAAACTATTAAATGACTTGGGCTATCCTAAGAAGCTGTGAAATAAAATGGTATATCGAAAGAGGTCGTTTCATTTATCAACCTAAACATCTAAAAATTATGTATCATTGTTGAAAATCATGTAATGAAACTTTCTATGAAGAGGTTTTACAAGTATTTTAATACACATCAACATATATACTTTTTTATCAAATGCATATAAGGGCTCTTTTGAGCATAGGATATGAAAAGTATAGGAATAGAAAAAATATAGGATTTGAGGTGGCATGTTTCTCTAACCCCTATAGGAATTGATTCCACAAGAAACTATATAAGAGCGCCTTTGATACCACTTAGGTTAGACACATGAATCTTAAAATGAATTTTAGGAGGAAAAAATCACATTGCTTTTTTTAATCAACCTACTTACTCCATTCTTCTCCCTCGATTAGACACTAGCAGCTCCATTAGTCCATTATGTATCTCGTCCCTCCTCATGCACATGATTTTTTTCCATAAGCTTCAGGTAGATTTTTCTTCCTTGTAGTTTTTCTATGGAATTGAAGGGAAATGAGAGTTTCCTTTAGGTTTCCTATGAGCATTTCCTACAATCCAAAGGCTGCTAAGGCCCCCTTTGGATTACACGAGTTATTTATGTTTCCTATGAAAATGAATTGATTCATGTGAAATTTCTATATTTTGAAGGAATTTATTACATAGGAATTTGAATCCTATGTTTTTCTTTGTTTTTCCTCCATTCCAAAGGGATTTATTCCATAGGAATTCGAATCCTATGTTTTCCTTTATTTTTCCTCCATTCTAGAGGAGACCCAAGATTTGTGTATCATTGTACAGTTTTTACAACACATTGCCACAGCGAATGCACCCATACCAAAATGAATGTGGTAAAGCCAGACATGAAAATAAATAAACATGAGCTTACGGAATATCAAGAATTTCGAAGACAAACTATTTTGAGTACACGGTCAGTATACGAAAAACCAGTATGGAATATTGAACCATATGACCAAGTGCATAACACTTAAAAGTGCTTAAAAACTAACAGGTGTTTCATACTTCCGGATTATATAATACTAGAAACTCCAAAAGTGCTGATGTTTATAGTTTTATTAAAAGGCTTTGACCAAATATTTTTCTAAACGACAAGTATCTTTTGAAGGGAGAGAGTAGTAATGACCAAGAAAGTACTCCACGTTCTGCAACCCATTTCGCCACGTGCATTGGTGCCAGCCCGGGAGGCCCCCGGTGACCGTGAAGGCGCCCGGCGGGATCACGAATCCTGAATCCATAACGCGCCGCGCCACCAGCCCCCACCGCCCGGCCGCACTTGGCTACCGGATCACCGCCGGAAATGGCACACGTTTCTCACTCAGCCGACGGGCAACTGCCTTCTTCCCACCTCCCTCCTCCTCCCAAACCCTTTTAAAACGCACCGGAGGCTCAGTACTGAGCACTGACACGCTCGCCTTATTATAACCAACCACACCGCCTGGCGCCACCCACACGGCACTCGCTGTCCGTTCCGTTGTTGTACCACCGCACCAGTCTACGGCGCCGGTCCGCCACCGCGAGCAGATCAAGGGATGGCCACGGCGACTTACCTCTCCTTCCCGGCGGCGCCGTCGTCGTCCCGCGCCCGCCTGCGGCGGCAGACGACCAGGGCGACCGCGTCGGCGACGGACCGTCCGCGCGAGGTGGTGTCCCCGAAGCGCCGGCTTCCCGCTGCGGAAGGTGCCGGGCGACTACGGCCCGCCGGTGCTGGGCGCGATCCGCGACCGGTTCGAGTACTTCTACGGGCCCGGCGGCCGCGACGGGTTCTTCACCTCCCGCGTGCGCGCGCACGGCTCCACCGTGGTGCGCCTCAACATGCCGCCGGGGCCCTTCGTGGCGCGCGACCCGCGCGTGGTGGCGCTCCTCGACGCCGCCTCCTTCCCGGTGCTCTTCGACACCTCGCTCGTCGACAAGACGGACCTCTTCACGGGCACCTTCATGCCCTCCACCGACCTCACCGGCGGCTACCGCGTGCTCTCCTACCTCGACCCCAGCGAGCCCAACCACGGCCCGCTCAAGACGCTCCTCTTCTACCTCCTGTCGCACCGGCGGCAGCACGTGATCCCCAAGTTCCGCGAGGTGTACGGCGACCTCTTCGGTGTCATGGAGAGCGAGCTGGCCAGGGTCGGCAAGGCCGACTTCGGCCACCACAACGACGCCGCCGCCTTCTCCTTCCTCTGCCAGGCGCTGCTGGGGCGCGACCCCGCCGAGACGGCGCTCCAGGGCGACGGGCCCAAGCTGATCACCAAGTGGGTGCTGTTCCAGCTCAGCCCGCTGCTCAGCCTCGGCCTGCCCAAGCACGTGGAGGACTCCCTGCTCCACTCCTTCCGCCTCCCGCCGGCGCTGGTGAAGAAGGACTACGACCGGCTCGCCGACTTCTTCCGCGACGCGGCCAGGGGCGTGGTCGACGAGGGCGAGCGCCTCGGCATTGCGCGGGAGGAGGCGGTGCACAACATCCTCTTCGCCATGTGCTTCAACTCCTTCGGCGGCATGAAGATCCTGTTCCCGTCGCTCGTCAAGTGGCTGGGCCGCGCCGGGCGCGCGCACGCACGGCCGGCTGGCCACCGAGGTGCGCGACGCCGTGCGCGCGCACGGCGGCGAGGTCACCATGAAGGCGCTGGCGGAGATGCCGCTGGTGAAGTCGGCCGTGTACGAGGCGCTGCGGATCGAGCCCCCCGTGGCGATGCAGTACGGCCGCGCCAAGCGGGACATGGTGGTGGAGAGCCACGACTACGGCTTCGAGGTGCGCGAGGGGGAGATGCTCTTCGGCTACCAGCCCATGGCCACCAAGGACCCGCGCGTCTTCGCGCGCGCCGAGGAGTACGTGCCGGACAGGTTCCTCGGCGAGGACGGCGCGCAGCTGCTCCGCCACGTCGTCTGGTCCAACGGGCCCGAGACGGCGTCGCCCACGCTGCAGGACAAGCAGTGCGCCGGCAAGGACTTCGTCGTGCTCATCGCGCGCCTCCTCGTCGCCGAGCTCTTCCTCCGCTACGACTCCTTCGACGTCCAGGTCGGCGCCTCCGCGCTGGGGTCGTCGGTGACCATCACCTCGCTCAAGAAAGCCACCTTCTGATGAGCTCTGAAAATCTCTGTCTCTGATCGAGCGCCCGTCAAAGTCGCTGGAGGCGGGCACGTGCACCTTCTTCTTTTTTTTTTTTTTTTTTTTTTTTTTTACCGTAGAATATACTGCGTCGTCCTTGTCTGTGCCCCCATCCCTCTCAGTATTGGGCATTGTGTGATCGTCAGGTATAACAAAATGTCTATTCTTAGTAAAATGAGAGGCCATTTTTCCCAGTGACCTTCGGTGTCTGGAGATTTGGTGTCAGAAAATTTGCTAGCGATCTGAGGGAGACGTGCACTACTGTTCAAGTTGCTTATCCATAATGGATCCACCTATGTAAATGGACTGAGCTATGAAGTACTAGTAGGTGGACAGTGATGGCGAAGTACAATGTTCATCGGCTGCTATTAATCAGACGGATGGGCTTGCAAATTATTGGGAGGAGATTAACGCCAGACCTACCTAGACTTCATTCTCTTGGGGTCCATGGAGTGGATTAGTTGTTGCATTATTAGTGCTTTATAAGCTTTCTGTGACTGTTTATTGCCTTTGTGTGTTGGCAACCGAAGTTGGTTTCTGAAAGTACTCTGGTTGGGATCCTATAAACCTTGCTAGTAGCACCATTTTGCAGTTGATTCCTCCTGATTGTGCACTAGTAATAATTTACAGAAGAAACGGGATGAAAAAGCTCAAAAGTGATCGAACTGACAATGGCTGATGGTCCTTGATTTCTGCAATTTAGAATCTTGCCTTTCTTCCTCAGAATACACAAATTTTAAATGTTACTACTACATGCAGTAAGCGCCGTAAAATGTTCGATTTCCGAGAGATTGGGAAAAAGGGTTCCTGCTCTTAAAATAGGGCGTTCATGCGATCACCACCGAAACCTCGATAGGGTAGGGCAGCTTTGCCGACCAGAAGGCCACAGGCCGACCGGCCACCTCTTGAAATAGTAGCAACCAGCCATGTAACAGGCCATGTAACCTCACATATATCATATGTACAGGGCTTAAAAAGCGTAATGATTCCATACCATACCTTCGGGGGAGGCAACTAAAACGAACAGGCAACCAGGCATCGCAGATGCAATTGCCCTACCTAACAGTCCCACCTTTCAGTGGCAACTTTTCATAAAGGGGTGCACTAGCAAAGATTCTTCCACCACATCAAAATCAACCAAACCAAAAGGGCAAAACGGCAGATGATGAGAAGCTTGGAATTCCATGGTTTGAATAGAAATGGCACATGGTAAGCAACATGCGTAACCACCCTAGCAGACCTCAATTGACAAAGATTTGACTCTTAGCAGCCACAGTATCTATCAGTTAATAAAATTATTCCGACCTGAATTGACAAAACAAAACTATTCCGATTCATGAATTCAAGTGTTCAGTATCATAGAGCCTCGAGCAGTTCCACCCGTAAGTGCTAATTCTTCACCAACTGACGACGTCTGCAACTCACCTTCCTGGATACTTCAACACAAACGCCTGCAACTCACATTCCTAGATACTTCTGGTACACGGTCTAATGTATTTCAACATCCTGGATTCTACTCAGCATTTTCCATGATGGCAACTTCACCTGTAAAATTGAGAAAAAACAACTTCATGAACCAACAGAACAGGTCAAGCAGCTCGCGAAACAGGAAAAAAAAACATATGGGAGGTAACAGCGAACTGACAGATAAAAGAACTCAGCTGAAATCAGGGTCAATAGTCAGACAAACATTATATTAGCTTAATAAAAATAACATGTGGCAGGCAATACCAAACTCTATTGACAGATAAATCAAGACTTGTATTGGGATTTTTTCAAAACTAGGGCACTTATAAGGGAATGAAATTAATTAACCCTGTTTACAACCAATCATCTATATTCACTCTCTAGATAATTGATCTAGCATACCTACTCCACTTTAGAAGTTTTAAAAAATCAATATGTTATTTCCTAGCACCACTACCAAAGAATTTTCGCATGCCAAGTCTAAGATTTTCTATTGTGGGCGTCAGTTATGCAAAAGGCATAGGAGACATGGAACCATGTCACCATAGATCAGCATCTTGATGCTAGATCCAACAGTTGTTCTTTAATATTGAATCATGGGCCACATGGAATGATGTGCTATTGGACCATTCCAGTTGCCTTATTCATTATGGTAACATGTCGCCATAGTATTATAACAGACAAGGCCTTAAAAACCCATTAACAAATTGCTAATTGATTGATGGATACTGCTAATGCGGATGAAGTTGGTTAGATTATCAAATTTATGCAATCTAATAGTCATTAGTAGCTGTTAATCTTCCATGAATAATTGTTCAGTTCCAGTATAATTCAGAAATTTGTGAAAACAACTAACCATTTCGAGCTAACACTATTCTATTAACTGAAAATTTATGCTTCCAGGAAAGAGTATCTGCTAAATTCAGACAGAGGACATGTAAAAAAAAAAAAAGAACTTCCAAATAGGAGTATTATACTTAAAAAGAAAGCTCATTTTGGTATCTAGTTATCAATAACAGTGTTGCAAAAGAATGTTCCATATATGCAGAATGTTTCAATAAATCTCATGATGTAGAATTTTTAAGTTCATTTTCTTTCCTTTTCTAACATAAAAAATTCATTGTGAGCCAAAATCATTTAATGTAAATGAACCATTAGAATTTGTAGCCAATGACAACTCAGATAGACATTATGAAATATAGAGCTCCCTAACCAATGACAAATTTGACTTACCAGATCATAATTCAACACTAAAAGATGGACATATCAGGTGGCGGTCCATAAACTGATTTCCATGACAAGGGAACAATCCACCCATTTGAGCCATTTCCTGTATGTGCACAGAAAGATCCATTAAGAAGGCTACACAAACATTTCTTATGATGACAGAATCCTATGTAAATAGCATTTCCAAAAGAATCAAAACTAAGGGGGGATTTAAAGGGGTAAAGCAATGAATAGATAGAAATACACTTTTTCGATCTTTAGTGGGTTCAATCATCAAGAACAATAAGGGAATATGTGTTAAGGTGATATAGAGATATACCATGAAATTTTTCAGGGTCATGACCTAGAAGTTTACATACTGCCTTAGCTAACTGGAAAGATTCTGGCATGTTGTCGCCTTCTGAGCAGTAGCACAGTACACAAGAAACTTTCAAGCCTTTAGCCTATTACACAAAAAGAGATATTATAGCATGGACTTAACTTTCGAATAGATAAAAGTTTTTTGAAGCTGAAACAAAATCAGATACCTTGCAGGCAGCGAATAGTGCTGCAAATGGCAAGCTCGCATAGTAATCATTTATTGTCATCTCATCAGTAGCATCATCCATATCTTCGGAAAGACCACCACCCTCAACCAGGCTAGCAAGATAACTCCAACGTTTCTGAGATGGATCATACTCCTCAAGCTTCTTCCACCCCAATTTCTCATATTCTGGATCAGAACCATCTTTGTTGCAACTTGAAAGGTAATACACCTGCATGTCACTACATTATAAAACATTGTTAACTAATGACATCAACAATGACAGAGAATGAATACTATAAGAGAAGTGCTGCAGTTAGACATTTCAGTTACCTGGATGCATCAATTACCCTCCTCTTGCCGGAATCTAAACTTGAAATAATAACAATATGGTTCTTCCCGATGCTGCTTATGAAATCAGCAACATTTTTTGCAAATGGAACCATCATTCCCTATATTGGCAATGGAAAATTGACATAGTCCCAAAATAGTCAGCAATCGTATGCAATGCACAAAGCTAAACTATAGATACTGAAATTAATTAACTTTGATTGGAAGTGCAATAGTTATCTTGCTTTCTTTAATAAAGTCAAGTTCAATCAAAGAATACAGATCTCCAAAAAGTTATGACCTAGTTTGCAAGTAGCATAGTGTGAAGTTAACAGCACAAAGCATAATTTTGTCTTTGTGTAATTAACAAAGCAAGACAGAATGAAGTTATCAGATACAGTGGTGCACTTGCACTGTTGTTGCATCTATTTTCCTTGTCCCAACCAAAAGGTATTTGAGCAAGAAAAATCTGTATCTCTTAAATTGAAGTAAACAGGGTCCAATTACCACCACACAACTACAGGCTAAGAGCAACTTACTGTAATAACTGGAGACCTTTGCTGAATGAAAGCCAGTCTATGAGATGTAGATTCATAAGCTGTCAAGAGAAAGAGATAAAGACGGTCAGTCTAGATTGTGTATCAATATTACACACATTGACTCGATGTATGTTTAAAGGTGCAGGTAGATTAAACTAAAAATACAAAGGGCCATTGTACTCCCGCTGGAACTCAGTAGGTTACTCCATCAGAAAATTTGTGTGCACGGCAGAATTGTTTGCAGCCCAGCTGAGCGCTAACACATTTCATCGAACAGTTGGTGCTCAGGGAATACAAAAGGAACGCAAGCAGCAAAGCTGAAACAGTACATCAAACAGGAGGAAGGAATACGACGGAGGAACAACAGCGATCGAATACCCAACCTTCGAGAGCGAGTGCGAGGTCGCCGACGGCGTCAGGGCCGAAGGCGTCGTTGCCGGCGCAGGGCAGCACGGAGGGCTCGTCGAGGTAGGCCACCCTCCTCGCCCTCGCCGAGGAAATCAGAAGGTCGACGGCGAGCTGCCCCACGTTGCCAATCGACAGCGCTGGCTGCGGCAGAGTGATCGGAAGAGCAAACGTAATCGTAGGGCATCAGTTAAAACTACTAAAAACTCGATTCCAGCAATAATAAGTGAGACCTCCGAGCGTTAGGGTTTCAAACCATGACAAGCGTGGGGCAGGAAGGCGAGAACGATTCCTTCTCGACTAAGGCGAACTCCATTGCGGGCGGGCGGGCGGGCGGCAGTGCAGGGATCTCGGGCTCGGCGGCGGCCGGACGGAGGCTCTCTCTGCCTGCCTTGATCGAGAAGTTGAACAAGACGAGACGAGCACTGAGCAAAAAGTATCAGCGTATCACTGTCCTCCAGTTTCGGCCTTTTCTTAGCAGAAAGATTTTAGGCTCGTTTCGGTCTTTTAGGCTGGGTTGGACCCTGGCTGGATTCGAGCTGAAAGCGAATTTGGGCCCAACTGAGGTCTGGCAAATTTGAGCCCATCTTTGTGAAACCACGAATAAGTTCACCTTTCTCCAAAATAAAAAAAAAAAAAATTTAACGTTTTATGGCTTCAGAAAATTATTTTTTTGTATTGTATGTAATGTGAGTGGACTCAATAGTTGCATCCATTGCCCTACTGTTAGATAATAATTTCTCCGTTCAAAAATAAATGCACATCTCTTTTTCTCGAAGAATCAAACCTATTAAAGCTTTACAAAATATAAACAAAAATTTACTAATATTTATGATGTATACTAAGTATCATTAGATTGAGCATAAAATATATACTTTCATAATATACTTATTTAATGATATATAAATATTGATAATATTATATATATATATATATAGTTAAATTTTAAAAAATTGACTTCTATATTTATGGTATGGAGGGTATGGAGGGAGTAATATTTAGTGCTGCTATGAAATATATATTTCATCAAAAAAATTTGAGACATGATATCAATAGTGGTACTATGAAGTATATATTTTATGATGATTCTAATAATAAGTTTGGTATTTTTCTTATAAATTTTGTCAAATGTAAAATAGTTTGATTTTTGACAGGAAGACAAATTTATTAGTACACAACTAAAATAACAAATTCTGCTTGTAAGTTCCTTCAATATTAATAGAATTAGTGCACAGTCTCGTGCCCGTTCATTCAAAAAAAAAAGATAACAAATTTCTATATTCTTTCACCTCACTCATTCGTCTATATAAGCTGCACGCGTCCAAAATTCATCTGAAAAGTATTTCTGGAAAACAGATCACTCCAACAGAAGTACAGAGATTCGATCGGACAAGTCCAAATACGTACATAGATGGCGCGCTAATCAGTAGTGCCGCGCCGCAACTCCGACGAGCAGGAAAACACCAAAACTCCGCTTGTGAAAAAATGCTTCGATCATTCGTGCCTCTAGAACAGACATATCGAGCACAGCCGACCGCTGGCATCGGTAGTGAAGTACCTTGCGATTTCTAACCATGAGTCTCCTCCATCGAATGGCAGTGGCAGGAGCTAGCGGCATGCATGGGCATCAACAAAAGAAACGTAGTCCCAAAATCCCGAACGCAAAGAGACGAGGATCTCAGTGCACGGCGCCCAAGCCAGAACAGACAGAGATGTTAACCAAGAATTACATTCACGTCTAAATGACTGAATCAAAAAATAAAACCATACATAGTATATCGTTTGACACGGCTAACCACAGCGATTTACAGTTCGAGGATACAACACTTCCATTCCTTGTACTTATAATATGTACCGTACACCTACCCTGCTGTAGGCCTGTAGCCCTCTATGCGCACTGTCGTACATGCCGCGCTCTCCGCCGCCCCGGCCCCGCACGTCACGCCGGAGCGAAGTGGTCCATGAGCATGCACACGACGGTCGTCTCCGACTCCGGGTCGGAGATTATGCCGCTGTTCCGCCTCCTCTTTTCCTGGACCTGGACTTCACCCTTCCCCACGCTCGCCACCGCGCCAACGCCATCATCTCCATCTCTCCGATGGCGCCGTACTGCGGCGGCTTCCGCGTCGGCGGCCTGCGCCACCTCCGGCTGGCCACTCTTGGCGAACGCCCCCAGCCACACAACAACCGCGCCAGCCGCCATCGATCCCTGCACTCGATCGAAGCCGGAGGCCGTCGTCACAGGTCCCCTCGCTGACAGACTCGCTCTACGCACTCGAAAGAGAGGAGGTTCTTGAGCTACTGGCTCCTTCTCCACTTGGCTGCTTTGTTAGCCGCGCGGCTCCGGGGCTCTACTTATACACACGCCCAGCCCAGGCGCAACTGGAGGCGCGGCGGCGCGCTCCACGGGCGGAAACTACGTGCGGGGTACGCGAGCCTGGACGAGGGAATAGTCCGCGAACGTACGTTAAGACGACGGCTTCGGGGCTATGCGGCGGCAGCCAAGCCAGAGTGCCAGACAGACAACGCCGTCGTCGTCGTCGCTGTCCTGTTTCGGGGCCACGCCTTCGCCTTCGCCCATGTGACGCGCGGGCATCGTGTGGTGGTGGTCGCTCAGGGATCCGAGCGCGGGGCGGTGTCGCGGTGATCGGTGATGGATATGCCCGGTGCCAACGAACCACGGCCGCGGCCCCGCGGCTGGGCGGAAGGATATACTTCCTGATTCCGCGCACGGATTCGGATCGCCGGCCGATGCCGCGCAACCGTGCGGGCGGGATCGAGGGACATTCCAGCGAGGTGCAACGTACGGTGCAAGTGTAACCCGGCCGCAAGGCAACGTTGGAGGCCATCGCCGTCGCTCCGTGTTTGCATCTGCGGTCTGCCGATCTACGCGCGTTCCGGCTTGGAGTATTTTTGATTCGGGGAATCAGTGGCCTCCGATCCGTGACAACGGTTTGCGTCACATTTCCAGGGATGCATCGATCCGTGGTGTATGATGATGGAAGGCTAAAACAGCACCAAGTTCTCATGTTTAAGAGCCCATCCAATGATCCAACATACACAAATTTCACAGGAATGATATAGAAAAAAAATATCATGGATCAGGATCGGAATTAGAAAAATGAAAACCACCATGTTTGAAACAAGAAACAAAGGGGTTGAACTAGTCCAACGCCTGACAAATATCTCTTCTTGCATCTGTTATGTCATATCCGAGTTCCGGGCAGGCGTTAGTACCTCTAGATCTCGTTTGATAGCTAGCAAGTAAAAGAATTGTGTGTTCGTAAAGATATTTGACAAGTATCTGGACGAGTTCAAATATCCCGTTTAGCTGAGTGGCGGTGAGGATTTTTCACTTTACAGGTTCTTGCTTCCACTTGCAAGTTGCATAGATACTTCCTCAACCGCGAATAAATTGGAGGCCTGTCGTTCATTTCACCCCTGTTGGCCTATCTCCGTGTGACACGTCTTGAGTTTTCCTCTGCTTACCGCTGGATCAGCTGTTGCTGTTATCTTTGCCCGCTGCACATCTACGCTGTGCCGTGCCTATCGTGTGCTTCTGCTGCACGTCTCTACTGTGCAGTTGACATCCGTTTATTCACTGTGCCACGGTGACACCCGTCGCGGCCCTGTTCGTGCTGTCCATGGACCTGCCACTCCGTTTTGCACTTTTGCTTATTGGTCCGCCTACCGGCTTGCGTCGCATTATCTCGGCTCCATCGCAGGCCTCCTCGGCAGTGTCATCGGGATCAGCTGTTTCCGCCCGCGCCTCCGTCGGTGGTCTTCATCAACTCCTTCGTCAGTTCTCGGTAGTGCCGTCGGCATTAGCGGGGCCGCCCTCGCCTCCGTCGCCGACGCTGATGGCCTCACGCCGTCCCTAGGTCACCTCCTCTGTTCTCCGTCCCCCTTGAATTAGATTTGGGATTTTTTTTTCTATGCTGTAGATTGTTGCCGCCAGATGCATGTACATGTAGTGCAGATTGGTTACTTGGTTGCTGTTTCTTGTGATCTGCTTTCATTTCTGCTCTTAATCATCGATTTCACTGATATGTGATTTATTACCATCTTCTCTACGGTCCCTGTTCTTGGAATACCCTAATTTCTCTCCTTTCTTCTCTCAGATCATATCCCTCCTGTGGTGGATAAGACCCAGGCAGCACAGCAGGCCTAGGACTAGGAGCGTATATACGAGCAATGGACATTGATGACCGCCATTGCTCCAACTGTAAGGTACTCCATTTTCCTCGCTTTGTTTTCTGTTTTCGATGTGCTTTTTGATTTCTCCCAAATTAACGTCGTTTTCTATTCTAGGCTGCTGTATTTTTCATCTTCTCGGTCAGATCTTTACAACCAATTGCCGGTTCCTAGCTCAGATGATCTCATCTCAAATCCCCATCATGCAGTTATGAAAATACATGCCTCCTTTTTAGCAGACGTTCCCTACCGTGTCTGATTAGTTGTCACAGGCAAGCCACAAATGTCATTGTCTAATATGCCATATTTAGCACAAACACGGAGACTGTCAATGCCCATGTTCAATAACTAGGATGACACTATCTAAAATGCCTATGTACATAATCAGGTAAAATAATAATTGTTTCTCTGTCCCAGTTCTAAATCTCTTGCACTGCCCAAGAAAGGATGCATTACTATATCGTTCTCCCTCCCCCTTATATACAGGAGCAAGAACATCTTGGTCCGTAGGTTCAGAAAAAGAAACAAGCATTGCTTTATCAGATTCTTAAAGCTGTTCTCCACACTTTACTGCAACATGTTGATATTATATTTCTTTTCTATTAGGTTCATGTTTCACAGGTCAGAGAAGGCAATGTCAGTTCGATATAAAAAGTAAGTTACAGATGGAGTTCGATGGTATTTATACATGAGAAATTAATACTTGAGAATCTAATTACTATTTTCTTTTCAAAATAAGATGCATCACTCTGCTCTATCGTTGGCAACTGCCTCCACAGATGCTCCCATCTAAACAACTAACAGGTACCATACCCTACCCCTTCTCTATATCCTGCAGGCTCTGCTTCAGTTTTATGCTGATTTCGAATTAGCTCCAATCTATATTCATAGTCTTCACTACAGGATTTGCAGTGGCTCTGATACAGACACTCCATGCAAATCATGTTCCTGTTCATGGCCTCCCTTACCACCTTCTCCACTTACCCCTTCTTTGTGTTCTGTTTTTTTGGACAGGAAAACAGGAGGGGTTTGAGCCCCTACTCTGCTTTATTGAAGATATGACGGGCCTACAACATGGTCTCAAGAGACAAAAACGGAAACAAAATCTAATTCCTAATTTGTGGTAACTCGGCCTGCACCGCATTTCTCTACCAATATGGTTCTTATCAATAGCTATCAAAGATGATAACCCAACGTTCTTTTTAAAATGCTGTTGAGATCTACAAGTAGTTCATGTGATTAGTTATAGTTTTCATTTGCTTTGCAGACAAACATGTCACTAGGTTCCTGTATATAGCGCTCATTTTTTCTAGGGAGACTTCCATGCCATACAAGTAGCTACAGATGTACATAGAGTTTTTGCTATAATACAATTTGTCCACGCCTGAATGATTGATCGTGCTATTTTATATCTCCATTTCTATTATTCACCATTAGTACTCAATCATGCACCAGGGTTTTACCATACTATGTAAATCAATGCTTCATTGCCTACCTTCTCAATTGTTTTAAATTTGTTCAGGTCACAGATTATGATGTTGCTATAGCATATTTCCTTTCCTAAAATCTCCTCCATAATAAGAACAATTTTGTTGATTTAATTCAGTTGGTTTGTTGGCCAAAGGGCCTTTCACAGGAGGCATTTGAACTAGAAATATGAGCGTCACCCCAGAATGCAGGCCGAAGTCATTTCAGCTCTCCTGAGTTTTCGCTCTTGCTGAGCTTCATCCTATTCTTGCAGAAAATCTCAGATTTTTATGAGTTTCATATTCTCTATTTTGGAAGATGCCAGGCAAAGTCGGGTCCTAATTTTACTTTTTTATTAATTGTCTGTAAGCTCCATGATGTCGATGTTAAAAGCTTCTACTATATGCCTATTGTCATTAAACCTCTTGTGTTTTATACACTCCTAAATAGAAGCTATGCCTTACAAATGGGTGGTGTACACATGTTTGGTTGGTTACACTTTCCTGGGTTCTTTTGACATTTTGTCAGGCTTTAAACTTTCATGTTCTAATTGGTAAAATATAGGCAAACGATTATCCAGTTTCTAACCAACAATCCATTACCGCGCAGCGTAGCGCGCCCACCGCGCTAGTCCTATACATCGGTCTTTAATTTGTTGTTTTCTAGCTAGGGCCTTGTTTAGATGGGGAGAGGAGAGAGATTGAAAAGTCCTGTAGCACTTCGTTTTTATTTGGTAAATATTATCCAATCGTGGCCCAACTAGGCTCAAAAGATTCGTCTCGTGATTTACAACCCAACTATGCAATTAGTTATTTTTTTTATTTATATTTAATGCTCTTTACATGCGGCAAACAATTTGTGAGAGGAGAGAGATTGAAAAGTCCCAGAAGCATTTCGTTTGTTTGTGGTAAATATTGTCCAATCGTGGCTCAACTAGGCTCAAAAGATTCGTCTCGTGATTTACAACCAAACTGTGCAATTAGTTATTTTTTTTATTTATATTTAATGCTCTTTACATGTGGGTACAAATTGATATGATGGAGAGAGAGTGTAAAAACTTGCAAATCCAATGTGCATCTAAACAAGGCCTGGCAGATGCATGTAAACGAGCTTGTTCTGAAAAATCAGACCACACGATACCAGCGACTTTCAGAACATACAAACATCATTTGATCGATGCTTCAAAAGATTACAAGAATCACACAAAGCAGTCGGCCCTGAAACTAACATATACTGTATATGTTCAGACGATCTACTGACCGAAGCAATCAACTAGGATGGCCAAGAAAGCGTCTTCGCGGACGAACTCCGGCGGGGTACTACCAGCAGACGCAGCGGTGGTCTGCTTCTCCGCCGCAGCGTCCACGAGCACGGCACCGACGACACCGTCGCAGGGCTTAGCGGCGCTACTACTACTCCTCCCACCGGACTCCGATCGAACCGTGTCGCGTCGTCGTCCCTGCTGCCGTTCGCCTCCGCCGAGCGAGACCACCGACCAGAACGCCTGCGGCGCGCGCCCCGTCCGGATCATCCGCTGCCGCTCCACCGTCCAAATATCGATCAGGGCTGACATCGTGATACCAGGTGTGCTAGCAGGAAGAGAAGAGAACAAGAGAACGAAAGTTACAGGTGAGAGCAAAAACTGATGGCCGGAGATGTTTTTTGGAGAGTGGGAAAGTAGCACGAGTGCTGGGGGCCATTTATAGTGTGGTCGATCATTTGCGCTGCTGAATACTCAACTCGCTCCATGGAATCGGTGGAAACCTGGGCACACAGAATCGGAGCCGCTGCCGCCGGCCGGTGCGAGTGAGCGTCACGGATGACACTGACTCGCTGCCGCTTTCATCGATAGGTGTCCGTGGCAGGCAGTTTCGAGCCCGGCGGTGCCGACTGCCGATGAGCCGGTGGGTGGAGTCGCGCGATTACCGTGGGCTCGATGACAGCAGCTGCGGCATTTTTGTCATGGACTGTTCTGCGGTTGCTATCACTCTTCTTCTTCTTTTTTTATCAAGCGGTTGCTGTCACTCTGCTCCTGGAATTGACGACTTTTCATCGTGGAGGAGGAATTGGAACCTTGTGGAAGACTGATCTCGTTGTCTTGGGCTGGGATTGATTGTGACGTCGAAAATTGCTGTGTGCTAGTAAGCCTAATGGGCCGCAAATTGGCGGCGTGCTAATTGGGCCAGGCTTGATCCGCTCCAGCCAGCCTCTCGCCTTAAGCCCAGAACGCATGCGCGAGCGAGACTCGCGGGAACCCCAGCGCGCGTGGCCTGAAAGAAAGGACGGCGGCGGCGCGGTTGCTGCTCCGACGGCCATAGTCTCCGGTCGTCCTAGGTTTCAGCGGCGGTTTCTAGTCTATGGCTTCCGCCTTCCTTGACAGAGCACGGTGGGCTCCTCCGATCCGATCCGTCCACCAGCCGGCCGGCTCCGGCCTGCTGCCCATGTCAGTCGTCAGCATCATCTCGCTTTCGACTCTTTAATTTCAGTGGCGTCACTAATCGGTTTTGTGTATATTGTACTAATAGCATTCACTAATCTTTGATCCAGTCCAAACGTATGATTCATATATATGTGTGCTTTCCATCCAAGATACTACTAGTAATTAAAGCACTCCCAATCTGCTTCATCATAGATTCATAGATCGATTTCATTCCATGCCGTGCCGAACATAGAGCCTAACTACGTACTTCATGAATATTGATCAATGGTTAATTAGTTGAACGAAACAAAGCTCGATCGATCTCTTTTTAATTTGTCACAGGTATTTCAGGCTAAGTCCTTCCGGACGGTCCATGATCCTCCAGTCCTGCCTCCCGAGGGAGATCTCCAGGCTCGGCGCGTACATGTCGTCCGTCAGCTGCTCCAGGCTAGCAAAAAGGGACGGAGAAGAGCTCGCTGGGCTTGAGTAGTTTGTAGCGACGATGGGATCAACACTCCCGTGCAGCCCCATTGCCAGCTGACCATTATTTGCCTCTTCTTGAGCCGCCTGATACATTGTCACCATAATACTTACATCATTACATGCATAAATATAATTTATTTTAATTTATTTTCTCCAAGGCTCAAGGGAAAATAGTATATGTGCAAGCAGCACTATCCCATACAATTTTAACATCTTTGTTTTAAAAAACATACAACTTCAGATAGCATATACTTATGTCCTTATTATGACTAGTGCTGTCCTATCTAGCTACTATCAATATAGTACTGTCTTTCATGGCCTACTTAAACAGTACATTAGTGCGCAAATAAGTACAGAACAAGAAGTGGCAAGACACACTCATGCATGGGCATCATGCATTTTGCATGATTGGAATTACCGCAGGCTTTTCATTTCTGTGTCTGCATCGAGTATGCATGTATAGTATAGATAATCTTGCTTGCGTGCATGTGTGTACGTACCTGGGTATCTTGAAGCACTGGCGCCGAGAAATTATGCTTCTGACATCGGTGGATGGAGTCAACAATTGCAACACCTTTTTCCGGCACTGCTGGTGCGTGGTCAGTAGTCCTGCTCCTGTGTGCTCAACAAATAAACAGCTCTTATCAATTTCATGCAGTCCCGGGCTCCCGGCCATTACTATAAAGTAGTACTAGCACATTGTTTTATAAACTGTGTCAAAACTGTGAGTTGGACTGTTAGTCACTTAATCCGTGGTTGATCAGACATGCAAGGTAAAAGTCTCAGCATGCTGCACACATAACATATGCTATTATATATATTTCGTGCACGTTTTTTTTTTTTTTTTTTTTTTTGCAGAATGAGAAATTGCAGTTTATTAATTAAGTGTATAATACATAGCACACATGTATTAGTATTTATTTGACCCATCGCTACAGCAAGTATACTTTGGATTCTAAGACGTGTGCATGCATTGGAGTCGCAGACATGCACGAACTATCTTCCATATTTCCTTGTAGCCTTAATCCGTGCTGTTTTACTGTTAATCTGTATATGTACAGTGGAGGCTCTGGGGTCTTGCGCGGCTGTAGCTAAGTATGTATATATATGGGAACATGCATGCCTTGATTTGTCCCTACCAGCTAGGCAGGCCTCCGGTACACACAGAAGAACAGGAGGCCGGACACCACCAGGTCAACAACAACCTGGAGCACTGTCTCGCTGTTTCTCGACCGGCCGATCCACATTTGCATGCATGATGAGCACTGAACAAAGCACTGTCGCTAGGTCTCCATGTTGTCTATATGCATCTGCCACTGCCAGCCATGGATCCCTGATTCCCTGTTCATCCTATCGATCTGTAGCACATAATAGCACCTTCTTTGCTTCGACAAATAAACGTATATGATGAAGCTGATCATTAGGAGCTCTCTCCGATCCATACCATCCAGCTGAATCTTATGTACAGTGCACATATTGCTGCTGGTGAGCTCTGAGGTAGTAGAGATATGGGTGGACTGAGCATGATCACATCATCAGGTGAATGGTACTGACCAGGAGCTAGAGAGAACGAGAAGCATGCAGTAGATCGAGAGGGATGACAGGGATGGAGAGGACAACATCTATCAGCGGCGGCACGGAGCGCGTGATGATGGCTGCTGCTGGCCCGGCTACGGATGCGGCCGGACGCGGACAAGCAGAAGGGTGCGTGGATGCGTGACGACACGCGGAAGAGGTCGGCAAGGGGACATATCGGCTACAGCGAGAACACTAGTTGTCGCTCAGTCCATGCCTCGGATAACTACTACGGGTTCTATCAGAAAATCAGGGGGTGAGAGAAGGCATGCACATATATACGTGCTTGCAGAAGAAAGGGAAGGTATGCAACTATGCAAGCATCATTTTTGTCTACTATATACTACTGAATATTTGGTCAGCTCAAAAAAATGATGGATTGGTTTTAAAAAACAGGTAGTTAATTAAAAATAGTCGGTTAACTGATAATCTATGGCATGTTTTTTGTTTGTGTTTGAGCAGAATAAAAGTTGTCTGCCTCAAAATGATTTATCTAGCCTGTGCAGAAATCTTTTGCCATTTACTTCCCTCCTGCCACAAATGGCTTAAATCTAGACATCTTCCTCTACTATATAATTAACCCTAATCTATTGGGATAGTTAGGGGTCATGCAGCATGGACAAATGTCTTTTTCAGACTTAACCTATTCTGTTCACCGGCCAATCAATCTATTAGCTATCGCTGATTCTACTTGCATTATTAAGAGGGGCCTAGAAATTTAGGGCATGCATGTTTTTATCTGCTCCAACACAGCGGCCCCGTTTGGCAAAGGTCTAACGATTGCCTGTAAAAATTCTTGGATGGATATCTTTTTTTTTCTTGGCTCCAATAATATAGTAAAACTCATGGATAAGGTTATGGGTACACTGGAAACTTGATACAGTTAGATGCATGTGATACATGTACATCTTGTTTTATTTAGAACACGCAAATACTTTTATGAGTAGGATTTGATTCTTAAGAAGTCCGGTTTTACTACTTTGGATCAGACGTGAAGAAGCTAGCTGGGCTGCTGGCCACTGGAAGCATGGCGAACCAGATATAAAGCCAATATATATTGGATCGATGTGCTCCAACAAGTAGACTTACGTCCTTCGATGATATATAGATATATACCACGTGCTATAGCCAGTATGATATTGCTTTGAGTATAGAATTCATCTTATTCTTATATACTAGCTAGTATATACTATATATTATCAACTAGCCTAGAGTGTGCCTGCATGTTCGGCTTACTCCAAGAGCCTTTGTATTCTTTTTTCCCTATAAAAGAACGAACACATTCCACCCATTTTTAACCAGCAAGCAGTTAGGATAAATATATTGTTACATGTCAGCGGTCTTAAGGTTATCTCGTGCAATACCACATAAGAGTTTTTATGATGTAGAGGAGAAAAGGAAAATTGAAAGAAAATAAATATGTAGGTCGTTGTTTTACGAAACAACCACCTCGCGAGTAAGAATTTAGGACTATAAGACATTCTTTCACACCATTATATGAGTTGTTTTTGTCATATAACTTACAACGTTCATTGTTCCAATGAAGGATTGATGATTGGATTATGGGGGAGAACATAAAAGACAGCCTTATGTCTCTTTGTTATGTGACTATATCAATCATCTATATATGAGACAACACACATATACTTTCCCTTGGCTCCTATGTTATTTACAAATGGTAAAAAACTGCCTTATGACATGATTTATTTGTGGAGAAAATAATGTCAAATATTTTAAAAACAAATACAAGAAAATGCCGAATACAATCACTTTCATGCACGTAGTGTATCACAAGCTGTATACTGTAATAGATAAATTCAATCAAAGGATGTTTTGACCGAGGTTATATCCCCACATATATACTAGAGTGCTTGAAACGCCTATAAATTTATCTTTTCAAAACAGTTGAATTTGAACTAGGAAGCATACTGACAGACGGTCAGATCAATGTTATCTTTTTGGTCAGCCAGCAGCAGAAGCGACTGTATAACAAGGTCCATGGGATAACAGTAAAAATAGGAAACAGATAAGTAAGCGAGATCAAGGTGACATGCAGACAGACCTCGGGGGAATAGGTGGAGGAGGTGACGGTGCTGCCGCCAGTGGAGCAGTTGCTGCTGGCGCACAGAGGAAGTGAGCAGCGGAAGTAGTCGCCGCAGCTGGCGGCGCAGAGCCCGCCGAAGGAGAGCTGCAGATCCCAACCATGTCGTCACATGCTGCTGGCACTGGTACCACTACCACCCCACCTTCAGAACCACCACCGCCACCGCCTGCTGTCGCCGCCGCCCTCTGCAGCGGTAACGCCTCGCCTGTGAACATAAATATTCGAACGATTGGTCACCCGGCATGAAATAGCTAGGATTACGAAGTCCACCATGATCCACGCTAGCTGATATTATACATATATATTAATATATACACCTGTCGTAGTTATGTGAAACGACGATCTGTCTGTGCTCTTCACTGTCCTGTACATCTGCAAACCAAGGGGATGAGATCGGTTAGTTTGTGTGAGGTTCTTTGTGGAATCATGATCTGGTTAGTTTTTTCTGTCGCGTGTATGTGCGAAGGCGCACGGTGAAAGTATCATGTTGTGACTAGCTTGTCGTTCCATTGCGGCCAAGCTACATATAGATGCCGTTTGTTTGTCACCTAGCACTTGACCAAGATTCACCAGGGGACAAAGTAGTTTACCAATAATAGAAAGAACACCCGTAAAAGTGATGGAAAAAACAAAAAGGAGCCATCATGCACCAAGATTCACAGAGTTTTTTGTTCTTTGCTTGTGTAAATATTTGATGGTGGTAGCTTCCCTTGTATGAAATTATAATATGAATGATGTGTATCCTGTTCATTTTCTTCTTGCTTCCTTCTGCACGTACCTGGAGGTGGCTCTTGACATGTGCGAGAGTTAGATCCTTGACGTTCATCAGCTCCAGCACCGACTTCGGCGTCGCTCCTGCCGACAGTCAGCGGCCGCCACAAAGAACGGATCGCGCACGCCAGCAGAAAAGATCATCAGAGAATTGAGCATAAATAATAAACTTGTGCAGAAGGGAGGGGAATGCAAGCAGCATATCGAACGGATCATGCCGAGTTTTAGCATGGCGCACGTGAATAACGGCATATATGCTTACTCTCATGGCCGCCGAGGAGCTCGACGGCGTGCACGAAGCGCGCGTGGAGCGCGGTGGTCCAGCGCATCCGCGGCGCCCGGGCGCTTCTCTTCGATCCGGCTGCGGGCAGGGAAGACCTGGCGGCCGCGCGCTTGAACGCGCATCCCTGCGGCTGGAGGTGGCCTCGCCGTCCGGCTGCGTCGTCGGCGAGCACCGACGTGGCGAGCCCCAGGCTGAGGCCGGGGACTCCGCGCCGGGACTAGGGTTTGCAAAGAACCCAACCTCGCCGCTTCCTTCAGCGTACGTCGCCGTGCTAATTGGTTCTGTCGGCGGCGGAGGCTTCGCCACCGCCGGTGCGTCAGATGCAGCGGCCGACGAGGCGGCGGGCGGGCTTATCTGGAGGGAGAGATTCGGTAGGCTCCTTTGCAGCATTGGGAGATCAAGCAAATGGAAAGTCACGGTTGCAGGTGTTGTGTTCCACGATCAAATGGAGCAAGGACACCAAGTTCCTAGCTAGCAATCCGCTACCTCCTCTTGTGATCGATCAAGTGGTCGTATACTTGTCGAATCGATCAAGCGGAGTCCATGGAGGGGAGGATCGGGAGAGTTATATCCGCGGTGGTCCGGCTGGTGATCAAAGAAGAGGAAAGAAGACAGGAGAGAGAGAGAGAGAGAGAGAGAGAGAAGAGGAGATGAGGAGAGAGATGGCAAAGTCAGGGCTGTAGTGGTACAGTCACTGAGAAAGAGAAAGAGAGAAGGAGTGCGGATGGTGGATTTGAGCAAAGTGGCAAGTGAAAAGGAGAGAGAGAGAGAGAGGGGGGAAAGGAGAGGATTGGAGCATGGGGCGTAGCGTAGTGATGAGAGAGGCAAAAGAAGATGTGGTGATTAGGTCATGAGTGGTTTATGATTTGGTCCTTTCCTTTGGGAATGCTGCTTAAAGAAGGGTGGTGGTATGTACAGTAAACTTTGGAGGGCAGGGTGTATAAACTGAAGGTACTGGTGCTTGAAGGCTACAGGTACTATCTTTCCTGACCTGCATGTGCAATCTGACAAGGGAACGTACGTACTGTAGCGAATGTGGGTGGTTATGTATGGTCTGAATGTTCAAAACGTATAGTTCGTCTCTCATGTCATGATGTTTCAGGTGGATAAATAATTACTTTATTTATACTCTATATATGTTGACTAGAAGTCGGGAAAGAATGAGTATTTTTTCTGGAAATAACTACTCCTCTATTTAAAATTATAAATTATTTTAATTTTTTAAGAGTTCAAAGCAGAGAAAATTATAAAGATTAATGCCACTAAATAGGTATACTTTTTTGGAGTAATAAAGAACCTAATGGCACTTAGTTGGTATCATAAATGCTAAATTTAATCAAACTTAAGATGTTTTGACTCTCAAAAAATTAAAAATAACCTATAATTTGGAATGCGGGAGCACAAAACAATTGTCTGTGCACTGTGCTTACTATATCTATATTTCAAATTTAATCCACTTCAATTCTATTCTAGGTTTTTTTTTTTCTAGTTTTGATCAAACTTTTTTCAAAAATATTAACATTAACAACTTCAAACAAACACACTATCAAGACATATTTCATTAAAAATAATAAATTTAATATCATGTAGTAGTTGCTAAAGTGAACACCATTTCATGGAAGGCTACTAATCAAAAGAAATGTTTGTTCAAATACTGTATTCACGTCTAAAAAATTCCTATGAGAAGAAGCAATATGTTTTCGTGCTTGGTCATTCCATAGGCTTGCAAACGATAGGATTGAGATGACTAGGTTGCTGCTGCTTTGATCTTGTTTTGACTTTTTTTTTTTGGACAACTTGACGGCTACATTTTCTTCACCGCATGTTATTCATTCAATTCAATTCCAAAATATAAGTCACTCTAACGTTTCTAACTACATAGATTTTGTTATGTATTTAGATATACATTTTGACTAGATACATAGTAAAATCTATTAAAAAATAATAATTTATAATTTAGAATGGAGGAAGTCAAAAATCAATCAAAGTTATAAAAATTAGGTGGCGATTTTGATGCAAAAAAATTGCAAAAACTAAAGTATTTGTTCATATGCTGGAAGTAAATATTGCTTTTTTTTTACACTACTGGTCAAAGTTGAGGCTGCATGCCATAGGTATGCAGTATGCTAGGTGCTACTAGGCTATAAAGCTACTGGTATAGGACAATAATACCCTGAAACACACACACGCACAATATATAGATCAGGTGCGTGTGCTGGAATACGCATCATGGTTTTCACAGTCCTGTGCCAGAGTACATGGTTTTGATGATCCTAGGTAGTATATGGGCTTATTTATAGCTGAAGCCCAACACACAGTGGCTATGAATACGAGTGATATTTTAGAGAATGTTCAACACTTGAATGAGGAGACGATGGCCGGTGGGAACTGGGGAGGGGGCCAATGCAGGCACTGATTAAACATGGTAGGGTGAGGTCTGACAACAATCCAAGCCAACCAGGGCTACCACTGCGCTGCAAAGATAGCTAGCTAGGTCGCCTTTTGATCTGATCATCTGAATGATCTGCAGCGGCGCGCGAGTTAAACGACAAATAAAAAGTGACAGTGTGTGCCTTTTGATCTGATCATCTGGGATCTTCAGCGGATGCAGTGACAGTGCAAAAGGGGACCGATGCAATGCAGTGCAAAAAGGTGTAAAACCCGGGGCTGACGGCCTCTTTGGGTTGGGGTTGGGGATGCACATTTTCAGCAAAGCAGAGGTATAATGCCCCCGGGCGAGGGCGCTGGGGATCTTTCCATATTCATGAAAGGGAAGCAGGAAATTAATTAGAAGGTGCTATCGATCGCGAGCTAGCTAGCCAGCCCGTCCGTCCGCCGTGGGACGCCGCTGCGACTGCGAGCTGCTCGGCGGCAGGCCGTGACAATGAATGTGGCGGAATGCGACAACACGAGATGGGCACTACTACTGCCGCGGTTAGCTGCACCGCTGGTGCGAGCGCGAGAGTGACACGAGCTAGTTGGTGTTGCAGCCTAGATATAGCTGTACTCCTAGATAGCTATAGCAGGATGATGAGTAGCTATCCTTCCTTGGCATACTTATGCATTATAGGTTCGAGAGACGAGAGGGATATTAGACGGGGAATGCACAGTGATGACTCGATGATTTGGTTACTGATGGAACGAATTGCGCGCGCGCGTGCGTGCAACATTTGTTGAGAAGGAATCTGTCTGTCAACTTACCTGAAGATATCATTCTTCATACTTTCATAGCCGATCCACGAGCAAGCAATACAAATACAATCCACAGAAGGTAGCAGGCCGAACCAGCACGCACGTGTGGCGATCACGTGATGAGCTATAGAGCAAGGCCGGCCGGGCCGCCGGGGTCGATACTATACTACGGCTGAGCTACGTACGGCCGATCGATCGCCCAGGCGGAGAGCGAGCATAAACAAAAGAGGGGGCAAAAGTACGGCTCCTTAGCTACACTACATTCCGATCTCGTCGTCTTTCACATAACCTGTGTAATCGAATCGCCCAATGAGGTCCCCCCAAATTAACCCGGCCGGAAAGCAACAGCGGATGAGAACAAGCAGGAGTCCTCTCTCCTCGCGGCAAAGGCGCTCGTCAGCCCGCGCCCCGCGGCGCCGGTACGGCGATCCCGACCGCCGGGCGCGCGCCGCGCTCAGCCGTAGCGCGCCGCGGCACGCGCGGCCGGGGAGATGCGAACAAGCGGGAGGAACTTCTCGAGGCGGCTAAACAAATGGGCATCAGGCAAGGGAATTTTGATCCGCGTTGTTTAGCGGCCCGGGTCAGCGCCTAACGCGGCGTGTTCCTCGCAAAAAGTTACGCGCGGCATTCCGGTGGCCGATGCGCTGCTGGCCGCCTGGCCCGCGTTAATGCTGGCTTTGGCTGTGCCGCCCGCCCGCCCGCACGCATGCGCCTGTGTGCGTCGTGTACGTATGTGCGTGCGTGCGTGCCCTGGTCTTCTTGGTCCGGGGCGCCGCGGGTACGTCCGTCCGTTAGTTTAATCGATGTTGCGAGTCGGTAGCCCTGTCTGCCTCCTTTGCTGCCCGTGTACGTACGTATTAGTCCATGGTGTGATGGTTTGTGTCTGTCTCCGCGTACGTATGTCGCAAAAAAAACCGCGATGCGATGCATGGATATACGTACGTTTAAGGACGCGCGTGATACAGGCGCGACATCTCGTCGTCCTCTCCTACCTACTACGCGCATGCATGCACGCTTCTTTGCGAACTCAATAATAATGCACCGGCGGGGCAAACGGCATTATTCCGAGCTTAGACCATCAG
The DNA here is from genome assembly GCA_015844335.1 of Chrysopogon serrulatus. Classification (NCBI taxonomy): domain Eukaryota; kingdom Viridiplantae; phylum Streptophyta; class Magnoliopsida; order Poales; family Poaceae; genus Chrysopogon; species Chrysopogon serrulatus. The sequence goes on from JADLZL010003062.1 coordinate 222,647, forward strand.
TCAAAAGTCGCTAGTACTGAAAAAGCGTTAGAGCGCGTACTGTGGGCCTCACCGCTGGCATCGATCCCTAATCCTGGGTAAAAAACTTACTGTATGCCTGTTACGTGCATGATGCATGCATGCTCGTGGATGGGACACTGCTGCTGATGGCTAGAGGCATGCAGATTGCAGAGGCAAAGCGTTAGGCACCTGCTGCCTGAGTGCCTGGCACGACGCAGGCAAGGCCCTGGTAGTGGGATGATGGCCAAAACGAGAGAGTGTGGCGCTCGTGTTGACTCGTCTCTCTCCACCGACGTCGTCAATGCATGATGACGTCGATCGTGCACTACTACACAACATGAGATCCCCATTGCAAGATTCCCAAGCTAGGATGTCGTCGTCGTTGCACGCGCCCGTCGTCTCCCAATTATTCGCGCCGTGCACCGCTAGCTAGCTACTAGCCGCGCGCGGCACAGACTGCAGACCTGCTGCACGTACGTACAACGTACGTGCGTACTCGATGGCCCGCGTGGACCTGTTGCCTACTAGGAACTTGCGTGGTCTCCCACAAGCCCAAGTGATCCCCCCTTCCTTTCTTTCCAAAGCTATAGCCGCAGTGGTCGGTGCAGGGCAGAGTGGGCACGCACGTACTACGTACTGGTCGACCGCGACGTGGTGGTGGCCTCCGTCCAAAAGCTGCCGGCGCGCCGAGTAGCCCCGGGGAACGCATGTGCCCGGCCGGCCACGGGCCACGCCGCGGTGGGACGGAGCGCATGATTGATCGGCCACTGACCCAGGCCCAGCAGCGAGCCGGCCGTGGTTCCCGGCGCGGAGGCGCGCCCAGCAATCAGCCGTGGTGATGGTCCCCGGGCGCGGGCGATTTCCAGGCCGTTTCGGTGGGAGATCGCTGCCTTTCTCCGTGCGATCATTGCGGCCTGACGGCCTCTCCCCTCGGCTTATTACGTTTTGCCGGCTCTTTCCGTCCGGCTCGGTCTCTGTGGCCTGGAGCTGGACGGGGACGGGCGATCTGGTCGACTCGACGGGGGTGACTGGGACTGGACGGACCACGACCCGGAAATCCATGATGATTTCTCCACTGCTATACCTGACGGGTTTTCAGGAGGACTGCTGCTAGGCGAACTCCGGTGTCAGTTGATTGAACAGCTAGTAGCACGCAGCAGGTGTTTGTTTGACAAGGCCACGGAGTTTTGTTGGGTCGGGTTGGGGCCGGCGTCATGTGTTACGCGACAACAGGCGCGCGTCCAAGGAGTAGACGCCGAGCGCAGGACGAGAGCTGTTCGTCTGTGTTTGTGTTTCACAGAGGACACGTACGTCGTCGAACCGTTCTTGACCGAGCCCCAGGGGCTCCGGCTTCTGCTTTCCCGAGACCCTAGTCGACTGACTAGTACGTTCAGTCGCCTGTGTGGCGTACGGAACGGGTAAGCATTTTTGGTCAGGGAAGCCACACATTAATTTCCTGCAAAGAGCTGAGATGTATATTAAATCAGAGCACTGTCCACCGTTGATTGAACACAAAGAACATTGATGAAACAAAAAGGAAATAAAATCAACAAAGGAAAGCACTGGTTTTTTTAGCCCAGCACCCTTGAAACTCTCTGATCATATGCAGTGTTTTTCGTTAAGTCAAGACCAGGCTAACAAAAAACTGACCTGAAAGTCTGCAGCTTCATGGGCCATCTGTGTGGGCCGTGTCGGTGTTCTACGCAAGTTCAGGCCCATCACCCATGAAGCGCAAAAGCCCTCGAGCATTCCCCGACATACTTAGGACCGGGTCCGATTGGAGCCCAATTACCCCACCCGCGTCCCAAACCAATCGTCTCGCTCGCACCTGCGGTCTCAGGCGCATCGGTCTCGCCGCTGCACAGACGCCGGAGACGACGACGGCGGCGAGATGACGGTCTTCCACTTCCTCAACTGCGCCTTCCTCACCTTCGGCCCCCACGTCGTCTACTACTCGGCCACCCCCTTGTACCTCCCTTTCCCTGCTTCATATCTCTCCCTCTCTGTCTCCGTGAGATCCGTATGCTAAACATGCGGGATCTGCGTTTGTTACTTGATCTGGTCGCTTTGTTGCGTGATCTGCACCGGAGAGTCCCAACGCTTGATGGTGCTAGTTCTGTTTTTGACCCGGCTTGTGGGATGGGGCTGTAGTCAGTGCAATTGCAGTGAATTTTGTTCAGTGAAGTTGGTTGGCAAACTTGCGTTGCACTGTTTGTTGGGATTCAGAGCTTAGTTTCAGTGGATTAAGGTTTCTAGTCGCAACTAGTTACCTGAGCTGCAATTATTGTGGTGTTTTACGAGCTTTACCTGTCAGGTAAGCTCACTTCGTTCGAGTGGAATATGCTGGTGAATTACACACTAGCAATATGAAATGATGCTACTGGTTGTTAAATCCTGTGAAGAACTTAATGGACCAGAAGTGTAAGTAAATGCTACTGGATCCATATTGTCAGTGAAGACTAGAGAATAAACTCATGATAATTATGAAATACTTAATTGCATTCTGGAGTGGAAAAGATTACATTGAAAGTATATTCATGTAAATAACAGGCCGACAAGTTGAATTGTATTAAATGGTTGCTTTCTTTTGTCTGTAGCCTTCAGCTTGTGGCAACGTACCTTTTGTGACTTAACAGTCTGAATATCTCATTACTGATCTAATGCAATAGTCACATCCAGTTCAACTACACCCTATTTATGTTTTGACTGTCAACCACTTGAGCAATGACGGTGTCTATCCATAACCCATGGAACATGTAGACTAGTTCATGGATTCTTGGCAATGTATGCCTAGCTGACCTAGTTTTATCTGAACATACAAGAAAACAGTGTTCTGCTTCGAAAGGTTCTTTGGACTAAACATTTTTATCCAATCATCTGTTTCAGGTCAGAATATGATACAATCGGCACTTCTGTAAAAGCAGCTGCTGTTTATCTTGGAACTGCACTTGTAAAGGTCAGCAACCAGTCCAGGATTCTTATGTATTGTGAAACTTAAAGCAGTAAAGGGATACATCTAGTTCAAAATCACGATTAGATGCAAGTCTGGGAAAACAAATCTTTTTATTTGGGCACCAAATAACATGAGAAATTACAGAAGGAAAAAAAGAAAATTAAATGTTACCTCTGCATTATTGACTTGTTCAATATAGATAGGTGAAACCCAAAATTTTGTATGTACAATAACAACTTGAGGGTATGCCTAGTTTTTGGATTCTTTTGGCGTTATTTTGGTTCACAAATCTTTTTGTGCCTAGTTGTGCTTTGTCATATTTCCCAGTGAGAACCATGGTTGTTTAGCCAAATAATTATGATTAATTGATCTCTTTACCTTGTTTTGTCTACCTTTTTTTATTAATATTTGATGCTCTTTTAGTAGTTTTTCCTGTTAATAACCTTAATATATTCTGCATCCTACATACATCCTTTTGATTTTTAATGCAAACTTTTGCCTTGAGCATAACATGACACATAAGGAACAGATTTTTCTTTGATTCTTTTAAAGAAGTTATTCTTCCTTTCCCAGATTTCAATTTTCTGTAGTTTATTTTGCATGTTATAAAGTTTTGTTCTTAACTTTCAGCCGCTGATGTTACTTGTGTAATTCCTTGCCATACCTTTTTTTATGCTTATTATCATGATAAGTTCAGTGAACCAATGGTAGTTAATTGGCTGCTAACAATCCTATATCATATTGGCAGCTTGTTTGCTTGGCAACATTGCTCAAAGTACCTGAGAATGATAGCTTTGATCCCTATCAGGTATATTTGCTACATTTTATTTGACACGCAAAATACACTTTGATTCCAACTTGGTGTCCTCTAATCTATCCTGTTGTTTCCACTTTCAGGAGTTAATGAAAATTTTTATTGGATTCATAGATGTAGCTGGACTGTATTTTGCTTTGACACAGTTGACCCACAGAAACATCTCGCAGAACCATAAGTTCCAGGCTGTTGGTCTTGGTAAGTACAGAGTTGTCTCTGATATGATTCTTGTCAATTATCAAACTGCATCCATGCATACGGTGACATTTATTCTCTCTTCTAATATTGCATCTCCATCCTGTACCTTTTCTATTTGTCCTTGCGTGCTATGTGCTGAAAGTATATGCTTAAGCTTTACTACCGGTGCCCATCTTGAGTTGCAGTGCACCTAGTTTTCCTTGACATGGTTTTGGCATGGATATATGGAAGCGCACTTAGGCCCTGTTTGGATGTCCTAAGAAAATGAGAGATCCAAACACTTGGGTTCTAACAATGAGATTCTAGAATCCAACTATGTACCCCAAACTACTATTTGGAGATTTTCAATCTGCAAACCTTTTTTTTATCCAGAATCCAGATTCTACATTCACTATCTAGAATCCAGAATCTCACTCTGAGAATGAGATACTGGTTACTTTCAGTGGTATCTGAAATCTGACAACATCTCGTTTTGTTAGTTTCTCTGCATAAATTTGTGGAAAAATGCGATATTTTGGCACTTTCTCTGTATGAAAGCTTTGTTGTCACTTATCATCAAAGGCTGGTTTTGGGTTTTCAGGTTGGGCTTTTGCTGATTCAGTTCTGCACCGACTGGCACCTCTCTGGATTGGGGCAAGAGGGCTTGAATTTACATGGGAGTATATATTTCAAGGACTTGAAGCAAATGCTAATCTTGTATGCACTCAATACTGTGTGAAAATATAGTATTAGATTCCTTGATTTGAATAAAGCAACTTCCTAGCGCTGCAACTCATTTAACATATTTGTCAACAAGAAGAATGCTGATTTATGTTTTTCTACAGGTGATGACCCTCTCCCTTGCTGCATTAGGATCCTTGATGTGGCTTAGGAAGAACAAACCTAGGACTTTGATTCCAATAATTTATGCATGTGCTCTGCTCTTGGCAACAATGCCATCTATCACCAGGTAAAGAAAGCTCCACTTTGTTTATATGTTCTTATTTCCCCTGTTTTCTGAAACAGAAAGTGCTTTATTGCAAGAAATAACAATTTCTAGATGTGTATGTCATTTTTTTTTTTTGTTATTAAGCCATGTCTGTAGATTATTCTAGCATCATTTGTATGGACTTGAGACTAAAAGGTTTCATGGTTGTTGCCTGTTTAGTCAATCAGACTCAGGAAGATTTATCTGAGTTCTTAGCTGTTTCAATACCATGCATGGATTAGATATCACTTTTTTTTTTTCCTCGACCTAAACTTTTTAGATTTAGAAGTCTTAGTTTTCCATCTCCATTGGATGCATCATCATGATGTGGAAGGTTCCATGAATACCTTGAATTCTTTTCGCTTGCTGCCTGTTAATCAAACTTGGTACACCAAAGGGCATTTGAGTTTTCTGTTCAACTACAGCTTGAGTAGTAATTAATCTTATTCTTTGAGGAGTTATGGTAGTTCTTATTTACCTAAGCTAGGACCAACTCTTGCATATGTTTCATGCTACCCAATTTTAGTGGATTATATATGTTCTATATTCTCCACTGACCGGGAAGTACCATTCTTTACCAATCATTGTTTATTGCATGTGTTTGATGCTTTGTACTAGTTCTTTAGTATCACTATCGTATTATTCACTGGGCCAAACATGCTCAAATATTGCAGCTACTTGAGGAGGTCATTGGAGTGGCAGACACCAAAGGTGGTTGGCTTCGAGCTCTTCTCCTCACTTGTTATGGCTTTCATCAGCTGGCAGCTGTTCTCGGCTTGTCAGAGACCGATGTAATAAGACATCCATAGCACTGCTGATTTTACGTGTGCGATTTGATGCTCCTGAAGATGCTTCATGATATGTCAGAAGAATCAGGATGATCCTTTCACTACAACTCTTCTTGGCGTTCGGCTATAGAACATTTTACTTAGAATCATCTGTTGTGAGCTGTAGAGCAGAAACCTATGCCTCAAATCAAATGAGTTATTCTGTAACAGATGCTCATGTAGGCGTTTGATCTGAAACATTTTGTTTATTATTCTTATTACAGCGTGCATTTCTGTTGCTCTCTTTACTCGCGTGTCGCGTCATATAGCGTATAGATCAGATCAGATAATTCAGGAATCCCGCAGAATGGAAGAATAAAAAAACTTCGGATGCATTGCTCCCTCTCGTGCAGTCATGCTACGAAGCATATCATTTGATATTCAAGATATCATGATGTTTGTGCATTATGATTTCAGAGTGTTGCAAAACCAAATGAAGTCCTCTTGATGTGAACATCTGGAGATCAAATTGCAGACCTCGACTCCAAAAACATGTTTCCACAGTATTCATCAATTGTCATGATTACATACCAAAGTAAATTGAATCGAAAGCATACATTATCACGTTTTATATATATATAATCACGGCTTATACGAGGCAGAGGCGACAGCCGAGTGGCTGCTACGGGGGGCAGAGGCGCGCTGCGCACCCCCTACTCGGACTCCTCGACGGCGGCCTCCACCCGGAGCAGCACGAACCCGACGGCGACGCCGACGAGCACGAGGCCGTTCATGATGGCGGCGATCCTGAAGATCTCGGCGGCGGCGTTCATCTGTGCGCCGAACGCGCTGCCGCTGCGCCGGTTATTGCCCGCGGGGCTGAGCGACGCCACGATCTTGGCGAAGGAGTAGTCGGCGGTCTTGCGCACCCCGAGCATGTTCACCTTGTTGAGCCCCTTGAGGCCGCTGTAGCCGTAGGCGTTCATGCCCTCCACGTACGTGACGCCGCCGGACCGCTTCGTCTTGGCCGCCGGCGCCGCCAGCGACGGGATCGTTGCCACGGCGAACGACGCCATCGCTGCGTTGGGTGGACTAGCTACAGAGCTTGCTGGCGACGGGCAAGACAAGCAGTGAGAAGCGAACAGGTGACTGTAATGCAGTAGTACGGAGAACTGGAACGCCGGCATGAACCAGTGACGCTTACCTGTGGCTCGTGAGGAAGACGAGTGCGGCCGGCCGGGTGGTGGTGGTGGATGATGGGATGGCTTCGAGCGGCGGGCGGGCGGAAGGGCGCGCGGTTTTGTACGGGAGATGAGAGGAGGATAAGGCGGGGAGGGGAATGGACGGTTGCCAAGGGGAAGTTTATCCTTGGTGGTGACATGGAGGAGGTCCATTTGGTGGACAGAGGGACGCTGATTGGCCAGGGATGGTCCACACAAGCCTATGCTTTCGTCTTCCTGATTCCTCCTCCTCCTCCTGGAGGCGTCCGTGGGATGCACACGCACACGCTGCGTGCGGCTTTACAGGCTACTAGGAGCGTACGTGCGCAATGCCGCACGTGCAGTTGGTGGTCGCGCCTGTGTGTTGTGGTGAACTGGTATTCTGAAGGTTCGTTCGTTTGTAGCGGTAATAGGCCTAAAGCTATGTATATGGTTGTGCTTTTTTTGTATGGTATACGCTTCTGCATGTAAAAGACATAGTAGCTACTCAAGGTTATCTCTAAGAACGATTGACATAAAATTAGGAAAATACACGATCGAATGGTAGAAGCTAGTGAATTTTACATTGAATAGCTTTTTGCTTTTCAAGACAATATATATCCTCTTTTAAATATGGTGGCACAATAGAACTGCTAGCGGCAACAGCAAAATAGACACATGAAAGAGTCCGGTATGGTGAATTCCTCCTATACATATGGAGGATTTTTCTTAACAATCACGTGATGGTCGTGCGGTGGATTAGACGTCAGTGCGCCGGCTTAAAGAGGGAAAAAATAAAGCTGATAAAAAATAAAAAATAAAAATAAAAATAAAGATCTACTTATGTTGCGGCATGAACAGTAGGCGGAGCTCTGGGAGGCCCCGGATTCCTTCCAGCATAAAGATCTACTTATGTTGCGGCTGTCGTTCACTAGCGACTTTACACAGCCGGATCTTTCTATTCTATTCTACTAGTTAAATGCCCCGTGCGTTGCAACGGAAACATATAATGTCACAATAACATACACAACAATTTTCTATCTTCAAGGATATAATTTGAATACAATCAGATAGTTATTTAACTTAATTATGAGACCATTGCACGAGCAACTATAAAACATAGCATCAACAAGTATGCAGTTCAATAGCTAGAGCTAGGTGGGGAGACACGAGCACCTCGGGTTGTAGGGAGACACGATATACTACAAATGCCTTACTCCTTGTTTTAATTGTCGGTACTGCACAAAAATTTGTTGAAGCACAACTTTGCTGCTTGATTTAGCGGTTAGCACTGCACAGAAATTCCTTGCTTTAACTGTTAGCTTTTCTATTTGTTATTATGGTTAGCTCTGCACAAAAATTTGTTATTTCAATTGTTAGCTCTGCATCAAGAATTTGTAAATCATTGAGCCAAGCATGCAGTCCTAAAAAGCCTTAATTTAAGTCTTGTGAAATACGGAGTGCTCAACAGCTTTGTAAGGCAGCATAGTTGCTTAACGTAGTAAACAATGGAAAAGGCACAAGGAGAAGGTGCTAACAAATGCATGATTGTGGAGGAATCAAACCAAAGATCAAGTATCTCACCTTGCCGTTTATCTTTCTTCTGTCTTATCATAAATGTTCTCTTCTGAACTGGCAAATGCTGCGCCCAACCATAAATTCTCATTGGGCGACCAAGCCAATTCAAGGTTTTATAGTTAAAAAATCATCTCTATCAAACTATTTTAGCTTAAGAACTTTGTAAAATAGTGAAACATATTGTTTTATATCATTCAAAATGCCAAACAAAGAGCTTGAATTTGAAATGCTTGAGCAGCATGGCCAGCATAGGTGCAGCAGGATATTCAGATTTAGGAAAAAAAAAAAAACAGAACACAGCAGAACCTTGCTTAAAAAGGACCAAATGAATAATTTACAAAGCTCCAATATTCAATCAATAATAGTATGAAAAGTAGGTTGTATGCTTCTAACATCTAAGACTGTTATAACTTGGTCGGTATAGTGTGGATGCACACTGCCTCTATCTTACTAATCTGTCTACCACTTTTATTTTTATTATCAAGAACTTTAGAAAGCAAGTGTTCTCCAACTAAGATTTGGTGCTAAAAAAATATGAAACTGCAGATATCTTTTACCAAGTCTGCTACACATTCTAATAAATGGCATGATTATAAAATACATATGTGAAGAGATCATCAAAACTGTTGCTAGGGAAATTCACCGTGCTTACATAAGCTTTCATAAAAAAAACTTAAAATTAAGAAATGAATACATAATCATTGTAGACACGAACCGGAATTTCTTAGTTTGTTTTAATGTATAGCTTTTGTCCTTATTCACTAACAAATCAAGCACCAACAAGGAATTTCTTTTCTCTATCACGTAAAGAGCAAATCATCCAGGAACACTAATACCTATCTATCCATCTGAAACATATAACGCATGCAACAATAATGGTTTCTCACTTTCTGATGTACTACAATGCACAGAAATGATTGGAAATAAAGAAATCTGTGAACATCTGAGCTCTGTGCATTGAAATTTTATTGACTTCTGGTAAAGAATTGAACTATTGACTGATTTGATTTGAGGAAAAGTTAAGGGATTTATGGTGAGCTCTGTGCATTGAAATTTTATTCCTTTTTTTCTTTAATGAACGTAGGATGTCTGAAGCAGTGAGGTCAAAGTTTTCGGCAATAGAATGTAGTAATAAATAACAAACTCTCAAGCATGGATATTCCCTACTCGACTTCCCATCTTCCCTCATACTAATATTTTGATGATGCTTTTTGTGCTACCTCTGCATGGCGCATGGAAATTCGAACCTGCTCACATTCTTTCTTTCCTTGTACTTTAGTATTCATTTGTGCTGGATACTAACTAAAGAATACTTATCTACGTCCAGAGGCTTTTGGCATGTATGTTGTCTCGTTTGTTGGAATGTTTATCTACCTCGACGCGCCTTAAAAAATGCACCGGAGGAGAGAAACTCGATCTTACCTTTGCAGGGAGAAGAGAGGCATCTCTGAATGCTCAAGCATACCATAAACAAATATGCACTCCTCATAGAGGTCGGGCAAATGGTGGAGGTTTGGCAGGTGCTGCGGCAAACCGCTGGCATTCACGCTAGGCAGCAGCGATACCCAAAGTCACAGCTGGTGCTTGGTGGAGTGGCCGGCCAAGAGAGGCTACTACCTGCGACTGCGAGGTCTGTCTGTAGCTTGGACAAAGACGGTGATGTGGGGCTGGCGGTGCGGCTGTGGAGAAGGACATGCTGCATGGGTAGGAAGCGCGGAGCGGAGTAGGCAAGCCCCATCGGATCCACACCATTGGGCGAGAGAGGGGCACGAAGACGTGACCATTGGGCAAGAGAGGGGCGCGAAGACGCATGCGCAGCTGACCCTGAGCCGCCCGTCTGTCATCTGCAATTGTCCTGCTTCTGCACAGAAAAAAAACCTGCGCATGACATATACCTTCTCTCCAAGGCCATTATGGTTTGGTCACATCACATGGACTGGCTGGAGCTGGATATGTGCGTGCTTAGACTGACTCCAACAACAAAGACCTAAACGCGTGACCCATTCCCGGTATTGGGTCACGCACAGGAAAGGGCGACGGACGCAAATATCAGCTCTCTCTAACAACGAAGCCGAGCCCCATCCTCCCTCCCTCTCGGCGCTCTACTCCCTCAACCCCGGCGGCCCCTCCCTCCCTCTTCTCCTCCCTACCCCGGCGCCGCCCCCTCCCTCCCTCCGGGACCCTTGGTTGGGATGAGGCGGCGTCGGCAAGATCCCCTGGCGAGGAGGCGGCGGCGGGGCGAGGTCCGCGCGCGTGGAGGCGGCGGCCGGCGAGGTCCGCGCGAGGAGGAGACGGCCGCCGGCGAGATCTGCGTGCGGCACGGCCCCCTCTCGGCGTTCCCTCCTCGGCGAGTCCAGATTCGGCGGCGGGGCGGTCCGGCGGCGGCGAGCTCCGCCCGCAAGGAGGCGGAGGCCGGGCTCGAGATCTCGGCCGGCTGCCATCTTCACCTCCACGCCGGGCCAGGCGACGGGCGGCTTCGGCCTCGGGTGGTGGGGCCAAGGCTGGCGAGAGAGAGGACGCAAAAAGAGACGGAGGAGACACTTATTTGCGTTTCGATTCGGTGGGGAGGTAAAATGGGTTCTCCGAATGGGTCATCTGTTGGAAGGCGTTTGCGGTAGGTAAAAGCACTGTGCCGACGCAAAAATAGGTTTGGGTTGCGGTATGCGTCGCTTGTTGGAGTCAGTCTTAGAAAAACTGGGAGTCAACAAGGGGGCTTCACCGTTGGCTTCACCATTGTAGTTATAGACGGATCCGGACCAAGTTTTTTAGTAGTAGAGATTCTACTAGGGTGAAGTCTGTTGCGGTATTTTTCTCACCATCCTGTGACCGTGAGTCTCATCTCTCATTCGAGCGTGTGTGGCCGTGCAACACTTATCCGTACAGTAAACAATAGTACGAGACATACGATTAATATCCATGTAACAAACTTGTTACAAAACAATATGCCTGGACGATTGGATGCGAGAGATCTACAGCAACCGCCATGCATGTGCGGTTTTCCATCTACAGGCGACATCACCGTGGTTGCCACGGCGGCGCTGGTTCAACGAGTCATTCATACCTCAGCCCTCACATTTGCGTCGCCCTCATTTTACATCCACACATATAAGCTCCGTCTGTAAGCTCCACAGTCCGCACGATTCTTCGCGTCACTTTTTCTTCCTGTCCAGTTTTTTTTTTTTTTAGGGCCACGGAGTTCACACCTTTTTATTCATATATGTCGTCGGGATTTCCATTTCCAGGTCTCGTTCGCGAGGAACAGCCCAATGCGAAGACGCCTAGCCCAACAATCCTGTCGAATCAGTATTTCTGCCGAATTCTGCTGCAACGGCCCACTGGACTAACCAATTGGCGTGTCAAGAAGCCCCAGAAAGGCCATATAAAAAGTTAGAAATAAGCCCATCTACGCACTAGAAGGCCGCAAGCTCGCAACCCACAGCCAGGTACCAGGCCTAGGCCGGCGTGCGAATATGCGATGCCTCCGACCGTTGCGTCCACCCGCGCCGCCCACCGTGGCCGTGGGGGTCACTCGGTCTCTGTCCAGGCGCGTCGCTGTGCTCGCGTGTTCCCCGCCTCCTGCCTGTGGCCGGCTTTGGCGGGGGACCAGAACAAATTTGACACCACACCAACGGATCAACCACGGCACGGGAACAACAGGGATGATTCTGCTGTTACCACTGCGGCGTTCTCCGCCTGGCCATGCTCGTTGTTTCTCGTACCATACCAAATTTACCATGCATTTCGCGATCCATTATCTTCCAGGTACATGTAACCAGCTGAGACGCGTGATGAGGCAAGCACAGGAAGGACCATGTACATGTACGAACATTTAGCTATAGGACGTACGTACATACTGCATGTGCATCGCCATGATGAGAGTGAGACCAGTCCACCCTCGATCGGCTCTCCTCTCCGGTGTTTTGCCTGGATCCAGTCGACCGCTTCCTCGCCGGCGGGGGCCTCCTGACAGCGTATTTATGAGCGGCGGCAGCAAGTCGCGGAACGGACGAGCTGGACCCGGGCGACGCCATGAGTACGAATTGCTGGTGTGTGTTACAGGGATATTTGGATCGGCGTACCGCGTACTACGTACGTGATCGATGGCGATGGATTATGGGTACGCAAGGCAGCGCTTGGCGACACGGGTGCTTGCAATTACAAAGGAGGAGCGAGATGCATGGAATGGAATCCATGGCGCCAGCCATGCGTTGGGCTCTGACTCAACAGAACAGTGGCGGCCGGCGGATCGAGACTCGGCATGGGGAACGGGAAGGTTAGGTTACGTCCGATCCGATGGCCATCAGCATGATGGTCTCCCACAAAATTTTGTACCTTTCCAATTGTATGCTTGCTGATGAATGTGATGATACAGTAGTGTACTAGTACTACTAATCTGATGATCTTGGTGGCGACCAAGTTGTTCCATTTTCCTGGCACGACGTTAGCTAGGTTGTACTACGTGCCTGTTTGCGTTTCCATCCAGGTGCTGCGATCTGGGCCCCGTATGCTTGAGCCAATTAGTCGTCCGTCTGATTGGTATTGCAGGATCGATGACAGTCCAACGCCCAACGTACGTACCGTGTTGTTTTCTTTGCGTCACGAAAGATTTGACTTTTACGAAAGAGAACAATTTTGTTAGGAGTCGTACAAAACAAGTCAAAAGTCTATCTGGACAGACAGAGATGAGGCTCTGTCAATGCCAGTCACACTCACACCATACATGTGTCAGCTGTAGAGACAATTCGACACCATCGGACATTCGTTTCATTAGGCCTCAACAATCGTCGATTTCTTGGTTGGATGTACGGGGGAGAAGGTAATACACGAGTCACGAATACGGTAGCATGTGGCGATCCCTTGGATAGAAATGTTTGTTCACCTCGTAGTCGTACTCGATCAGCCGGTGTTGTCAAACCCAACAGGGTTGGTTGACTAGAAAAGAAAGCGCTCGTGCCACGAAACTCCGTCCATGTTCTGGTACTACTAGTACTGACATGCCCACGTGGACTCGGTCGGTACACGGTCAACAACCTCCCACGCCATCATCTTGGAGCAGCGGATATCATCTGTGCGTGCAGCGTGCTACAGCCTCTGGATCGTGCTGGCAGCAACCAGCAAGCAAGGGGATCAGGAGAGGATGCTGCTGCTGCCGTTGCTGCTGCCGCCCGGCCCGGCTGCCCTGCCAGCGCGTGCCGTCGCTCTCGCCGAGTCGCGAGCCGCCGCCCCGCACCACGGCAACGGCAGCGCCACCACGGTCCGCGCCCCTGATTGATGAGGGAAAAGCAAAGCCGCCCGCCCCCGCAAAACGAAAAAGCGAGGGGTGGCTTTCCCTGGCGGGTGCGCGCGATTTCCACCCGGGGCATCGAGTTGGCAGGCACCACCAACCATCCGGCACGGCGGCCCGCGCCGGTTGACAAGCACCGCACCAACGGGGACGTGACGCCCGGACGTCGGAGTCGCCCAACGGAATCAGTGCGCGCGCGAAGGCGGGCGGGCGGGCGGGCGGGCGGTTTTGGCGTTTTGGGCTAACGCCGGGCCGGAGCCGCAAAACAGCCGGTTTGCGTTTGGTGCTCGAGCTGGGCGGCGCTGATCGCCCTCAGCTACTACCCAACTTCACCATCTCATGCTAAAAAGCCTTGGCTTCGTTTCCATAGTCTGTAGAGTAGGTTTTGAAGAAGCTAGAAATGGCACAATGAACGGCTCAAATGTCGTACTCGTAGGATGAAACAAACAGTTCTGGTACGATTTATTATGCAGTTAGGAATATGGACTACTCCTATGTATGACAGGGATCCCTGTATGACATGTACTCTGTACTAAAGAGCCTGTCTGTTCCATTTTCTTATGGTTCCCAACATGCAGGCGCGGCAGTTCTGAACAATATTCAGAACGTAAAGGGCAGCTCGGAACACGCCCGCGCCACCTGCTGCCCCGTAACAAATCCAACTCACCCGGCTCCCCGCAAGACAACAACAGTGCTTCGAGATTAAGCAAACAGACAAAGCCAGCAAATAGAACAATTACCTTTTGAGATACAGCGCCGCCAAATGCACCAAAAGAAACTACCTGCTCAGCAACCCTGTCTGTGAGTCTGTCCATAAGCTTTACAAGCGACTTCACCATATAATACAAAATTTGCAACTGCCAAGTGCCAACAGCGCCCCAGAAAAAGGTCAGCATATGTTAGGAAGCAGGCCATTTCAGTCTCACCAGGATCCACTCTATTAACCAATTATCACATGATTAATTGGACTACTTTATTGCGCTGAGTTCTACCAGTAAAGCTAAAAGAGGCAAAAGAGAGAAAAAGTATCATCTGGAATGATAGCTCAAAGAAAAACTGTAGCAAGTAGACCATTACTATCAATGTCGCCTGAAACCGACCTGATGGGAATTAGCATGTACTACTTCGATAAATTCATAACAGGACTACACCAATACACTAACATCTAGGGAACAGCTGAGGGGATTCAACAACAAAACTGAAAAAAGGTAGAATCACCTATCATCATGTTATTCATGTTGCAAGAATCATACAAGCGGGCAGAGTCTATTTCATGGCCAATGGAGCCAATTTACAAGCAAGTACATGGAAAGGATGCTCCTCAAAATAATTAGGTGGTACATATAGATCTCCAACAAAATCTACAAACAAAAAACTCACATGCCTAGAAAAGGGGGGAAATAAGAATGAAGAAATATAACAGCCGCGCACCGCCACGTATTGCCCCTTGATGCCATGCTGAGATATTTGGATACAAAAAACAATACACAGAAGCACCTTGGCATCTCTTCTTCTATCCTCCTTTCAATTTCAATTACACCGGTGCCACCCTCCTCTATTATGAAGTAGCTGCAATAGCCATAAACTGGAAACATCTAATACTATCTTTCTGCATCCTCAGGAATAGATGAGAGCCTCTCTTGCTCAAGAAATGATGAATCAAGAAATTTTGCAACAAATGCCCACAACCTGTAGACATCCTCAAAATTTGTAAGGAACCCAAGAGAAGCAGTTACCACTTCGGTCCCAATAATAGCATTTTTGCTATTTTTCTTTTCACGACGGCCATTTGCTGCTGGCGAGGAAGAACTTAGCCCCACATCAACCGCACCATGCTTCTGGTTGTCTGTGAGCCTTATATGACTTAGAAACCCAACACCCAAGGAGAGGCCTTCTTTTTCGGCCAGTTTCTGTACAGTTTCAGGATTGATCAGGGAGGTTCCAGTGCTGCAGTCCTTTATATTGAATGCAACTGCTGCTCCACGATCATATTTGATCTTTGGACCATATATATAAACAAGGGGTACCCCCTCACCATCCCCTGAATCAGGCAACCGGAGCTGCAGTAAAGAGGTCACCAACCAATTGATCAGGTATCGCAATCTAAGTGTGGTCTTGCTAAGTCCAAGCATATTTACATGATCAAGATGTTTGCAGATAATTTCAGGCTCTTTCCTGCCATCCTGAGCCTCATCGTAGTCACTGTATGCATCGTCGTCATCGTCATCTGCCATTGCATACCCAGATGTTTCCCCAGCATCTGAAGTACGACAGAGCCTGCTATCATCCATGGTGAATGATACCTTGCGCCCCATACTTGACACTCGTTCCGATTCTTCTACTCCAAAGTATCTTCCACCATTGAATCTGCCGTTGTATGCTTCCCTCCTTCCCAGTAGACGGAAGTCACCTTCATTTTCCCTTCTGATTGCACTCTCTTTGTTTTCCGCTTGACTTTCTGGGCAAATCTCAGATGTGGAGCCGTTCTCATGGACTGTACAGCTCCCAAAAACAGAGGTTGCACTGCCTTCAGCAGGGTCATTGGCACAAGAAAACTTCACGAACCTCTTATTTACTTTACCATCTTTATTATCTTCTTCAATCTCACTAATAGGGATATTCTTGATGTCATTATGTGAATAATCTTCATCTGGAACCACTTTCACAGGCCCTGGCTCTTGTGATACTGACCTCACGGCTGCATCAAATGACATAACATGGTTGTCATGAATAGGGCTCCTTGACAGTTTGGATGGCACCTTTGGCGATGCCTTCTTAGCATTTTTCCTACCAGAAAACCAGGACGCTGGCAATGGAGAGCCCAATTTCCCCTTGCTTGATTGCTCTGAATGGTCTGAACCAAGTGGACTCTGTCCCAAATCGACCCAGAAGGAGTTCTCGGATGACTCATCCTCACTGAACACAGGGCTCTTCATCACCTCTCCAACAGAAACACTCTCACTCTCTTCATATATTGTGCTGGCACCATCTCTATCTGAACTGTCCTGGTCCATTTCGTTCTCAATAACCACCTCCATCACCTGCGCTGATGAATATGCGCCCGAAAATGCAGGCAATTGGGATGCATGGTGACTGTTCGACGTTGACCCCTCCTCAATTGGAATGATATTATCATCTTCCAGCCCATCCAGGACACCATCAAACCCATCAACTGAATCACTGAGATACTGTGGGAAGACTGGCACAACCCGCACCATCCCTGCCCCCGTCCCACCGCTCGGGCTCTGCAAGCACGCCATTACAGACTTCTTGATAAGCAAGCATCCAAAACCCGTTGGGTCGGCCCCAAACACCCTGTAAAATGAAGTGATGATGAAGTCTGGCCGGAACAGAGACAGACCCAGCGAGTCCATGTCCTTCGGCCCCAGAGCCCCAGCATCGAGCAGGACATGCCAGTGATTTTGCTGAGCCAATGCCATCCACTGGTAGGAGTACTTGGCCCCCGTCACCCTCGACTGCACAGGGAACACGAACAGACCAGTGGCGGAGTCCTTGCGCCGCCGCTTCTTGGTGGAGATCAGCTTCCGAAGCTCGGTGGTGCAGATCTTGAGTGTGGGCCACTTAAACCAGGCGGAGTATGCCTTGGCTCCCTTGTCACGCGCGGCCTGCGTCATCCAATTCACGGACTGGGACTCGTGGTCGAACATGGTGAGCAGCCGCTTGTTGGTGCCGAAGGGGTAGCACTCAGCGAGCAGCCGGAAGGCCGAGCCACGGCTGACCGTGAAGACGAGGCAGTACTCGGACTCGGGGATGTTGAGGTAATCCATGATGCGGGTCTTGATGTCGTGCTCCGCGGTGCCCTTCTCGGCGGCGCCGTAGAGCGCATGGTTGCTGAGGTTGGCGGTGATCTCCGAGAGCGTGAACGCTGCCGACGAGTCGGCAGGGTTGCAGCTTTGGAGGTAGGAGAAGAGGCCAAAGCCGCAGTAGTCGAGGCATACCTTGTCCAGGTGCGGGTACTCGTCGGCGCGGAGGCGGTCCACGTCCGAGGCGGACGCGTAGTTGGGGTACATGGCGAGGAACTTGGCGAGCGCCTCCTCCAGCACCGGGAGCGCGTCCGGCGGCGACTGGAACGCGCGCTCTGCGGCCATCGCCGTCGCGCGCAGGAAGTCCCGCTGCGCGTGGAGCCGCGCCAGCGACCGGGACCGCCCCACGGACCCCTCCTCCGCACCGTCCCTCCATCGAGGAGCGCCGCGTCGCGGGACTTGGCGAGGACCCGTCCTCGGACGCCTCCTCCAGCGCCTCCCGCAGCTTGCTCTCCTGCAGCCGCCGCCCGCTGACGGACCCGGCGCCCGCCCCCGCCGGCGGCGCCCGCGGCGGGCGGTTCTTCTTGTCCAGGAGCAGCGCGGCGCAGTGGGAGAGCGGCTTCCACAGCGACAGATGCATGGCCGCCCACCCCGCGCGCCCAGAAATCTGGGACCTTTCCTCCTCTCTCCCTCCCTCCTACACCATCCGATTCCCCGCCGCCGGCGTCCCCCCGCGAATTCGCGGGATCAAATCAGCCCGCGAACGAATTCGACGCGGAGCAGGGTTCCTCCTAGGGTTCGGGGATATCGACGGAGACGGACGATGGGGCTGGGTGTCCTCACCGCTGCGGAATCTGGATCAAGGAACGGAGCCGAGAGCAAGGGGAAGAGTGAAAGAGGAAGGAAGGGCCGCCGAAGGGGAGAGGACAGACGAGGAAGGAGACGGAGGAGGAGGAAGCGGAAGGAGTTATTGGAGCACACCAACTCGCCTGCACGGAATTAAAAGCAGCGGGTCCCATCCAAAGCATTTAATGGCGACTCCACGTATTTTTGCTGTATTTTGCACATAGGTAGATTTCGATCTCATTTATGAAAAAATTATTGTACAGATATCCCAGATTTGCCTTTGGCTGGAAATGAAATCTGTACTGAATCCAAGCAATCTTTGAAGATAAATGAGGCTGTATCCTACTACACAGTTGTGGGCAGATTTGCAGTGCTGGTGAACTCATTGATTACTGCTTGCACTACAGTCTGCAGGCACCCTGCTGGTCCCCCTGATCTTTTTCAAAAATAAAAATATTTAACTAAATCTACTATATTTATTACACCGAATAAATATCTTAGGATTAGTTATAGAAAATATTTTTATAATATAAAGATATTTTAAGATATATATAAATGTAGATATTATTATTTTTTATAAAGATTGATTTATTCTAAATTTAGAATTGAGTATTTTTGGGGACGGAGAGTAACTCTATCTGTTTCACATGCCATTTCTACTATTTTTTCAAGCAGAAAACAAAGGGTCAAATGCATTTGATTTTCCATTTTTTTTTCTCACTATATAGGTGTTTACTCTTTGGGGTTCAAAATTTTATTTTGTTACACTGAAAGGCTTTTTGGGTTTTGGGGAGAAGATGAGAGTGGAGATGCGATGGCTCATGTTCATTGACTTTGTCCTAAAGAAGTAAAGATATTCTCGATGGGGCTTGATTTTCCATTCTATGGTCAATTGCCATGGTTCAGAAAAGTCCACCTCAGCAAAAGCTTCTTCAACGGTGCATCTAAATGGGACCCCGACAAGACTATTATGGCAATTTATGAACTTCAAGTCCTAATCCTACATGTTTTGTTTTCAAACCTAATGATTATTATGGCAATTTATGAACTTTGAGTCCTAATCCTACATGTTTTAGTTTCAAACCTAATGATACTCAGCCAGCCACTGGTTTCTTTTCTCCCACGGGGCCACGGTACCGCACAACCTGCAGTGTTTGCAAGTGACGTTTTGCCGGTTTGTTCCTGCAGTTCCCAAATACAAGAACCAGCGAGCTGACGAAGCCAAAATATTTCCACGTAGTTCAGCAAAAACTCTTAGGATGTCAACGAAACTCAATAATGCGCAGAGGATATCGTAGTAACCCACAAATTAAACATAAGCCAAGGTGTTCAGTGATTATATAAGACAATTAATTTCTTTGTAAGAGAAAAAAATATTTACTAATAAGTCAAATTTAATAAGATAAAAAAAAAACATGGCAATAATTGCCGATTCGTCATAGCAAACTAGTCCGAAGGTGAAAGCAGGAACGAGCTGGTTTCCCATCGAGACGACGGTTGGTTGATCTCTCGGTTTCAGCACCGAGAATCGCAGCTCCGTTCACAAGCTCTGCTTCCAGCTTTCATGAGATTTGGAGACACGTTTGCCCAAACGATGAAGCGAGCGTGTTTCTGAGAATCTGAAGTCGCGATCTTGACAGTTGGCCGTCGTCCAGGATCAATGCTTAACTGACGGCGAGCATTGCGATTCACGCCAGTGATAAAACAAGGTTAGCACACGTACATGGCAGCAAGCACGCAAGAGCTGAAGCTAACATAGCAAATCTCAAGTGGACTCCCTCCGTCCCAAAAAGGATGCTTCTTGGAAAGGCCAACAATTTTTTATAAATACTAAATATGGGAGGATTAGTATCATAATTAGTATTATCAAAAAGATCTTTAGATCTAGTTTTTTAACAAATTTATTTGAAGATATAAATATTATTTATTTTTACAAATTGAGTTAAAGGCATTTAACACCCAAAACATCATCTATTTTGGGACGGAGGGAGTAGCTTCTTGGAGGTGGGAGGAGAGCGTATTTTTTTTTTATAAGGCCATGCTGTATTTCTTGCAGTGGCAACAAATAAACAGCTTGAAGACACCTCCCAAGTTGTTTGTGCAAGGGACATGCATGGCCGCCAGCTTTATGTACAAGCATCCAAACTACACTTTTGGCGATGCATAGCAAGTGTAAATTATTGATATACTACTGCTAGTACTGCCCGTACAATTAAAGTAGTTTGGTAACTTGCGGCCGAATGTCAGCGAAGTTTTTTATTTCCATCACATTAATTTGACCCACATATATAGAGCATTAAATATAAATAAAAAATAACTAATTATACAGTTTAGTTGTAAATCACAAGATAAATCTTTTGAGTCTAGTTGGGCCACGATTAGACAATATTTGTTAAATACAAACGAAACGCTACAGTGCTTAAAATGCAAGTTATTTGCAATCTAAACAAGGGTTTAGTAATTTGACCACATTTACCGATGAACTTGGTAGAGAAGTCTCATCACACTTGTTTCAAATGCTTGGACATGGAAGGTTTTAGATGAAGCAACTGTAGTTATTGACAGGAATCGCGATTGTCAATCAATGAAACTTGTGTTGCGGCTGCTAGGGTTGGTCATTAGGTCTTATTACCCTATTTTTCTAGTTGTTTTTTTTGTTTTTATTTTGACCTTCCTAAATTGGGAATATAAACTTGTGTGTATGATAAACATGTTTCATAGATTGGATTTATGATGTACCTAGACTACCCAATCATGAGGATACACACATACATGTTGGAGGGGCTCAATCTGGAGTTGTTAAAGATAAAAATTGTAGCACTGCGCCAACATATGGGAGCTCGGAGCTCCCAATACTCTTAGCATCGACATGCTGAATTGTCATCGAGAAAATTCTTTTGTCCCACTTACGATTTCACCATCTTTATCCACGACCAACTCCTACACCAAAGGCTTGTACCTTTGTTAGTGACTTTTGCACCTTCGTCGATGAATAATCATGTCCAGGAGGATGACTTGTAGTTTAGCCCCCATACAAATCCACATCTTTTAGGGGAGGGGTGAGGGATATGTATATGGTGGTTTGCGTTGATCCAATGCATTCGGTGCTACCCTGTTGTAGCTAGGGTTAGAAGTGAAGGCTATAGCGAAGGACTAGGGAAATCATGTGGGCCTTGGGGATTGAGGGCTACTAGCCTACTACATTGGTGGATCTACACAATAAGCGATTGAGGTTGGACAACCCAAATGGTTAGTAGGTAATTCTCTATATATTAAGGTCTTCTTTAGTTCATGGCCTGAATAGAATTGCATAGCATATCACCCTCTAGCTTATGTGATGGTGAGCTTGGTGTGTCTTGTTTTGCTAGATTTACCACTTGGACTATTGACTGGCTATTGTCATAGGACTACAATGTGGAGCAGACTAAATTGTAGATTCTTAGTCTATTCGATCATTAGATACCCAAGCAAAAAGATCAAAACATCAAACTTTTGTTCGTCTTCTTCAACCGAGAGCCAGCCACATACTGACAATAAAAAATCTTCGAGTTTTCTTTTGCCTACCTCTAATGCTAGTGGCGATCTTTATTGAATGAAGGTTGATATATATATGTACTTGAGGTAGTATGATAGAGCATTTGTGAAGAGGAGAAGGTAAAAAAGTCATATATGTTGATAAATGCGATGAGGCTGACCCCGAAAGA
This sequence comes from Chrysopogon serrulatus, assembly GCA_015844335.1. Lineage (NCBI taxonomy): Eukaryota > Viridiplantae > Streptophyta > Magnoliopsida > Poales > Poaceae > Chrysopogon > Chrysopogon serrulatus. The sequence goes on from JADLZL010003062.1 coordinate 244,721, forward strand.
CAAAAGGAGAAAATGATCAATCAAAATAACAAAGTGAGATGAATATAGGAAAGGAAAGGGAGGATGGGTGAGCTCTTTCCCCTCCATTGACATTTTATTTTTTACATGTCGACACCTCTTTCCTATATCCATCAGTTCATTATTATGTATGACAGAGGTGATGTTATGAGAGCCACAATATATAAGATTAGTAAACCTGTAAAATGTTCAATGTATTAAAAAAAATACCACTACGGGGTAATCTCTAATTTTCTACGTATTGCGTACCCACTTGTTCAATTGCGGCTGCTGATGAAGAACACTAGCTCGCCTGCTATTGGGGACAGAGTGGATGGATGTGCACAGTGCACCTCTTTTTTTTTTTCTTTCGGGAAATTAATTAGACGTAACCCTTTGAAATTTGAGCTTTCGGTCGCTTCTATATATTCTGAAAAAAATCGTAGCATTCGTATAGAGCTCCAAACAAGCTACAGCACTTCCGAGTAAGGGTATTTGGGAATATTTGTTTGGAGTTTTGTCAGTAGTCAGCGCTCGCCTGCGGTTGCCATCAGTCGCTGCGCCAGTGCGGCGGGCGGCCATGCAGAATCGGCCGGTACCGACGCGTCCGGGGCTTCTGCGTTTTTTTGACCGATCAGCGTACGTGCATGCACAGGGGCCTTTGCCTTTCACGGGAGGCTTCGGACGAGCAGCGGCCAGCGAGACGTGTCTCTGCTGACTCCTCCGTGGGCCATGGACCAGACCAGAGACCCTGGCTGCGTTGCGTAAGCGCGATGTGGTGTTTGTTTAATTAATTACGCAGATAACCTCAACTGGTACAGTCCAATGTCAACCTGAAAACCCGGTTGTAAGCTAACGCCGTGTCGCCATCAGCTGTGAATAATAAACTAGGCTGTCTTGCTGGAGATAGATGCTTCCCTTGGTTTCCTCTGTAGCGCATGTTCACGACGACGGCCTGCATGTAGCTTCTTGCTTGCTGTGCTCTGCATGATCCCTTCCATGTTCAGTCATCATCAGTTCTTCATTTTTTTTTATCTTTGAAGTGTTCATCAGTTCTTAATCACCTACACAAATCAGCTCCAGCCTCCAGCCATGAAAAAAAACACACAATTGCCTGTAGTAAATTATTCCCCAAACTCCGAATTGGCATAATAAGACGCAAGCAATAAAAAACTCTTCCCAGAAGATAAGACTATAAGAATTAAAATAAATTAACAGTAAGCTGTATTGGTCCTTGGACCTTCAGGGATGTCGAGGAAACTCAGCGCAAGCTCCTCGATCGATCTACCTGTCAGTCGTCAGCTACCTGCTGAGCCATCCACGAATCTCTTCGAGATCGGGGAAACATTTTTATTTGCACGGTGTCAACGTTGGTGACCGTGGCTGCTCGATCTTCATATTATACTAACGCAATACTCTTCCCTTTGTCAATAGCTTACATCAGGGAGGAACATCTTCAGGCTTCTAACGCAATGCTCATTGTCAATAGGTCACACAGACACGTGGGCCCGGCCACTGTGCCCGGCAAAGTTCAGAATCGCACGCCTGTTGTGATTGGGTCATCTAATAGTGGGCCCCATTTGACTACGTCGGCTACCTTTCCATTTAGGCCTTATTTAGATTACGTAAAAGGGTGGAAAAATTTTAACTTTGCAACTGTAACATATTTCGTTTGTATATGATAAATATTATTAAATAGTGGACTAACTAGGCTCAATAGATTCGTCTCGTGATTTACAACTAAACTGTATAATTAGTTATTTTTTTACTTACATTTAATGCTCCATGCATGTGGATAAAAACTTGATGTGTCATTTTTAAAATTTTAAGGAGCCCATCAGCGTGTGTAAAAAAACATTTGTGGAGGAATCATTTCTACGTAGTTCTTTTTGTTTGGCCTTTGGATATTTGCTTCAAGGACTGATTGTTTAGGGAGGCAAAACTTTGTCATCTCAATATTTTTGGAATATAACAGGCATGTTGATATAGATAGTGCCGTGTTTTCATTGTCGTTTTTTTTATTTGAAAGAGCCAGAATACCTGCATAAACTTCCTCTCCCTATACAGCAGCCGATGTGTCGAAATTGACTGCCTGAACAGTAATTTATGCTTACTAGAAGATACTGCATGAGTGGTCTGACTTTATTATACCCAATCATGGCGTGATGACTCGGTCGATGCACAAGATAGCAACATTATTGGATGGACAAAGCCACCAATGTGACCATAAGATTATCGACCACAATAAGATAAACAAAGGCGCAGGACAAATCGAACTAATTTAGGTCAATGACCATGGATGGCGATCCTTCCCTCATTTTTTTTTCTTTCTTCTCCATGTGGAGCGTCCATGATAGTATTAGTTTAAAGCCTGGCATGACCATAGGTCACACATAGCTTTCTTTTCTAGAAGAATGTGTTTAGACTGGTTCCTCTTGATAGTACATCACAAGCTCACAGCTCAATTATAGAAGATGATGTTCAGTCTACACATCAGAATTCAATCCCGAGACTTATCTGCAGGATGCAGGGAACCTTTGACAGTTGATGAAAATAATATATATTTTTTTGAAAGTGAACAGGTGATGAAAGTATTAGGAGGAACTATCTGGTTTTCCATCTCTCTCTCCCTCCACTGAGCAGCAAAGCGTTGGGGAAAAAGGAGAGAGGGTCAAAAGCCAACCAAATCTATCTCACAACTGGCCCATGCCATGATGCTGTTTTCCTCTTGAAGCCCTTTTGTCACAGCTAAGAAAAGGCTTTTGGACAAAGGCCAAACCGCCCAAAGCATGTACACCTAACCGTAGCTTTTGAAGCCTTTTTTTTATACACAGCAGCCAGGACCAGCTCCAATTGGAGATAAGACTGTACTAGTATCCATACATGCTGGTACAGCTGCAATCGCAGACCTTTGCTAAAATAGTTGCAGGAATATTGGCACTTCTATGATTTACCTATCCACTATGGTACATGGTAGCTTGGCCCCTTTGTTCTCTGCTGCAGAGTGCTTCCAATTGTAGTGGCAGTTCAGGCTAGCTTGTCTTTAGGCAAAGCTTCCATGTTCCTGTCCTCCTTTACCCTTTGATGCAAAATAATTCAAAGCTGACACTTCTTTCAGCGAGCACATATGGAGTCTGGAGACTAGTTGCATCATGCGGCTCTGATTACTCTTGGAAATATATGTACTGTACCAGCAGTACTTACTATTGTCTCGTATACGAACGATGTAGACTTGTAGAGATATGGTTCGTATTTTCAGTTTGGCCTCTTTTCCAAACTACTTTTATAAATGGACCATCATCGACTTTTATAATTTTTTTCCAAAAAAAAAAAAAAAGAAAAGCTCGATTTTGGAGGCTGTATGGCATGATCTCACAAAACTTCGAGGTAATCGATATATTTTTTTTAGAAAAACAGGAGGGACTTTGCCCCTACTAAAAATACATTAATATTATAAAGTAATATATGCATCACTAGAGACTGCAGCGGGTTAAGTAAGATGCGGTATAGCAAATATTCACCACGTGTAAAAATTGTCTGACAGATAAGATGTTGTATTCGCACTTGTAACCGTGGGTAATATTCTGTACACGTACTCACATCTGTCGGATACGACACTTAAAGTTTGGGTTGTCACCTTTACAGGAGTACCAACCATACCATGAAATGTCCACCATGTCAACAGATTAACCTGCCAAAGGATCCCACCAAACACCCAATCAAATGTAGGTCCCAGGATTATCCAAACCAAAACCTGGGCCAGGTCTCGGAAATGGGTTGGTGTCATTAAAATCCATAATTTTGGCGTGTGATTTTACACCTTCACGACCGATCCTGGTCAAATAAAGTCTACATTTCTATGATTTTAGTATTTTATTATGAATATGAACTTATACCTAAAGTCCTTCAATTTAATTCAGAATATAAAATTTTGGCATATTTGGTTGGTGTGCCTCAAGCTTGGGCAGCTGCACTACAGAATAGGGGGCAGGTGGATCTCCCAGGTCCAAAACCTGATGCCTCCTCGTGCTGTCGTGCAAAATGCCAGCCCAAATTGTTGTGCTTCCAGCCGAATCACGTATACGGAGAACGGGGTATTTTTAAAGAAAACTAAGACGAGATGCTCATATATGGGCCGTATTTATTTGGGCTAATTTAGCGCAATGGACTGATCCAGAGAAAGTAGGCCGAACGGCTCAGAGTGGGTACCGGCTGGCAAGCTGGGCCACGTGGAAGCAGGCCTTCGTTGGGCTTTCCCGCGTGAAAACCAAATATTTTAGATGGGAATCCTTTTTAGTTGTTGCCAAGCTCGTGTCCTTGTGTTTGCGAGAGTTCGAGCCTGATGTTTGTATCGGAAGGAGATGAAAAAAAGGGGGGCGATTTTAGAAGAAAACCTCACTCTTAATGTACAGAATTCTGACATTGGTTTGAATCCGGAAATCTGCACATGCATGAAAATCATAGCTAAACTCGCTATGAAGACGTGAGCATTTGCGGGAGCTGTTCCAGTTCATGACATCATACTCCGTCAACATGCAAACCAAGAAGAGAGATTGTTCGTCTGGTCATTTTTTTAGCTAATATTTTTCTCTTAGCAGGGGTGATGTTATCCCTTTTTTATTTGTTGTACTAGGATAGTCTCATAGTCATCTAGCTACTTCTTTAGCATCATGCGTTTTATACTTGGCACATCTTATTTGGTGTTAAGGTAATTAAGAACATTCTTTTCTGTCAAAAACTTAATTTGAGCACCAAGTAGCAAACTGCAAACGTTAGCAGTTTATATTAGCACATCTTAATTTGATGCCATGTACGGTGTACGTTAGTATTGACACCTTTATTCGCACAATTACATATTCTATTTCTCTTTCTTCGTAGCTTATTAGCGCTAATGGATGTCAGGATGTACGCCCTCTAAACCGACGGCTCACATGCTCCAAGCAAAGTCCCAGGAAAAGTCCAATACCGGGTGCATGCAGCGGGAACTGATGACAACTGAGAATTGAAGTATCTGAATTCTGAAGATATTTCATTACCCTTTTCTAGACCGTCGTTTTGTACTCTCGAGAATTCACACTAAGCACTCTAGTCCCCAGAAATTTACAAATTTTTTTTTATATTCTTTGCTGGCAGACCCAACTGTTGTAAAAGACTGAATGCAAGATACAAACAAGGTTTTGTGTGAAAATTTTCCACAATGAAGGATCCACCTGCAAAAAGTAGCAAAAGGTAGTCCGATCCTTATCCGTTCTACTCCGACACTTGCCGACCCCGCTGCATATATAGCACTCCTGAAGCTAATCTGCTCGCAATTCCGCTACGCGAAAAATCCATCGATCTCGCTGGGAAAAGAAAAAAATCTAGAGCAAATGCTGTCTTCCACCACACTCCGGCCGCTGGTTCCGGCGGCGGCGTCGGCGTCGCCCGCGCACCTCACCTCCTGCTCCTCGCGCGCTGCGGGGCGGCGTGCGCCGGCGGCGGCGGTGGTGCGCGCGGTGCGGAACTACGACTCCATCCCGAAGCGGGAGCCCTTCAGCTCTAGCCGCAGCATCCTCGATGAGTTCCTCCGGCAGGAGAAGCCCCTCGTCCAGCGTACCAAGGACCAGATCACAGGTACTCCGAGCTCGGCGCGGCCGCACTGCCCTCGCCTCGTTGCTCCATGATCTATTTTTCTGAATTATTTTTCTATGTGCGTGTCATGCGGCGTCCTGCCGCGGTTTTTTTTTTAAAAAAAAGTTAGATTTCATTTGTTTATAGTCCTATTGTCTTCATGATTAGACTGGAGTACCTTTGGATGGTAGGACATGTCATTTTGGCATAGGATTAAGTAGATTCGTGATCTGCCTTCTGTTGTTTAAACATCCTTGTCCTGAGGGACATATAACTAGCATGTAGTAATACCGAATCACAAATTGCTTAGTGGGATATGATTTTTCACATACACATGGCCTCGTTATAAGCTACCAGTAAAACAAGGGGTCTGTAAATTCTAAATAGGCATACTCTTGAGTCTTCATTATTCACTGCACATTCTATTATAAAGCAGAATTTGAGGTATGGCAACCTAGACAGACCACATATGCAGTGCTAGTGGAGAAAGTTAGACAGAATTTGACTGAACTGACAAACATTTTCAGTTAGCCTTTTTTCTGACTTGTGTGCATCTGGTAGGAATAGGATCTCAGTCTAGTAAGTTTGTGCCTTCGATCACTGGAAGTATATTAACAAGGCTGTTTCTTGTTTGGGAACAGATTATTGCACGACCACTGAAGGTGATGAATGTTGCAGCTGTTGGGATGCTTACTTTGAATTGAATAAACTTGAGGTACGTGCTAATTATCCATCAGTTAACAGATATTTGATCACGTGTGCCACTAGGACTCATCCAACTCTTCACAGCAAGAGCTGCCCAAGGAGGAAATCTCAAGGATGGTGAAGGACTCAGAGGGTGACGTGAGGTACCTGATTGAGAGCATCCACCATCGCTCAAATTTACGGAAGAAGATGGCAGAGAAATCTCGTAATACAGTACCATCAACCTCCCAGGGGCCAACTGCAAAGCCAAGGCCATTCCCCGTGCCTGATGGGATACCGAAAACACAGGAAGAGCTCGCCGAAGAAGAGGAGGCGTTGATGCCAGAGTCTCCATACACAAGGCTGCTTAGAAGGATGGGTAGATACCCTGATTGGTACACCCCACGCCCTGATCATGAGACTGACTGAATCATCCAAGTGTCCCGTTTGGAAGGTTTGCGGCATTATAATCTGAAGCTCGTTTATGGCCTGTAGTAAGATTAGTGCTGCACCTATGCATATTAGGCTGTCCTTTTCTATTTTCTACTTACTAATCAAAACCGGTGTTTGGTTTATGCTGTAAATAGCTGGAACGTTCAGAATATCTTTTATTCGAGGTTCTGTATACTGAATTACTGGTGCATCTCCGTATATGTACCATCGAATAAAACCACCGAATTTTAGAACCAGTTTGTGGCTGATGTTCTAATGGCAATTCTGCTTATGCATCTTCTGAACTGCGTTTTCTCATTAGTTTGATTTGTTGCAAACGGGTTGTTCTCCATGCAATCTCTCGAGTTGTTGGGAAGGAGGCACGAAAACACTCGTAAATGATGAACCTATTAGACGGAAAATGTAAAAATCTTCGTGTTCACCTTCCTGCTCGGCGATTGCCTCATCCGTGCTAAGGCTGCCTTCCCCTGTTGGCCTGTTCCCTGTACGTCGCCGCTGGCCACGCCCTGGCCGTGGCTATGGACAACACCACCGCGCTCCGGCCTCGCCGCACCATTGGCGCTTGCCGGCCAGGCGGCCAGGCTCCGGCACCCCAAGTGTCAGGACCCCAACATTTCCAGGGCAACAAACAAATACCCCTACGCTTCCGCGAAACCCCACCCCGACCCGGCCCGGCTATCCACAGCCACAGCAAACTCTCGCGCGGCCCCTAGAAGGGCAGTTCCGTCCACTCCGCCCACCCACCCGGCCGCGCGCCTTCTCGGCTTCCCATTCCGGGAACGAACCGCCATGCCTGGCCTCGGCTTGGACCTCAACCTGGACCCTGAGCTGCAGGCCGCGTGCAGGCGTCTCAGCTACCGTGGCGCCTACTCCCCCTCGTCTCCGAAGAGCCCGCCTCTCCCGACGATCGACGAGAGCCCCCAGGAGGAGCCGACGCTTCCGACAGCCCCGCGGACGATCGGGGCGCTATACCCGGCGCCGGGAGGGACGCCGACGCCGACGCCGGCGGTCGGTGCGCCCGTGGCGGCTTCGCTTGCCCTTGCGCCTCCCGCACAGTCGCAATCTCAGCAAGCGCGGGAGGCGGCAGCGGCGACGAGGAGGTTGGAGCAGCGGCGTCATGGGGAAAAGCGCGTGTCGTTCGCGGAGTATCAGAGGCCGGCGCCGGGAGAGACGCTGATGCCGACGGTCTGTGCGCCCGTGTCGACTTGGCTTGCCCTCTCTCCTCCCGCGCAGTCGCATTATCATTTATCAGCAATTGCAGGAGGCGGCAGCGGCGACGAGGATGTCGGAGCCGCGGCGTCACGAGGAAGAGCGCGCGTCGTTTGCGGAGTATCAGCGGCCGGCACTGGGAGAGACGCCGACGTCGAAGGTCTGTGCGCCCGTGACGACTTGGCTTGCCCTCGCTCCCCCCGCCCAGGTGGAATCTCAGCAAGCGCAGGAGGCGGCAGCGGCGACGAGGATGTCGGAGCAGCGGCGTCATGAGGAGGAGTGCGCGTCGTTTGCAGACTATCAGCGGCAACGCCAGCAGGCATTGGCCGCGGAGGTGGGGTTGCAGCAAGCCTTAGCGGCGCAACAGCAGTCGCAGCAGCTGATGCTGTACACGGTGGACGGGCGTGCCGCCAGCTACGAGACCAAGTGGGACGAGCTGCACCCGGTCTCCCAGGGCTGCTGCTTCAAATCGAGTATGGCTTCCTCTGCATTCTTGCCTGTTTTCTACTTCTGCAGCTTTGAGACAGATTGGTGACAGAGGCGTTTCATTATTTGTTTTTGTTTGACGAATTTTGTTTGGCGAATAGGGGACGCGCTGTGTTGTTGCGATCAGAATTGTGGGCTTCTTGGGCCACATTGTGCTCGTGATTTCTGTAGTATGGTGAATGGAGGGCACATTGTGATTTTTGATTTCAGAATTGTGGTTCCTTGGGTTGCATTAGGTTCTCGATTTCTTTTCTTTAGTACAGTGAATATATGGCGCATAGTGAGGTCCCCTTTTGTTTAAGAAACTTCCTGCCGAATTTGTTTCGTGTGTTTGTTGGCTATTGTTGTAAGTTTCCACCAGGATGTGGTGGTGAATTCGAAGATCTTGGGATAGATCTTGATTCAATTTGTGCTTCGTAAAAATTTTCACCGCACGTCTTTCTGTGTGATCTGTGCTGACAGCCCTTTGACCCCACCTGTTCCTGACTTCCTGTGTGATTTCAGGGACAGAATTAGGGAGCATAGGGATGATAGTGAGCACTTGGATCAATGCAGACGCTTTGATGACCTATCACTGTGCAGCATGAGTTTTGAACTCAATGCTAGTCAGATTACTCAGGTAGGTTTTACCACTTCTTTTAATAGCTGTTCATTCTTCGATGCATGTTTTGTTGAGTATTAAGTATACTCCGATGTATTATCTGTGGTATTAATTGTTGTCAGCATATTGTGCAATTGCATGTTTGACAATTTCCTCAAGTATATTTCTGCCTTCAGAACTTAGTTTACTACTGGTTTGTATATTTTATAATCTGAATTTCACTGATAGAGTTGTCCTTACCTAATCCTAGAGTTGGCACTGCCATTGCCTGAATGCTTTCTTCAACATAGACATTTTTTAAGTTTGATTAGGACCCTTAGAAACATATAATGTGAAATAATTAGTTTAACATTGTCTTAATGATTCGTCGCTTGAAAAAATTGGTTGTTTCGCACAATGTGTTAATCCAGATAGGTAAAGTAGCACTTATAATTTTGAGAGACTGTTTGTTATAGCAAGATTTGTTTTCTTCATGTAACAGGAGGCTTTATCTTTCTCTACCACTATGAATAGAGAGAAGAATTCCATTGAGAGCTTAATGACTATTATCAAAGAAATTATGTGGAACACAGAATTTGCTATACGTTCATATGTAAAGTTGAGGCCAAGGTTTGTGTATCTAAGTGATGAAAGTGCAAACTCTGTTTTTTCAAATCACTCTGGATCTTCTGGTGCTCAAACTGATTCCCATCAGCTCTTAACCATGGCACCAAGGTTTCATTGTTATAGTAGTGCTACCAGACGACCTTCTCAGTTTGTGCAACAAACAGTTGCCAGGTTTGAGGATGATCTTGGCGACTGCTGCAAATGGATTATAGAATTAGAACAACTTGTCCAAATGAAGGATGGCAAGACCTTTGCAGAATTTTTGGAATCTATGTCAAATGTTATGTCTAATGTCCATGACTATCTAATCCATGTAGCGTCTAAGGTAAGTCTTACACAAAATGCTATAGCCGTCAGTACATCACAGATACTTCAGAACTTAACACAACATGATCTTTTTCTTTCATGCTAACAAAGTTCACAAATCAACTTCTTCTTCAATCACTACGAATTTATAATAAACTTGTCCATGCAGGGAATGCAAAGTCTTTTTGAAATAAAAGGGAAGGCAAAGTCTCACTCACAATTGTTTATATTAATTTCCATTTTGAGCCTCCTTTCTAGAGTTGCTAGCTCCTGTCATCTTTTTAACTGCCACTTTGCAATTCTGATAAAAATGTGGCCTGATATTACTCTGTATCAGAATTGCAAACAGGAAGTTAAATCCCTTCTGTACATTGTGTTTTCTCACCTCTAATATACTGTAAGCAAGAAAGGTCCTGTTTAGAAACTACTTATCTTGGCATCATTTATGCTGAACTTATATTCATGTTTGTCCAGGTGGAACATTTTCATCAGTATGTTGAAACAATGAAAACTCAGTATCTGAATGATCGACGACGCAGGGGCAGGGGTGATTCGAGTAATCCTTTTCTCAAGGCAAATAGAAGAGAGGCAGCTAAACAAGAAGAAACTGAGAGAACAATCCATCCGATGTCGCATCTAGCACCTCCAGGCCAGCCAACAACGCCGGTCGCTGCGCCAGTGATAGCAAGCCAACTACAGGAAACTTCATTCCCGACTCTATTAGCTTCCTCAATCTCTCATCCAACTATTCCAGTGCCTTCTGTTTTGCCTCCATCCAGCACACAAACATGTCCTGCTCCATCAATCAACCCTTTCAGTTCATCCAGGCCCGTGTTGGAATCTGTGCCATTTGATTCATTCTCCACACTTGCACTAGGATCCATGCCAGCAACATCTTTGTTCGGGGCTGCTATCCCATCTTCTGCTACTTCACTTTTGCCAGTACCATCAGGAGGTATAAGTCACATGCTATACGCAACTGGATAGAATCAGAAAAAAAAATTTGGCCTCTTGAATTAGACATTGCCTTTCGTTTACTTGAACTTCAATAGGGACTTCAACTGTCAGCATAACAAAATTTTTACATATTGTCATTATTTGTATTCGATCAGACCTGTATGCTGTTTGGCACATATATATCTGAGTTGATTGCAATGAAAATGGTCAAAGGAGAATGCATCGACACTCAGTTTTATCTTGCTGCTTGCGCTTGTGGTAATCATTGATCATTGTGCCTGATTGTTAGTTTCCATGCTTTCAGGATTGTCATGGTTAATTTGGCTATTTGTTTTCAGACAATTATAATCCTGGTTTCCCTTATTTGTAAGAATTACCTAACGCATGCCTTTATATTGATATATAGGTGGAACAGCAGCTTCTGGCATCAATCGCTTACCTTATATCGTGAGTTAACTTTGAATTTCGCAGAATCAGAGCTGTCGCATGTCATCTTATTTTTTTTATTGCTCTTCATTTTTTATTAATTTGGTGCCATTTTTTCTGTGCATATCCACAGGGAAGGAAAAGCCATCCAGAAGAAACCGCTAGCCATGTCCCAAGTCCCATGTATAATCATCCTCGTGTATGTCCATTTGACCCGAGTCTCTTTACCCTCCTCTTTTTGTATCTGCTTGAGGTCAACTTTGTCACCATGCTCTGCGTGTCATTTGGAATGCACGGCCAATTTATACCTTTCCACACGTTGAAAGCTTTGACTATTGCACATTCCTTTCACTGCATACTAGAGCCACAAAGTTCATCTTCTTTGATGGTGCGGTAGATTAGAAAAATCCACACTCTCAGATCATGACCTGTATACTTTTTTAGGAGCATTGATTTATATATTATTAACTTCTGAATAAGTAAATTGTATGCTTGTTCTGTGTTGCTTATAAAATGTCACTTGTCATGGAGGTGTGGTTCCTAATGTGTTTATGGCACGTTCTTATTTCGTTATCAGAGTCTGGTGCTTTGCCGAGTCTGGATGCCCCCTTGCTTGGTTGTTGCCTCTCCTTAACCCCCTGCCCAAAAATTAATGTATCTGCCTCTGGCTACGTCAGTGCTTACGGCAGTTCTTATGTCAGAAGCCCAAAATAAGTTGGATTCAGCCGTTGAAGTTCTAGTGTTCTACTATCTGACGATTGCTCACTTATGTTTGTACGCAAAAGCTGTTATTTAATTGCTAATGAGTAATGACCCTGTGCTGGTGACCATATTATTAATCTTTGGCCTCTCTGAATCGTTCTAACTAAACATGAGATGCCCATTCAGATGTTCTTTTTTTTCCCTGTTTAAATCTGGACTTGTTCAACTACTGTACGGATGTAACTGTATTTCTTCTTGAATTCTCCCTTGCAGTTTGGAGGTCATGCCTGTGCACTGTAAAGCGTACCTCTCTCTCTCATAGCTCGTGGGCGGCCACCACGTGATGGGGAAGCTGCGAACCTGGATTGCGGATGGGGAAGCTGCGAGGAAGCATCAGCCCACAAGTCGGCGACTAACCAACCACCTGGGGCTGGTCAATGCTAGCCTTGCTTTGCTTCGAGGTGTAAAGAGGTGTCGTCATCATCTGCAACGCGTAAAACCTACTAGTGGATTATATGTGTAATGTGCTTCAGCCAGGGTTCGTAACCTCCCAAGTGGAACCGGAACATGTTCTCCCGATTCACGAGTGTGCCGATAGCTGTAGTTTTATGGAATTTTGGAGTCCTGTAAAGTGTACATGTCTTTTTTTTAGGGAACCAAAGTTCCATTAATCATGCAACCTGGGTACAAGTTCCGATAATCTTTGAGAATTCCTCAAGCCAAACACACAGATGACACCAGGGAAGCATGGGTGCACCATACATATGAAAATTAAGACAAATCAGCATTATTGCTTATTTAATAACTAACGCATTCATGCCATTCTCCAATTTGTCTTATATTAAGGTTCTGTTTGGCACAACTCAACTTTACTAATAAAGCTGTTTTTTTAGAAAAATAAGTTTCATAAATATTTTTGAGGTGAAATTGAGTACTTGTTACAGCTTCACTAACAACTTCATGCATGGTTGTGAGAGAGTGAGCTGTGAAAAAACTATTTTTTTTCAGCTTCATCTAACTTATCCTTTTATGAAGAAGGGAAAAACCAGCTTTATCCATGAAGCTATTTTGAAAAATAATATTCAACAAAAAAAACAGTTTACAACAGCTTTATGAAGGTGCTGTGAGCTGTGCCAAACAGCTCCTAAAGACTTCCTCAAGCTTATAAAATCTATCCCTATGATAATTTGTCTATACCAAGATCATTGACAATCTTCAAAGCATTTGGGATGGCCTCTGCATGGAAGGGGTAAGGTTTTGCAATTTGCCTGCTGCCACCATTCGCTAGGTACAAGTTCTGATAATTTCATACATGAAAAAAATATTGTACCTTATTCTCGAAAATTATTGATAGTATGTAGCCTGAAAGTCTATTGCACACTGCTGCAAAAAAGCATTCGGCGCCAAAGGTAAAATAGTAATTTCGCGTTGCTTTTAACACAGTTACCTTGTCAAACAAACAAAAGGGCCAAGGAATCTATTTTGTGCTCTCAACATCCAAGGGTCATCCCACATGTTGATTCGGTCTACATTCCAAACCCTCCAAATTATGCCCCTTTCAGGAGTTTAATACCCTTTAAGATGCTTCTCCATGCATATGGCATTTTGTCCCTTTGATGAGCATGGAGAACATCGGATCTTGGAAAATATCTTGTTTTTAAAAATTAAGCACACAAAGAGAAAAGGATATTGAATTATTCTCCACCCTTGTCTTGCTATATAGCAATATTGAAAGTGTGTAAATCATGAAATACCAATCACCTTTAGCTTTTGGCTTCATCATTTTCTCCTTCCCAACCAATGTATTTTTTGTCCATTATCTTGTTTTGCTATGTCATTACACAGGAATTTGGTGAGGTGGAAGCAAGAAATAGTACAAACAGGGATGGCTTGTACAACACACTTAATCAAGACTTCCTTTCTCGATTTTGATAGCAACTTCTCCTTCCAGCCTTGAATAAGACCCTAAATCTTCTCCTTTAAAAAAGCTTTAGTCTTGGATTTTTTTAATGAAAATTGGTGGTCCTAAATACTTTTCATTATAAGCACCACATGAAATTCCTTTTACTTCATCAAACACATTGGCATTATTGACTTGTCCTTCTTAATAGCTTGCCTATAACATTTCTTATTGGGTAGTTTGTTTGTCTTATTAGCCGGCTTATCAGCCAGCCAGGATAATATTTTTCTCTCAAAACAAATCAGTCGACTTTTAATACCAACCGAACATCCCGTAGTCATTCAATATCTTTATTATCTCCATAGCAAACAAGTTTGTTGAACTTAAAAGAAGGAGCAAATCATCAGCAAAAAAAGTGCCAAGCTAGATGCCTTCTGAATCTTCAACACCCCCTCCCCCTTTATTTGCCCTTCTTCTTCTTCAGCTGCCTCATAAGCCACCAAAAATCTCCAACACCCCCTCCCCCTTTATTTGCCCTTCTTCTTCTTCTTCAGCTGCCTCACCAAAACATTGTCTGTGATGAGTTGTTAAGGGGCAAAAGCACTTTGGGTATTTGAGATGGCTTTTGGAAGAATCTTTTTCAGGCGATTCACCATCAAGTCCAGCGGCTTTTAAATCTTCAAACGAGTCCAAGGCTCTTTTAATTTCTGCAGCTGTGAATTTACCCAACAATATTACATTCATCTGTTGGGTTGCCCTTGGTTGTATTTAATTAAAAAAAAGAGCCAATTAGATTTTTGCCTTGTGAGGTGAACAAGGTCGAGTAGCACTGGAACACCATCCTTCAAATGCTCTTCTCCTTCCACTCAGCCCCCTTGATCGTTTTTTGTGAGAATGGTTTTCCCTTCATCTAGAAAAAAGAGGGCTAATTGATGGATTAATTTTTTATCCAAGTCTTTAATTAATTGTTGGCTCGATAGATAGCTAGTCATAGTTAATTTGGATTAATTTTTAGCCCAACTAATGACTAGCGATATGTATCAAATATGCCTAAGGCATTGTTTGAATCCCTATAGACAATAGTTATCTGCTAATAATTATCTTTTTGGGATCCAAACAAATATAAATAATTATTAGCTGAATCTTTAGATAACAACTATCTCACTAATTGATTAAATTAAATAAAAAGATATTAACATGCTAACTATTATCAGATAGTGAATCCAAATATAAACTAATATTAAATTGACCAAACTCTGTAAAAGTTATGGCACTACCTAATCTAGAATGAGCTATCTCAGCTGCTAGGACGTTTATGAATGAAATTTACTTTTAAGCTGTTTACGATCAACGGTGGATGGTTGCAGTACTCAATGGTTGACCAGAGCTGTATATTGGCAGAAAAAAAAACTTATTACAACCTGCGTACAAATAGGTAGTCAATCACGTCTTTCAAACTCAGTTGTTTCTTGTTTGGATTTTTATTATCCGATTAAATATAAATATCCACAAAAACTTTTTTCTTTTACTGAATACGTAGTGGAAAATACCATCAAATGTACAGATCTTTTATTGAAAATACGTGGTGAAAAATACCATCAAATCAAATGTACAGATATACTACTAGTGATGGAAAACATAAAGCACAACAAAACACCCAAATGATCCAAAGTGAAAAAGTAAACATCTCTCTCTATACGCTCTCGTTTATTCTTCCCCAGAACTTTGTAATCCGGCGAGATCCAGTTATCCACCACCCACTGGCCACCGCGCTCGTTCCAATTCCAACTAGTTGGGCCACCCCGTAAAAAAATCCCCGAAAATCCGAGCGGCCTCCACGAACTCCGCTGCAACGAGGGACATAAAAAAGCCGCGTCGTCCCCTTCCCCTCCCGGCTTCCAGGCCTCCTGCATCCCGCGCCTCTCCCCTTCCTCCCCAACCCCGCCGCCTCCGACGTTGACCTCGTCAGCCGCCGCCGGCGAGGCCGCACCTCGCCGGTCACCCACCCCCTTGCTACTCGATCCGTATCTCCTACTCCGAGGATCCCCGTAGCCGCCTCCGGCCGTCCACCCGCGCAACCCTAGATCTCCGATACCCCGCGCGCCGTCCCGCCGACGGCCACCCGATCGGAATGGGCCGCCATCTTCAGTAAAGAACGACCCAAGGGTACCCTCCTCCGCCTCCGCCGTCGCGCGTGCGCGAAGCGCCGCCGCGATGGCGATCCGCATCACCATGTCCTACTCGGGCTACGTGGCGCAGAACCTGGCCGCATCCTTCGGCCTGCGCTGCACCACCGCTGCCGCTGCAGGCGCTGGCGCGGCGCCCGGCGCCGGGTGCCGCTTCCTCCAGGACGCGCTCTCCCGCCCCTTCTGCCTCTTCGCCTCCTCCCACCGCGCCGACCCCCACCATGACGCCGAGGATCACAACCACCCGAAGCCCAGGCCCAAGGCTCTGCCCCCGGTCTCCGCAGCAGGAGGCGGGCACTCGCTGTTGCTGCCGCGGTCGTGCTCCACGAAGGCGGCGGCGCCGGTGGATGACCCCCCAGCCTCGTTGGCTGTGGGGCTGCTGTCGGTGTTCGCGTCCGGGATGGGATCGACTGGTGGCATCGCTGGTGCTTCCTCCCTCGCCGCCTCGCCATCGATATCAGCCGGGTTCAACCCTGCGACGCTCCTCCCGTTCCTGCAGGCGACCAAGTGGCTCCCCTGCAGCGACATAGTCACTGCCGCGACGACGTCTCGCAGTTCAGCACGCCCAGCAGGTGCGACAGCTGCGCCTGCACCGCGCACAGCTGCACCTACACCGCGCACAGCTGCTGCACCATCGCCCCGTCCTGCACCACGGGCAGCTGCTCCGCCCCCCTGTCCTTCACCTGTGCCATCACCTGCTGTTGCTGCTCCTTCCAAGGTCGGCATTCAAGCATTGGTTGGTAGTGCTAGCATCGCCTCAGGTTCAGCTGGGATTGGAAGGGGGGCTATTGCCTCTGGTGCGGCTGGAATGGTGAAGAAGAGTGGTGCTGGTCTTCCTGCTGGAGCAGGGGTGAGAAGGAAGACCGGTTGGCTCTCAAGGTGGGTGAGCTCATGCTCAGATGATGCAAAGACTGTCTTCGCCGCTGTGACCGTGCCATTGCTCTATAAATCATCCCTAGCTGAGCCTAGGTCCATCCCATCCAGGTCAATGTTCCCAACATTTGATGTTGGTGACCGTATCCTTGCTGAGAAGGTATGTTCTATTTCGGTTCTCTTTGTTATATATGAATACCAATGTGTATTTATTATGTATCATTTTCTTATATTGGTGAACATGCATCTAATGTCCAGCCCCTATTGTGACTGTAGGTTTCGTACATTTTCCGGGAGCCAGAAATATTAGACATTGTGATCTTTCGTGCACCTCCAGTACTTCAGGTGTGATACCTTGTTTGTCCATTTTCTCTTATCTAGCTCTATTTCATTAGAGCTTATTATAATATAAGAACAATCTTTATAGGCATTGGGCTACAACTCAGGTGATGTGTTCATCAAGAGAGTTGTGGCTAAGGGCGGGGACATCGTTGAAGTAAGCTTTTATCCCAATGGTAGTAACCTCTTTATATTTTCCATAATTTTGGCATTACTTTTTATTTTTTGGGGATTATATGAACCAATCGGTGTCCCTTTTATTTGATAGGTACGTGATGGTAACTTGTTGGTTAATGGAGTAGTTCAGGAGGAGGAATATGTGCTGGAACCAGCCGACTACGAAATGGATCCGCTGGTATAATATCTAATCTTCTTACCACGTGCTACTAAAGAACAGTTATTTGTGGTCCTGTAACTAAGTTGACACCATCATAGTTATGTGGCATCAATTCTTGACTTTTGAATTATTAGAAATTGGTTGCGACCTCAAAATTATTCCTGCGTTTTATGTTGGTGGATTGGTCTATGGGCTGCACCTGCTATGTGTTGATTACATATTAAGTTTACTATTATTTTCATCCACTGTATCTATATACACGTGCTGATTAATTGTTGTTGCTTGGCCAGACTGTGCCTGAAGGCTATGTCTTCGTACTGGGGGATAACAGAAACAACAGCTTTGATTCACATAACTGGTATGCTAAACATCTAATAGAGGATTTATGTTTCAGTTTTTCACCCCAGCAATGCTCATGATTTATGTTGTTTCTGCAGGGGTCCGCTTCCAGTTAAGAACATCCTCGGGAGATCTGTCCTCCGATATTGGCCACCATCGAGAATAACAGATACAATATATGAGCACGACATGGTGCAGTACGCAGCTGCCACATCCTGATAATACATTGTGGCAAATGCCACATGTTGCAGGCCCATTTTTCCTTTCCCGGCTGAGCTTTACTGACAAGTGATATGCTGAGCCATGGGGTTCTTTATTTATTGGTTGTATTGTAGCCTTTCCTCATGCCGATTGGCAGGTTGGCTGACAGATTAGTTTTTCCCCTCCCTACGGGCAGATGCTTGTTTGAAGGCAACAGTTCTTGTACTCTAGCTAAGAATGAATGCCATATAATGTTGCAGAAGTAGATGAACGAGCATCAAGGACTGTAGGATGAGGATGGCAGTTCTCTTGTTTTATGTAAAGGAAATACAAAGCATTAAAGATTGCTCAGCTTGTGTTTATGTATCTTTTCATTCCTGACTCTTGGATCAAAGATTCAAGGCAAGGTCAGCGTGGTGCTAAGGTTTTGGTCGAATCCATGTATCCTGCCTGATAAGGCTTCTTGTGATGATAAAATTTTGGAATAGGAATTTGCCCTAGTATCTAGTGTGTTTTCGTCCTTGTATTCATTCATGATGTAAGACAACTTTGTGAGCATAGTTCCTCTTCGTCCTGTTTTGTTGTATCGCAGTGCAGGTTCAGTACTACCTTGCCTGATGTTTTTGTTTTTTTTTCTATGTAATAGGAGATTTTTCAGCTGTTACTCGGTTTTACAAGATACTCTGTATTTCATTTCACATGTTTGAGTGCAGCAGCAGTATAATTGAATTATATGCCTCCCTTGCTGCAGCAGTATAATTGAATTATGCCTCCCTTTAAGACAAACTGTGTAGTTTGTACTCTCTTTGTCTCAAAATAAATACTTTTTAAGATTTAAAATTTGTCTTGAAAAATAACGCTACAAAAATCTAGGCTGTTTTTTTTATGCTGAAGCTAATCATAAGTGTGCAAATGATATAACGGCTAAATCTAAGAGTTTCTCTGGAAAAAGGAAAGGAGGGAAGTATGTTATTGTGTTGAAACGGGCAGGAGTATGTTATTGTGCTGAAACGGGCAGTGGTTGAGCTGATGGCTAAGGGCCAGGAGCTCCATCTGAAGAATTGCAGATAATACAATAAAGGCTAAAATATATTACGAGTTGAAAAATCATCATTATATAGGCATGGCTATAAATTGAACAAGGCAGATGTACTCAGAACAAGCAAAGGTGCTAAAGACAGCCTTTGCAAGAAGGCAGTATGAATCATGTAAGATTGTACCCACACAATTGCCAGAAGCAATACAAAATTTGAACATTATGTTACAGCCCATTTGACGTTCAGGCACACTTCCGGCCTAAGTATACATGAAATCGATGTATATGTGCAATTTCCTACCAGCCCTACGAGATGTAGATCAGAGCAAAATCTACTACCACTTTACATCCAGCGACAGCGGTTCTGGTGGCAAAATGAATGACAGAAACTTTGTGAAAGAAATATTTGAAGTCAGGCTGCCCCAAGTAGTGGTGTCCACTACTGGAAACTGCCGTCTAACCTTCTTCACCGAAATAGCCTTCAGCCGATCATCATCTTCCACTTTGGCTACAATGTCAACTGGGACTCGCTGGACCATGGGTTTCGTTTTCCACTCTGGAACATCTTCCCAGATGGGATCCTCTTCAGTGATGTCCCTTTCAAACTCCAAACGGAATTTCACCAAAGGTACTGATGTCACTTTAGCTTCAATGAAGTGCATTGAGCTATTCTCGTGGTTTCTTTTGCTAAACCAAGTCTTCAAGATCTTTTCAAGCTTTATCAGTCTTGGGCTAATTGAGGAGAACAAAAACTCTGAGATCAACCGATTTGTTATGTTGACTTCACACTTGTCTGACAATAATTCTATAGTGTCATGTGACCTTAAGAAAGTCTTCACATGACCTCCAGATACACTTGTTTGATGCACCACAATTATGACTGATCCTACAACACCCACTTGAAGTAAAGGGGCACAGGTTGAGTAGCTCAAAGGCAATATTAGGTTTAGGTCGTTGTTGCTAGTCAACAAACTTCCATTTGATAAAAGACCTATACTGTGAGGGTGGGTTAAGGAAACTTTCTGTGCACCAATGACCTTTAAGGTAATGCCATCCGCAACAAATATCCTCTTAAGCCTTGTATATGTGGTATTCCCCTGCATAAGAATCAATACATGCAACATAAGATTCAGCAAACAATCGAGGAACAATTACAATGTACATTTCCAAATGCTATGAATTGATGAAACATACGTTCAGCAAAACAGGATGGCCATGCAAACCTACCAATCACAATTTATCTTATGATGATTGTTGTAAATTCATGAAAAGATATTAGCACAGAATATGAAGTCGACTTCATTAATTCATCAAAGACTAGGTACTATATGCAGCAAACCAAGAAACCATAAGCTTTTCTCAAATGCTCATCAAATTTCAATTGAAAAGTGAATTAGTAAGACAGGTTCAAAAGTGACCATGGAAGCATAACACTAAATCAAATATGCAAAATCTATCCAGAAAAGTTCTAAACAGTAAGCATCGATGGGGTTGCTGTGCTGCTATTTCACTGGTGCTGCAACATGTATGGCTTTATGCATTAATAATGCCGCGAAGTTCCTAACAGGTAAAAATGGACAACAGAATAGCAGGATCGCTGCAGCAATACTTGCAAAACCTAAACCACTCCAAAAAGAACCATAGATTTCACTACATAACCAAAGTAAATCCCCATGGCCTGTTATCCTATTCATGCCCTTCTCCATTGTACTCAGCAAAGCCAGCAATAACCATAGTATATGAGAAGCCAGAAAAGGAACATTTGTTTTCTGTGTTACTGGTCATTCCATTTTTTTTTTTTTTTTTTGTTGAGCTACATTCGGTTCCAACTTAAACAATCAGAAAGTAACATTTCACTTCTATGTACAAAAACCACCATTTAAATTTGTATCAGTAAAGCAGGGAGAAAAAGGGCAGAAGCATCCTAATTTTAATATATATGAAAATAACCATCTATATCCATTCATGACAATGTTCCATATAACATGCACCAATGATTACCTAGTGAAACTTCAATGTATACAATACACTATGCTTAACCTTCACCATCAACAGTCCGTTACTTGATAACCCCAATTTAGACAAGTTAGAACAGCGCCTTGAATCAAGCTGAATTCTGATTCTACACAATTGCCTTACCAATACACAACAGCAGCAACAAAATTGGGCAAAAACTATTGAAGTGTCAGTACAATTTGAACACACAAAAACCAGGGTCCGTACTGATTTAACATTCAACTACTACAAACAAACAACATAAAGTCACCAGCAACAATAAATAATGGGGAAAAAAAATATAGGTGCAGATACACTTCTACAGTACTAGCTGCTGCTAAATTAACTCAGCTCAAAGCTTTGAGCTAACACAACTTTGACACCAACCTTTACTACAGTAGAAAACTAGTAGCATGCAAGCAATTGATCGGGATCGGATGCAAAATCGGGAACCGCGCCAGGTCAAAGTCAACCCACTCACCGACGGTAGCTGGAGCTCGACGAGTCCACCGTCCTCGTTGCCAGCAAGCTTCAACTCGAACGGCCCAACCAGCTCCAGGTCCCTGACGCCGGTGTCGAACCCGAACGCGCCTTCGGCGGGGACGACGTCGATCCCGTCCGGCCCGTCCACCTCCTCGACGGCGGGCGCGGAGGGGCGTCTCCACTGCACGGCCTCGTCGGAGAACCGCGCGAGCGCCGCCGACCCGCCCGCCCGCGCGCGGAACTCGTACCGCTGCACGGCGCCGACGCGGACGGCGTCGGCGTCGAGCGGCCAGACCCGGACCTCGGCGTCCGGGTCCCAGTCGTACTTCTCCGAGACGGCGTCGATGACCTCCTCGAGGAAGGTGGGCTCCGGGGCCAGGTCCTCCAGCTCCGGGTCGGCGGAGGTGGGGGCGGAGCCGTTGGAGGAAGCGGTGAGGAAGGAGAGCGAGGCGCAGGCGGACGGCGAGGGGGCGCAGAGGAGCAGCAGCGCGAGGAGGAGGGAGATTAGAGGGAGGGCCGAGGAGGAGGAGGAGGAGGAGGCCATGTGGGGGTTGGAGGATTGAGGAAAGGTAGGTCTCGTGGCGGGCTCTCTTCCCCGACGAAGGGATCTCTTCGCGGAGGGGGACGATGACGATGGTTGTCGGGGTGGGTGCGCTCGTCGGATATGGTTAAAGGCCGTAATCACAGGCTGACGTGTCAGCCCGGTGAACGAGATTTTGATAAAATTCTCGGGTTGTCTGTCTCGCTAAAGCGGCCGGCCTTGCACAGTTGGGCGTTGGGCCGAGCCGCTGTCTTGGTCAGCTGCGCTGCTCGGATCGTCGAAGTGGCTCGAAACGCCGTGGCATCCAGAAGAAACGCTTCACGGTGACGGCGAGGCCTAGCCTCCTAGGCACGTTTGGTTTGTATGTACCCTACCCTACAAAGTGTATGATAGCCAAACTCTTCCTTCTTTTTTTAAACGTTTGTTTCCTGTGTTTTTATTTAAAAATGAAATTGATTTTTATAAAATTCATAGACAATTTTACAAAATTCCTAATGGATACGTTTGGTACAGCTTATATGCTGTTTATATGGTTAAAAAGATTTTTCAGCTTATTTCAATCGCGCTTATTTCTTCCACCTTTGTTTGTACTAAAAATAAAACCTATTCAGATCAGCTTATTTTGATTTTCGCTTTTATTCTATTTGTATGAAAAGCGTTTTCCAGATGTATGAAAAGGTCATCTTGTGTTTTTTTTTTTTAAAAAATGATGTTACGGACTGAGATGATCCCATAGTGCAAACCAAACACCCGAAACAGTTTCAAAAAAATGGAAAATAAAGATAGGTAACGACAAAATTGGAGGAGTACAAGAAAATGTGACGTGGGCCTTGTTTAGATTGCACAAAAAGGTGAAAAAATTTCAACTTTGCAACTGTAACACGTTTTGTTTGTATGTGGCAAATATTATCCAATCGTAGGCCAACTAGACTAAAAAAATTTATCTCATGATATACAACTAAACTGTATAATTAGTTATTTTTTACTTGCATTTAATGCTTCATACATGCGGATTAAAACTTGATGTGACTAAGAGAGAGTGAAAAAAATTTAAAATCTAAACAAGGCCGTGGTCAAGTTGGACATGGGACAGAGACGCCCTAAGCCTTCCCGTACAACGTACAAGTCTGCAAGCAAACTACTAGTACATTAGTTAGTAAAAAAAAACACTTGCACTTTGTGTTTCTTTGGTACCAACTTTTGAGGAAGACAGCCATTAAACTCATAGTAGACATATGGCCATTTAAAATTACCATAATACAAATCTTTCTTCTTCCTTTTCGCATCAGAGAAAAAAGGATTTTTACCCATGGCGAGCATCTCCATATTTCGTTGCTGAAGACCACGAAATTATTAATACCATCGGCACTGATCAGAAGACAAATACTGCAAATTTAACAATTACAAAATAATAATAAGGTCGTCACATCAGCCACGTTCCCTTCGACAGACCATTGATGTTCCAAATTTGCGAAGCTTCAACAACTCAGTTAAAAACCACATTCCTCTACAGTGACCATTGGTTTCACAACTCAGCTCAAAAGGGAAACGCACAAATGCTGCATCAGAACTAAAATTCCAGATTGTAGGAGAAAGCAAGCTGCGACACAGACACCACACAGCCACCCCAGAACTATCAGTACTAAAAACTCGAACAGTCCAACATGTCATCATATTTGTACTCCAGTAGTGACGAGTTTGGCACCACATCAGAGGATTCTTGCCCACTGGCAAACAAGTTGTACTTGACATTACAAAACCAAGACTAAAATTAGCAGAATGTAGTATACTGATATTAAAAAGCATATCTATTTCTGGTACCAAAAAGGTGCCCAGCTCGTCTAGGCAAACATGCAGAAGGGCCATCCTTAATCCAGACCAGGTAGTTGAGTCGGGAATGGAAGTGTATTACCAAACTGAAATATATACCAGTTACTTATTCTTGTGTCCATGGCTTTATTATTTGCATTTGATGGCAAACTATATATGATAAAAAAACATGTGGAACTAAACAAGAATATCATGCCAGTGAAGCAAATTAACTTATATTTTTCCATAATACTTAGCAGTCATCAGAGAACACTAAGTGTGTTTTTTTTTTAAAAACAGTAAACCCAAATTTCATTACCGAAGCAAATAAAAGCACCCACCCGCCAAACATCCATATATCTGATCAGAGGGTCTGGAAAATATGGAACTACTGCATCCCCACAAAAGACAAGGTTCATTGCTTCCCCAGAAGAGACAAGGAACAGAAGTTTAACAACTTTGACACATGGCCCATGCTCGAGATCACAGTACACAGGCTAGCTTCTACTGACACTAAACAACATGGTTATCTCCAAGGATCAAGAACACTAGTGTGTTGCCCAGAAGATATCTTGCATATTCATTTATCGTTTACCTTTGCTCTTGTTACTTCTTTTTGCTTAATACAACTCCCTGAAGGGTCTGCATTCTTCTTTATCCATGGATGCTTCATAATGTCTTGAAGGCAAAGCCTCTTGCTTGAATCCTTAACCAGAAGCTGCATATACAATCACACTTAAAAATCAATTGTCCAACCCACACCCATCACTTTAACTACTCTTATATAGCCACTACTCTTAGATGTCACCTTCGAAATGAGATCCTTAGCCTCTGAAGATACATCAGGAGACGAAGGAAATGTCAAATCCACCCTAACTATCCTGCACAAAATTCATGTGGCACAAACAAAATGTTAAGGAATGAAGACCAGGGAGAGAGAGAAAAAAAAAAAAAAAAGATGTTTCTGCCCATACCTTTTCAAGGTATCATCCCGTTCATCAGCTTCAAAAGGAGGTGAACCATATAAGAACTCATAGCACAGGATTCCTAATGTCCAGTTGTCCACAGCATGGTCATGGGCCTTTTTCTCAATCATCTCTGGTGCCAGATAGTCGACTGTACCACAGAGAGTGTATCTTTTATCGTTTGAACGAGCTGCCCACCCAAAATCTGCAATTTTAAGCCGGCCCTAGAGAAAAAGGAAATTACCTAGTTATCAAATCAGCACCTAGCATTTGATGCATCAAGAGTAATACCCATCACAACAGTTTTTCAGAAATACTGATGCATTGAAGAAACATTTGCATAATAATTTCTCCACATATGTTAGCAAACCGGCAATAATATGTTATATATGTGTTTCTAGATTCATTCATAGAGGCATGATATATATCCTGTGCAGGTGTGACTTGCATGCAAGATGAATTACCCTAACCCATATTGAGATGCTGTGATAAGTATCATCTGCTTCATACACAAATACAGTGTCTTGAGTTTTTCTTCTTATGATCAATGGGAGGAGAGAATCCTGGGAGGAGAGAATCCCAACCTGATCCATTTATTCATTCCTGAGAACTTGTTGTAAGCTCAGGTTCAGCAGTTTTGCAAGAAAAAAATTAGGGAAACATCAAGCACATGGGCTACATATTGAAGTAAATGCAGAGCAACATGCCTCAATAGTAGCTAGATCATCTGCGCAGCAGTCCAACTCGATTTCCATAATTTAATGCTGTCTATATGAATTTCCTTCCTGGACAACGTTTCAGTTTTTGACACTTACAAAGAGCTAAGTCTTACAGTCTGCATTGTTTGCATAAACAGTGAAATATTTTTATAATGTACACTTAAGAGGGGCAAACATTTAGAGAAAGAATTTCCAAACTATGAGATAAGCTGTATGGATTCTTGAGAAAATTCAAGGCAATGTTTCTATTAGATCCTATTATATGCAGAAACTAGAGTACTCAGCCTATTAAATTATAACAAAATGGTGCAAAAAGTACGGGCACTGCCCTGGAGCAAAGTATTTTACAGTAATTGATTATGTTAGAATCCATTTTGTGTAGAGTAAGGCTGTCCGGTAATTAATAAAAAATTAAAACAACACAAAAAAAGTAAAAGTACATAAAGAAGAACCAACCTCGATGTCAAGTAGCAAATTCTCAGGCTTGATGTCCCTATGCATGACTTTCTTATTGTGACAGTATGCCAGGGCACCAGCAAGGCTCGCGACATACTAAAACACATAAGATTCGTTAGTGTCACAGTCTGACAAAAGAATGGGAAATCAGAAGGAAACCTGCATAAATATATCCTACTCTAGGGTGTGGTATGGAAATGCCAGCACAAGTTCTTGGCCATTAATGGCGTCATCACAAGTTGAAACTAAGACAGTGTCATGCTAAAAGAGATGCCATGAATTCTCACTATGTTCCGTGTATAAATGTATGGGTTCAGGGGAATAAAGTCATAAACTGCAGAGTGCACTGCATGTGCAACACATGGGTAAACATTTGGTTCAGCTTAACTTGTAAAATGGGATTGATCCTTTTCCTTGCATTCCTAGGAAATGCACTAGAGTTTCTAAAGAATACTTAATACCAGCAATTAAATGACTCATTCTGTCATACATGTTATCTGATTCCAGTAAAATCAAGTTGGGCCATTACTCAAAACTTTCTCGCTACCATTCATGACTTGAGTAGAAGTAATATCATACAATTGCCAACCAAAGACCTACACGGCTCACAGTCTAGCTGCTAAGTTCTCTGAACTTTGTTTGTGCAGGTGTCTCTCTCAACATAATCATAATTTAGGTTAACAACAGCAGTAGGAATGGCAATCCAACCGTAAGCACAATCGAAAAATAACAGTGAAGCAAAAGGAAAACGGGAAGAGAGTTTTTACTGTTGCAGACGTGCGCTGGGTGAAGCGGCCAGCAGCTCGAAGGACCTTGTAGAGATCGCCACGGGCCGCATACTCGAGGACGAGGACGACTCGCTCTTCGTCGTGGAACCAGGCGAAGAGGCGGAGCACGTTGGGGTGGTCGAGGCTGCGCTGGATCTCGATCTCTCGCTTCAGGTGCTCGTAGAAGCGGTACTTCTCCAGTTTCGCCTTAAACATCACCTTGAGCGCCACCACGTAGCCGCTCTGGATCATCACCACGCCTAGATTAACTTCCGTAGAGTCTAAACTTTGGGGCAATCGAGAGAACTGGAGGGTACAAGTTGATTGCACGGACCTGCTTCTCGCGGGCGAGGTAGACCTTGCCGAACTTGCCCTCGCCGATGCACTTTCCTATCTCGAAGTCGGACATGCTCCACTCCTCACGCGTCGGCATCGTGGGCGGGAGCGGGAAATGGTGCAGGCGAGGTGCGGGAAACGGTTGGGTCGAGGAGGAGGCGGAATTGGGGAAGGGGATGGAACGGGTTTGGAATTTGATTTGAAAATTGAAATTGAGAGCTGGCGGCGGCCGGCGGATCAGTACCGTTTGGTTGGGGTCCGCGAACTGACGCAAGGTGGGCGAGAGAGCGGGCTTCCTATATGGGCTTTGCAGTCTGGTTCACTGTCCAAAATCGGCCCATTATCATACACTCGACATGTGCCTAGACGCCGCGCGCACACTGGACCATTGGCCCAGCGGTAATCTTTTTAGCGCGCACACGGGCCCAATCATCAAAGAAAGAGTTCACCCGGCCTGCAGTGCGCTAAGGGGCCGTTCTGCGGTTCCTTTGCAGTTTGCACGGTACCCGCCAAAAAAAGATAAGTCATTTAAAATCATTCAATTACTTTGGAAGTTAAACATTACTTAAAATCAAGTTAAAACCATTCCAACAAAAAAATACACACCCGTACGGAGTCGTGTCATTCCTAGTGTTGTCCTCTACGCTACAATAACTACTTTCTCCGTCTCTAAAGAGCGTCATTCTCACTTTTTAATTAGTCAAATATTTTTTTATTTTAACCAAATGTATAAAAAAAAAATACCTTGTCTAATAAAAATCCAGCAAAAGCTTAGTACCCCTCCATCCGGTTTCTCACAAAAGGCTCGCGGTTTCTCACAAAAGGCTCGCTTTGCTAAGCTAGCTTGCTCGCTCCGGCATTTTCCTACACGAGAAAGGTTGCTTGCTGCCTCGTCGCTTCCGTGGCTCAGCGGGAAACCAAACACACACATTTTTCAATTCTATTGCAGTTTGGTAATGATGAACAATTGCAGCGTATGAGCTGAGGGCATCCTCAGCGGTGGCAGGAAATCGCTAGCTGAGCTGGAGTCTGAAATTAATAAACAAATGAGTAAAGCTGTAATTACAGGCCTGCGCAGATCATAGCTGAGAGAGGGTGTTTCCTTGGGGTTCGTGCGAGCCTAGCGACTCATTCCTCGCTAGCGCGATGCTCCCTTCCCTCCGCTGGGGACGCCCTGAGGATCACCTATCTACTACACCTGCTACTGGTGTCTGTAACCACTGCAGAGCAAAGCAACAATCCAACTGCCATCGTTCAGGGGTGCTTCTGCCTTGTACCGGTACGTAGAATCCGCGGCCAAGATCACGTAAACGGACAAGCAAGTTAAGCAACTCTGCACACAAGACAGTAGGCGCATTTCCCCGTCCCATGCGCAGTCTGCACTCACATGGGAGTGAAGAGAATGAGAGAGATTAGAGAACGACGGATCAAAAGAAAGAAGGACGTTTGAAAGCGAGTCCGGCCGGCACCGAATCCCGAACGCGCATATTAGAAGTATTGGCAGACAGTAATCATGCGCTCATCGGGGCTGTGACCACGATCTTGATCGCCGTTCTTTTACCCATCGCGAATGATTCATGCCGGCAGGGGTAAAGCGTCGTCGTAGTATATTTGTGCCGGATCCTAGCCTTGGCTACTGTGACGGTGATACCTCGCCTGGATCACGTTATGGGCGCAATGTTTTCCCCCTCGTGCCGCCCAAGACGTGCATGGCGATCGATCCGGCATCGATTCGGTCTTTGATTCCCTCCCTCTCAAACCTTGGCTACCGGCGACACACACTGCCCTACTACTGCTGCCCTAGCCTAGACGGCCTAGCTAGGTGAGCAGCGATCGATTAAACAAAAAGATTGGGGGCAAGGATCTGATGCGCGGGAATGTTCTTGGGGCGTGGCGCCGATCGATGGAAGAAGTCGGGCAGGCGCAGGCGCAGAGCAGGTGTTCCTGGGCGCCGTGATGATGGGCGGTTCCCCGATCGAATGATCGAATCTCTGTCGCCGCTCCCGCCCAGCAGCTGCTGTCTGTGTGTGCTGCTGCCTCTGGCAGCGCGCCGCGGCCCGATCTGAAGGCCTTGTTCTCACTATCGGCCATCGGGTGCTCCGTGCCTCGGCAGCTTGCTTGCCTGCCTGCGATCTTCCCCGCGTGTGGAAAATTCCGAGGAATAAAGCGCGCGCGCTGCGGCCTCCGGGGCGATCTGATAAAGCTGTGACGTATCCGGCCGGCTCCCATTGTTAAATTCGACGTGCTAGCCAAGGCCTGAATCACCTCACTATGCACCGAGTGACGGATGGATGCTACCCTACAGTGTTCAAGCGGACCGTCGTCGGAGACACGACACAAGGGAACAGTACGAGTATATACTAGCACTGTAGTCTGAGTATTTGCAGGTAGATGGGAGGGATCAACATCACCAAAAGCACTGCTAACGGCCATTTTGTAGCGATCTCTAGTGCAAGTAGAAGTACATGAATATACCGACTGCAAGGGCATTCTTCCAAGCTCTCATGAAGACCGCCGGAAAGATTCTGGTGAAGATCACCTCGTTCCAAGCGTGGATTTGCGAGAGCTAGCACTAGCAGGCAGCCCCCCCTGCCCTGCTGCTCCATCGGCAGTGGTGGTGAGCCCCAATTTTCAAGCGCGTGCTTCTTGCGCCTTTTTGAACAGAGCTTAAGCGCAGACGGCACGAATCCCGAGCTTGACCACCATCATCATGTTTCCTACTACTGTACTGTACGCACTGCGCTAATCTGCAGTCCCGTCGTCTCTCGTTCCGCTCCGGCCGGCGAGAAAAGACGCGGCGGCCCCACCCGATATTCTCTCTTCTCTTCTTGTTCTTGACGTGCATGCATGCATCGGCCTGCGTGCGTGCAGTGCAGAGAGCCCTTGAGCTGCGCCTTCTTCACCTCGCTCGCCGGCGACTGGGTGGGTGAACAAAAAAGCGAAGAGGAGAGCCGGGCGCACAGAGGAAAAAAGCATGCATGCAAGGGTACAAGAGTTTGTTTCCTCATGTCACGTCCTGTCATTCAGCGAGACGCCGACGGGCGGTGGACAAACATGTGTTGGCCCGTACGTAGAGTACTAGACGAGGCCTGCGGCAGCTGCCTGCCTGCTGCCCGCACCCGTCCTTTCGGCCAGTCCATCCGTCGACTCATTCATCTTTCCCGAACTCCGAAAGTGCTGGCCAGGGCAGGCACAATCGAGTGACCAGACTCTTCACTCATGGGCTCTAGCTCGACCCTTTGATCGCCACTCCACTCACCCAAGATTTCAGCGTGCCCAGACAGCCAGACTCCGATTCCGGAGTGCATGCATGTTCATGTCTCATGTCCGATGTTTTTCTCTCTCTTTCTCCCATCTCTCGGTCCCAAGAACCCATCCCTTTCCATCTTCACTCATGAGCGGCCATCATGGCGCACACCGCAATATTGGACCTTTCCACCACGTTCTGAGTCCCGATCAGCACCGTAGTTTCGTTTCCCTTCTACAAACTCAGAGCTTTTGATGTTGTACGTACTGCGGCTAAGCGGCTTCTATATTGGCACATTATTGCCTTCGTTCGTGTCATCCGAAACATGTGCGCTAACTCCCATTATTCCGCCCAAGTAGGAGTACACCATGATTATTGGGCTCCAGGACCTCCATCAGCAACGTCGTCATCTCGGCGGCGTTTCGTCCCTGTTAACAGATTCTACTACTCCTCCTACCATTGCAGATGATTGCAGATGCCCATGCATGAATGCCAGGAAACAAAGGAATCGACGAGCAGTACGTAGTGGCTACTCCTCGCTCCTAGTCCTAGACACAGCCAGCAGCGGGTCAGTGTAGCGTGTACCACGATGGCACGGAACGAGCTACACCTCGTAGTAGCGCAGCACTAGCAGCACACGCAGACACGTCAGCAGAGAATCTCTCACGCATCTCGTCGGTCTCCATGCATGATCGGTCGGTCCGGTCGTCGTGTCCGGGAGAAGCGAAGCAGCCACAGCGAGGCTAAAGGCCGCCGCGGCCGGGCAAGGACTAGGGGAGCCCGGGTTTCTAGGAGTCAAATCCATCGGCACACCAGCATCAGAGGCAGCAGGCAGCAGCGCGCGGCTCTCCGCTAGGTAGCCCCGGGTAGCCTCTCGCTTTTGCGCGTGTCGCTTTTCCGCTTTGCGTTTGCCGGCGGGCCGGCCCTCCTCCTCCCTGCCGCGCTCCGATCCGCCTGCCCGCCCCAAACAAGAGGCGACGCGGCCCCGGCTGCCCGTGCCTGGCATCGGCCATCGGGCGGGCATGCCGCGCCGCGCCGAGAGGACGAGACGCTCGGCTCGGCTTGATCGGCTGGGTGGGCGGGTGTGGATCAGATCGTTGTGGCCGGCGCAGGAATCCGGGCGGCGGTGGGGGCAGGCAGGAGGAGAGCACCGGGGAGCGTACGACCGCTTGCCGGGCTGCCTTGCCCCCGCGCGGCACGCTACGACGCGTCCTCCCGTCCCCCTCCCCACCACCCGCTCGCTCGCTGCATGCATGCGTCGCAGCGTAATTTGACTGCACTGCTGCACGGCGTACGGGCGCCAGGAGGTGCTAATCATTCGCCGCCGAGTGCTTGCTTGGCTAACGACAGGATGCACCAGCAGGGCCTTCGGCTTCGCAAACGATCAAAGTGGTTTCCGACCCGGCCAGCTTTGCAGAACAAGTGTGAATCGGGCGATCAAGACCAGGGTTCTTTTTTTTTTTTCTTGCAATAGAGTGGTATCCTTTTTTTCCCCATCCGTTCCTGCCAGTGATTATTGGTGAATAATCTGCCTGTGACCGTGATGACGCTAGGCGTGCGTTGCGACGAGGTGGCCCCTCTGTGGGCCCGCGGCTTCGGGGACTGGGCCACCACGCCGACCGACCGACCGACCGACCGAGACCGGCGAGGGCGAGAGGCGACCAGTCCGGACGCCGGTTGCGCTTTGCAGGGAGGAGGATTCCAAATTTCCGGTCTGCACTCTGCATCGCATGAGGCGCAGTGTGCAGGCGTGCAGCAGAAGCATGCATGGCATGGACCGTGGCGGCAGGAGAGAAGCACGGTACGGCCATACAGTACCACGCGTGCTGTGGCTGTGCCGTGCTCGTGCTGAGGTTCGCCACGTCCAGACAAAGATTGGACACAGTACTCGATCCGTAGTAGTACCAGCTACAGTAGTGTGTGCAGAATATTCTGTAATCTGTTTATTGGAGTATATGGAACTGAATAATTATAATTACTGTAGATAAGGGCGATCGAACACTTGTTTATTGGAGTAGTACATCTCCGAATGAATGCAACAAAGTGGTGAGTACGTGAAAGTGAAGTAACGATCCCTGTCCAAAGGCTTTTAAACATGTCACCAGATCAGTCCAGCACCATGCATCCTCTCCAGCTTTCTTCTCCACACCAGTCATATTCTGGAATCTGGACGTAAAGGCAGGAGTACTCCTATCCTACTATGATTGTATCCTGCCTCTGAACCCGCAACATGTTGGAATATGACATGCAAATAGAGACCGTGACATTGGTAACGGCACTGGTAATCATGCAGCGTTGATCAGTGCTACTGCTACGATACTGATGATGACTAAAAACAGCACGCCATGCAGCTGTCAAATTGCAATGCTTCCAAACCCTGCAGGGGGTGTCAAGGCCAGTTGTCACCTCATCCTCATGCATGAGTCACAAAGCTCTGGCGTTTCCCCGGACGGTCAAGGCATGCATGCCGACCAAGCTGGTGGGCGATAAGCCCATTCTTAGAGCCTTCCAAGGCCCAGCGCGGCCCCCCCCGCAACCCCGCCACCCACCACCCCCCCCACCCCCCCAAAAAAAATTTGTCAGGTTACGAGCCACCATAGCTGAGTTCCAGTTTAGGCATGCTTGGCTTGGCAACGACACATCACACATGGCCTTGTACTCTTGCGGTCAGCCGCTCCTCCTCTTGCCCTTGTTGGCCTCTCCGATCCCGGGCATTTGACTGCATGATTGGGGAATGGAGAATCCTCTCCTCTCCCGCGCGCGTCTTCATTGCTTCTCCACCTATTCTTGCTCATGAACGACACCTGTATGCATGCACGTTCCTTTCCTTTCGGCTTAGAAAATTCCTGTGATGATTTGATCTCCTGCCCTTGTCAGTCCAACAACAACAACTTGTAGTGCTCCGGCCATTGGAGTGCCATGATCACACGCTGCCCGGCCGGTCAGGCCCTCCTGCCCTACCACTGGCCGTGCCCGCGCGCGAGGCCTACTGGTCGTGGTCGATCATGACGTTGCATTGCGTACGTACCACACAGTCCGCTGAATGTGATGCGATGTGATGCTCGGGGCTCCACTCATTTTCGTATAGTACGGAGTATATATAATACCGGGAGATACCTTACGTGCCAAGTAGACAATTCATAGTTTTCTACGCACGGTTACTCCTTTTCCCCGTGAAAACGGAGAAAAAGGCACAGGCGTCACTTGACTCTCTCCTCTTTTTTTTCCATGAAAACGAAAAAAAAAAAAAGGCACTGTGCGGGATCACTTCTGGATTTTATTTTCAGGAAAGATGTGCTTCTTTCTTTCCAGAAAGTGCGAAAGATATACTGCATGCTTCTTGAATTTTTTTTCAAAGGATCGATGTGTATTTGTGGTAAACTTGCATGCATCTTGTGAAATTGGGGATCTAGTACTACAGCTAGGTACTATAGATCATTTGGTAAAGTGACCAATGGTCACCTGCATATGGGTACGTACAAAATGGTCACCTGCATATGGGTACGTACAAAACAGAGGCCCCAAAACGGAGACAGCTAGGTCAGTTGGAACTAGAACATGACAGTGTTCCAAACTGTGGACTGTGGAGTGAAACCCTACCTCATTAATTCATCATTCCAAGGAACTTGTGGCGGTCCCCACCTCCCAAGTCCCTCCTGCTAA
This sequence comes from Chrysopogon serrulatus, assembly GCA_015844335.1. Taxonomy (NCBI): domain Eukaryota; kingdom Viridiplantae; phylum Streptophyta; class Magnoliopsida; order Poales; family Poaceae; genus Chrysopogon; species Chrysopogon serrulatus. The sequence goes on from JADLZL010003062.1 coordinate 278,950, forward strand.
ACATGCCCCAAACCCTGGTTGTACCCCACTTGCAGCCAACAAAGTGTCCAAGGTAATCACACATCAAGACAAAGCTTTGGTTTCTGAACAGAGACAAGTAAAGCCAAGCAAGGCACACACAGAAAAACAAACAAACAAACAAAGCGGCAGCAGCTACAAGCCCTAGCTCAATCCGATCCAATCCATCCATGGCATGGCAGGATCATTCTCCTTCTCCCATCTCCGACCGACGTCTTTATAAACCGCCACACCCCAGTGCCACTACCCCACCCCTCGCAGCCTCCATCCCTCTGATTCACACCACAAAGCTACAAGAACCTGAAAGCAACCACTCCACTCCAACTTTGCCATCTCCAAGAAAGAACCCAGCCTCTTCTGCTTCAAGAAGCCTTTTTGATCCTTAGCTGTTATCGCCATCCATCACCATGATCCAAGAACTGCTCGGCGGGGCCGCCATGGACCAGCTCAAGAGCGTGAACGACGTGAACCCGGCGTCTCTGCCCCTGTTGCTGCACCCCGTCGTCTCCAATCCATCCCCCACGTCCTCGTCCTCGACGTCGTCGCGCTCATCTGCGCAGGCCCAGCAGCAGCAGCAGCGGTCGACGTCGGCGACGTCGTCGCCGCAGGGGCAAGGGCAGCAGCAGGGCCAGGGGCAGCAAGGGCAAGGGCAAGGGGCGGAGCAGACGCCGTTGCGGTGCCCCCGGTGTAACTCCGCCAACACCAAGTTCTGCTACTACAACAACTACAACCTCACGCAGCCGCGCCACTTCTGCAAGACGTGCCGCCGCTACTGGACCAAGGGCGGCGCGCTCCGCAACGTCCCCATCGGCGGCGGCTGCCGCAAGCCGCGCCCCATGCCCACGCCCGTCGTGGCGAAGCCGGCGGTCTCCTGCAAGGCCGCCGGCGGCGCGCCGTCGCTGGGCCTCGGCGTCGGCTTGGGCATGGCCATGGGCGCCGGCCCCGGGCCCTGGGCGTCCTCGCAGCAGGCGGCTGCCGCGCAGCTCATGGCGCTGCTCAACAGTGCCAGGAGCGTGCAGGGCGGCGGCGGTGGCAACATGCACAGGCTCCTCGGCCTCGACGCCATGCCACACCTGCCCCTCCACGTCCTCCCGGGCGCGGGCAACAATGCCGGTGGCACGGCGCCGTCGCTGTGGCCGCAGTCCGCGCCGCGTGCCATCCCTACGGCGCCGCCGCACATGGACTCCCAGCTTGGGATGGGACCACTAGGCCAGCACGACGTGCTGTCCAGCCTTGGGCTAAAGCTGCCCCCGCCATCGTCGTCGCCGGCGGCGGCAAGCTACTACAGCGACCAGCTGCACGCGGTGGTGAGCAGCGCGGCCGGACGCGGCGGACACGAGTACGAAGCAGCAGCCTCCGGCGCCATGTCCCTGCCCTGCAGCACGGCGCTGACCTCCCTCCCGCCGGCCGCGTCCAGCGTCTCGGCTGCGCTGGCCAGCGCCACGGTCGGGCTAGACCTCCCGCCGGTCTCCATCCCCGCGTCCGACATGCAGTACTGGGCCGGGCCGGCGGCGGCGATGATGTCCGTGGCGTGGCCGGACTTGCCCACCCCCAACGGCGCGTTCCCATGAGAGAACAAACCTGAACCTGATCTGATGTACGGATGACGCAGCTGTTTTACCCACATGACACACTAGCTAGTACGTACGTACGTAATCAACCAGTAGCTCCATCACTTCAGCCTTCAGTGTACTGTAGCTTTATCTTGCTGTTTGACTGTGTTTTGAGTGAGAACTCCACTCAGGGGAGGTTAATCAATGGCGTTTTTATTACTGTTGTTTTTGTTGATCAGTGGGAGGACGGGAGTAACTTTTCTTACTGTTATTAATCAGTTTTCATTAGTAATATCTTTTTTTTTCCCCTATGTATAGGAGTACGTATCTGCATGCTGTGTACTAGTGTAGTAGTAGAAGTATCCATAACTTTTTTTTTTTGAATCAGAAGTATCCATAACCTTGTATTTGGTGTTATACGTGAGGCCGATCCATCGGTTGATCATATGCATACATGGTCTCACTACATGGTCAATATGCATATATATGGGTGTGTTGTTTTAAGTATGGTAGATCTACCTTAACCTATATATATGTATAGCATGATTTGCTGAAAGATTAGTATAATGTTGCTATTCATCACTCTGAATTTTGGAACTATTACCCTAATTCCTAAAATTCAAAATGCCACCAAAATTCAGTAATATAGACCAATTTGTGTCCTCAATGTTAGTTTTAAAATATTCACAAAAAGTGGGCACAAACAAGTGAATAAGGTAGCTAAAACTGTGGTGGGGCCAATACTGCATGCCTTTTTAAGGTAGGAATATTATGGAAGGAGTCGTTATCCTACACACCTAAACTATCCATGAGTTGCATACCAAAAAAGAGATGGCATTATTTTCAAAATAGATTTTGAAAAGGCTTATGATAAGGTGAAATGGTCTTTCTTACAGCAAACCTTACGTATGAAAGGCTTCTCATCCAAATGGTGTCGGTGGGTTGAGAGTATGGTCACGGGGGAAGTGTGGGGATTAAAGTTAATGACGATGTCGGCCCCTACTTCCAACCAAACGTGGACTAAGACGGGGAGACCCCTATGTCGCCTATCTTATTTAACATCGTTGCGGATATGCTAGCTCTTCTTATTAATAGAGCAAAAAACGATGGTCAAATAAGAGGAGTCTCCCTTATCTTATTGATGATGGTCTGTCAATTTTATAATATGCAGATGACATCATTATCTTTATTGATCATGACTCAGAGCAAGCAAAGAATCTAAAACTTTTGCTCTGCGCTTTCGAACAATTGTCGTGGCTTAAGATCAATTTCCACAAGAGCGAAATATTTTGCTATGGGGCAGCTAAAGAGATAGAACCATTCTATACGACTCTCTTTGGTTGTAATGCAGGAGAATACCCTTTCGTTATTTAGGGATCCCTATGCACCATAGACAACTCCCCGAATTCTGAATGGAGAAAGGTTGAAGAACGTTTTCAACAAAAAAACTCTCTTGTTGGAAAGCAAAATACTTGTCCTATGGGGGAAGACTAGTTACGCTTTTAACTCTGTTTTTTAAGCGGTCTACCTATGTTTATGATGTCCTTCTTTGAGATTCCTAAGGGAGTTCTAAAAAACCTTGATTATTTCAGGTCAAGGTTCTTCTGGCAAGGATCTTCAGATAAACATAAATATAGACTTGCCAAATGAGACATCTTATGTCGTCCTAAGGACCAAGGAGGTCTAGGTATCTTTGATTTAAAATTGCAAAATAAATGCTTACTAGCCAAATGGTTGGTTAATTTACTCAACACAGATGGCATGTGGAAGTCATTGTTAAGGAATAAATACCTAAGATCAAAATCACTTACTCAAGTGACAGCCAAACCTAATGACTCTCATTTTTGGAGAGGCCTCATGCATATCAAAGATGAGGTGTTGGCTAATGGTTCCTTCCATATCAAAGATGGGACCAGTACGAGGTTCTGGGATGATACATGGGCAGGAGATAAGCCTCTAAAAGTTAAATATCCTTCGTTGTACAATATAGTGCGTGATCCTCACGCAACTGTATCCAAAGTAATGGCCACAAACCCACTTAATATCTCTTTTAGGAGGGTTTTGGTGGATAATAAACTTATAGAGTGGCTTAATCCAGTAGCAAGGATATCAAATGTTCAATTGGTGGAAGGTTCGAGATTACTTTAAGTGGGGCTTAACAAAACAGGTTATTCTCTGTTCGCTCAATGTATCTCCACCTTATTGATTCACAACCACCTTTTCATTATAAGAAGATTTGTAAGATAAAAATTCCTCTAAAAATTAAAATCTTTCTTTGGTTCCTACAAGGGGGTGTCACCCTAACTAAAGACAACCTCGCTAGAAAAAACTGGAGAGGAAGCTAGAAATGTATCAATTGCAATAGGAATGAGACCATCCAACACTTATTTCTTGATTGCCCTTGTGCAAAAATGATGTGGAGGATTATCTTCTTTGCTACTTGTCGGTGCTAAAACTAGTGGTTCTAGTACCAACGAGTGAATTTACGTGCGTGCTCCCAACTCTGGGTGGTGTGCAAGAAGGACACAAGAAGGTTTTGTATTATCCTGCACCAAGGTGCCTGTAGGTAGGGTGTACAAGCAAGTGGAGAGAGGGAACTGTCCCAAGTCTCGAGTGAGATGAGTGAGTGTGTGTGTGTTTGTCAAGGAGATTGCTTGACTTGCTTCCTAGGATTCACTTGTTTTTGAAGGGCTCCGTCCCTCCCTTTTATAGCCGGAAGGGGAGGGACGGGCTTTTGCAGTACAGTATTTGAATAGGAAAGACGGCGGTGGGCGCCGCCTCATCCTGCCGAGGCCTAGGGGCTCCCCCTCTCCTTGTGTCGAGGCCCCGGGTGAGGGCGGTGGTTTTCGTCTTATGCGGCGCCCGATTGTCAATGGCGGGGCCGTCTCGTGGAGTCGGTTCCTCGTTCTTGGTGAAGGAGGGGACGTCTGCCTCTGCGGGGGTCTGCGTGGGCGTCATGATGAGCGTGCCAGTGTACCGTGGCCGCTTGTAGCTTCGACTCGCCCCGGTCCGGGCTCCCGAGGGGCGCGGCATCGTTATCGCGCACGGCGTGGCCGGACGAGAGATACGGCAAGACGGGGCCATCTTCGTGCGCCCGGCTCTGGAAGCCTGGGTGCCACAGTGGTCGGGGGCACCGGAAGACTCGGCCGCCCGTCTTTGGGTGGCGCCCGCGCTCTCGCCCGGGATGCGACATGCTCCGATCCGGACTTCCCGTGATGGGACCCATTCTGAGGAGGTTAGTCATCATGTCGCCCCTACGGTGGCGTGGCATGGCCGCCACCGTAGGGATTGCGTAATCGTGAACGTGGGCGCAGAGTGGTGACGGGACGCCTCCCATCCCCTGCCAGGGGCTAGCGTCATCGGCGATCACCGTGGGAAGGCGGACGGTGGATATATGTCACATCGAGCTCTAGTTTGACACAGGAGTGCGGCGCGACCCGCCCGAGGCCTGTCCGCTTGGGGGGCTCGGACGGGGGGGAGTCGGCTTTCGCCCGAGGCCCTGATCCGTCGGGGGGCTCGGGCGAGGCGAAGAATCGCCCCCGTCCGAGGCCTGTCCGCCAGGGACTCGGGCGGGCGAAGAATCGCCCCCGTCCGAGGCCTGTCCCCCGGGGGCTCGGACGGGGTGGAGAGTCGCCTTCCGTCCGAGGCCCGATCCGTGGGGGGGGCTCGGGCGGGACGGGAGAGTTGGCGCTCATCCGAGGCCCCTCATCCGAGCCCCTCGCGGAGTGTGCTCGGGCGGGCCGGAGACGGAGACGCCGGTCTGGTGCGCCGGTCTGCCGTAGCCCAGGTTTGAACGGTGGGTGGCTTGTTGGGCTAAGATTTGCGTTTGTTGGGCCTTCCTTAGGGGGCCTTTATTTTGGTCCCCGACGGTAGCCCCCGAGCCTCGAAGGAGTGAATGCACTCGTTCGAGGCTGGTGTGGTGTTGCCTTGGTTGAAGGCGTTTCACTCCGCAGGGTGCGCGCAAAAGCACCCGGGCGGGTGTAGCCGAGGCCTCGGAGGAGCATGGAGGACTCCTCCGAGGGCTTGTTGTTAGCTTTCATGGTGCAGCCTATGTTTATCTTTGGGAACCGTAATTTCCGGCGGGGGCGCGCGAGCGCTGCCGGTGACAGCCCCGAGGCCTCGGAGGGTGCGTGTGCACCCGTCCGAGGGCTCGTTCAGCGTTTTGGTGGCAAAAAACGATCTGCGCCGCCGAGCCCCCGGGCCCGTCGGCCCGTCCGAGGTTCGGTCGAGTGTCGGGGACGCTTTCCCGCCGGCTCGCGTTGGGGTAAGTCCCCGGCCCTCGTGGCGTTGAGGGGAGCCGGTTGGTACTCGGTCGTTAGTCTTTTACGCACCTCGGCGTCCCTTCCGCGGGGAGGAGGGTTGGACTTCATTGTGCCATCGCCGACGAGTGTCGAACACGACTAGGTCCGGTGAGCTGTTAACGGGTGGATCCAAGTGAACCGCCTCGTGCCCCGTTCGCTAGGGGTTGCATTTGGGCCGGAGGCGCGGTTCATAAGAGCCGCACCGGTATGCCCGAGGCGGGGCTCGGGTCCGTCCGCCCGGGTCCCGGGGGCTCGATGCACTCCCACGCGGGATCCCCCTACTCGGCTGCCATGCGGCCTCGGATCTTTGCCTACGAGGACGGCCTTGCGCTTGGGCTAGGGCGTGGTATGAGGCCGTCCGAGCTGCCCCCTCGACTCTGCTGCCCCGAGGCGGTCGCTGAACCCTGAGATGGGCCGGCCTCCGTTCCTACGGACGTAAATGGGCCGTCGCCCGCTCCTTCATGAAGAAGGAAAACCGCCGTTTTACCCGCGCCGTGGGCGGCTTTCCAGGCGGCCGACGCTGGGATGCGAGCGTCGCTGAGGTGGTGGGCCCCACTTTCCCCGCCCGTGGCGGTTGCCGTGGCGCGTGGTCGTGGGCCCCACGACGGACGTGATGTGCGGCGCTGCGGCTCAGCCGCGCCACGCACGTGGGCGTGGCCGGGCCTTGCGCCCCGGATCCTTTGTGCGGGCGGGTCGCGCGGCAGCGTGCTCGCTAGACTTCGGCGTGTCAGCGGCCGCTCGTGTGCGTCGCTTTGGGTTGCGTGCGGTGTGTGTCGATTACGGCGTATCGTAGGTTGATACGCAATTAATGCAAAGATGGGAAACGCGCGGGTATAAGTACTGTCAGGCGACGCATCGTCCTCCCTTCTCGCCTTCCTCGCCTTTGCTTCCTCCTCCGCCATTGCCGTGCGCTCGGCGCCGCCGAGGAAGAAAGAGGGCGAGGAGAGAGAAAACTTTGCTTGCATCCACCCCTCGCGGCTGCATGCCATGGCGTCGAGGCCGAGATCGTCGGCGTGGAGGAGTGGGAGACGAGCTCCGTGACGTTGCCGGGCTGGTGGCGCTCGTGGGGAAGGGGCTTCTCCGCCCCTGCGCCGACAAGGCCTCCCGGAGTGGATCGTCCCGCCCGGCCGACCATCGTCCCGCGCGCCCGCCTCGGGGATACGTCGTGAGCTTCACGGCGTTCCATGAGAACGGGTTCGGGATGCCGGTGGGTCGGTTCTTGAGGGCCATCCTCGAGTACTACGGCCTGGAGCTGCAACATCTCAACCCCAACTCCATCACGCACTGGCGGTGTTGGGCCGCCCTATGTGAGGGCTTCCTTGGGGTCGAGGTCCACTGGGACCTCCGGCTCCACTTCTTCGAGGCGCCCTCTTCTTCAAGAGCGTCGAGAGGGGGAAAAGGATATCCGTCCGCGTCGGGTGCATCTTTGCCGCAGCCGGGCTCGCTTCCGGGATTCGTATATCCCGGCGAAGCTGACCTCCTCCAACCGTGGTGGCGCGCAAAGTGGTTCTACCTCGGAACGACTCCGGCCACTGCCCGCTTTAACGGGAGGGTGTTCACGCGAGCCCACGAGGTGGAAGGAGGAGATCATCCGAAGAGTAGGGTCATCCCTCCGGAGAAGGTGTTCCAAGGCCGAGGAGGTTGGCCCAGAAGGGGTTAGATGCGCCGGTCGTTATCGCCGCCTTTCACCAACGTCGAGTTACGCCCCTCATGCATAGGCAGCCTTGCTGTTTTGACATGGGGGAGGCGCCCCGGCTGGGGCGAGGATGTCGTCCGTCGACCTTGATCACGCCGAGATCGCCGAGCGGACCAAGAAGGCGGCGTCGGTGTCCGACGTCTCCAGCCTCTACAAGGTCGCGATGCGACCCCACCAGAATGCCGTCTCTCCGTGGTGAGTTTTCGCGGCCCGTGCGGTCATTTGTCGTTCGTTTCCTCCCCCTTGCCCTTACTTTGCTCTATTCTTCCACGGGGGCTGTCCGGGAAGCTGAGGGCGTCAAGCCCCCTATTGCCGCGGAGAAGGAGAAGACCCGGGGCCCTCGCGGAGAAGCAGAGGGGGGGAGAAGAAGAAGAAGTCGGACGGGAATGTCCGCAAGGAGAACAGCGCGGCGCGAGCTGGAGAGGCTGCGGCGCCCGGCGACGGATGGGGAGGGCTCCCAGAGCCGACCCCTCCGAGTCCTCCGCGGCGATGGCGATGATGAGGATGACGAGGGAGGAGGAGGAGGACTACAGCTTCTTTGGCTTGGCCGCATCACCCCCGTGAAGGAGGGAGGCGGGCGCCGTGGCCGTTGAAGGACACTGCTCCCGCCTCTCACCCCGCCGAGGCTTCAGCCGAGGTGGCCGGAGACGTGACTCCGTCGGGAGGAGCGAGGCCCCTCCTGAGTCGTCCTACGCCGTCAGGCCCCGTTGGGGGCGACTCGACCTTGCCCTCGGAACGGCGGGGCGGCGGGGAAGACCGCCGAGGGGTGAGGCACATGCCCTCGGCCGTAGAGGCGGCGGCACGCCGGTGGGTCGGTGTCCTGTGCCCGTGACCCCCGAGTCGCGCGGGCCGAGGACACCTCAGTCCGAGCCCCAGCGGGGCACGGCCTTAGTGAGCCGGTCGTTTCAACCGCCCGGTCGCCCGGGTAGGTGTCTGTCCACCCGCCGCTCTTCCTTCTTTTCTTTTTTTCCTTCGTGAAGACTCACTCTTTTTGCTACGCAGCAAAAAAGCATAAAGACGCCCCGCCCCGGCTCCGCTTGCTCAGCGCAAGCGGCGAGGCGGCGAGGCCGGTACGGCGGCGCCACTACACGCCTCGGGGGTGGCGCCCGGCGCAACGAGGAAGTGGCGATCGAGGCGCCCTCGGCCATGGAGCCACCTCCCGCTCGTGACGGGAGAGGGGGTGCGGCGCCCGGCGCGAGCCTTGGCGGCGCCTTTGTGGGAGGCCGTGGACGGCGCCCGTCGCGAAGCCGTGGCGCGGCGCTGCTCGATGGCCACCGGGCGACATGGTCATGGAGGAGCGGCGCCCGTTCCGCCCTAAAGCCGCGCCTCGGCGCGGGAGGTGGTGGAAATCCCCTCCCGGAGGGAGACCACCCCCCGCGGGGAAAGAGGTGGTCGTCGCGGATGCTACCTCCTCAGGCGGCAACCGTATGGGGTCGTCGACCGCGGGCGCCGAGGGGTCCTCCGGCCGGATCGTGTGCCGCCGCGTATCGTCAGTCGGACCGCCGGGACCGGAGGACCGCCGCTCCACATCTTTGGACGACGCCTTGGAGTCGACCCGGTGGGAGCAGGCGGACAAGTACATGAAGTCGGCCAAAAACCTGCTTGATCTGCTCTCGCCGATCTTCTCCAGGGACCTCCCGACCTGATGAAGGTAATATAAACATTTGTGGTCGAAGCCTTACCTTGGCATGGCGCCCAAAGGCGGCTAATCCGTTAGTCGACCGTTGTAGGACCTGGCGGTGGCGTCCCGGGAGAAATCGAGTTTCTCGGGTTCAGGTCCGGCCTCGGCAGGCGCTCCATCTCCGGCGACGGGGAGGCAAACCCGGTTGCGCACCGAGCTAGGCTGCTCGGAACGAGGAGCTCGACAAGCTCCGCGCCGAGAAGGAGGTGATGAGGACGGCGCTGCAGAGGCCTCCGGCACCATCGGGACCTTGACAGAGAACCTGGTGAATATGGACACGATCACCGGCTCTATGTCAATGATGTCACCATGATGCGGGCCGAGCTTGGTCAAGCGGCGAGCAGGCCAACGGGCTCGAGGCGCGGTAGCGGAGGAGGTGGTGCAAGCGGAAGGTAAGTCTTATGTTTGGGCGCCCATATCCTTGCCGCCACTCGGAGATTGACCCTTGGCGGATGCGGAGGCGAGGAAGAAGTCGTCGGGCGGGGCGGCCCTTGTCGCGGCCTTGAAGCTGCCTACTCCTCGGCGCGAGGAGGCGAGCTCGACGCCACGAAGAAGAAGGTCGGAGCCGTTTACCGGCGATCGAGGCCGGGTGAGCCCGCCGGGCGGCGATCCCAGGCCAGGCGCTGGAGGCGTTGCCGGCAGGTGAAGGAAGCGTCCGCGCCGCCCCTTGATCCGACCTTCGGACCGGGGTGTCGCGACACCCTGGCGATGACCCTCTCCCACTACGACCTCGACCTCCCAAGATTTCCGAGGGGCTCGTCGTCGCCGGGGACGAGGAGGGTCATGAGGGAGAGGTATTTGCCGAGCTGCTCCATCAGAAGAAGCTACGTCCGTATTGGTCGGGCACTTCAGCACGGCTATCCTCCCCGCCGGTCTTTGGTGAAGGGGCCGACACCGCAAGTGCCGACGCCGAGGGGCGGAGGGGGTCGGATGCCCCCAGTGAATCCTGTAATTCGGGCCGAGTGTGCCGTGTAAAAACTTGATTAGTATTTTGTTTTTTTACGTGTCGTCTAAGACTTTGGCCCGTCGAGGCCTTATGTTTCTTATGCCGACTCTTTTCGTTATCTCTGTGTTTCCCTTCCGTGGTGCTTGTTACTTAGTCGTGGGGGGGCTTTGCGGCCGTGAGTCGCCCTTTAGCCGAAGGTAGGGATCGCGTTGATTGTCACGGTCCCGTTGCCTTTTCGCAATGAGTGACTTCCAGCGAGGCTCGGAGTCCCATTTTGGTGAGGGCTGCAAGCGGAGGTACCGTGGCGCTCGGGCGTAGGTGGCCTCGCTGACTCGGCCGCCTCGGCCTCGGGGTGACTCAGTCGTGCCCTTAACTAAATATACGAGTCCTTCGGGGCGTAGAGTCTACGGAGAATAGCCGGGGAAAACGAAAAAGGATTTTCGCGGGGTGCTTTTCGGGAGGGGTTCCCCTTCGTAGCCCCGAGGGAGGCTTGGTTTTGGTAAGACAAAACCAAGTCTCACCGAGTCCTATTGAGGAAAAAAAACGCTATGTCTTGGGGAAACGCCCAAGGACTTGGTGTTTATCAACGAAATGTACAAAGCGTATGTACAATGCTTGGAATTTTAAGGGTAAAAGCGGCGTAGGCTGTTGGATGTTCCAAGCGTTGTTGAGGACTTCGCCCTTCTCGTTGGCCGGCTTGTAGGTGCGGCTTGAGGACCTGCGGACGATGAAGGGCCCCTCCCAAGGCGGCGTGAGCTTATGGCGGCCTCTGTTGTCTTGGCGGGACGGAGACACCAGGTCGCCTTCCTTGAGGTCTCGGATCCGGACTCGGCGGTCGTGGTAGCGTCGGAGGAGATGTTGGTACCTTCTTGAGAGTGCGAAGGGCTGCGTCCCTAGCTTCCTCGAGCATATCTAGCGAGTCTTCCCGAGCCCCTTGATTCCGAGCCTCGTCGTAGGCTTTGAGCCTCGGAGATCCGAACTCCAAGTCGTAGGCAGCATTGCCTCGGCGCCGTACACTAGGAAGAAGGGCGTGAACCCCGTGGCCCGGCTCGTCGTCGATCCCGAGGCTCCGGAGGACCGGGGAGTTCCTCGAGCCATCTTTTGCCAAACATGTTGACTTTGTTGAAGATCCGGGGCTTGAGTCCTCGCAATATCATCCCGTTGGCTCGCTCCACTTGCCCGTTTGTGCGGGGGTGCGCGGCGAAGACCAGACGATGCGTATCGGTGCTCGTCGCAGAAGTTTCGGAACTTCGCCCACGTGAACTGGGGTGCCGTGGTCGGTGATGATGGAGTTCGGGATCCCGGCGGTGGATGATGTCGGTGAAGAAAGAGCACCGCCTTTCGGATCGGATGTTGGTGACGGGGCGCTTCAATCCACTTGGAGAACTTGTCAATGGCGACAAGTAGGTGCGTGAAGCCCCGGGCGCTTTCTTTAGGGTCCTACCAGGTCCAGGCCCCATACGGCGAAGGGCCATGTGATCGGGATGGTGCAGGCGCTTGAGCCGGCAGGTGCGTTTTGACGGCGTAGTCTTGGCACCCCTCGCAGTGCGCACTACCTCGTGGCGTCGGCGGCTGCGGTCGGCCAAGAGAACCCTTGTCGGAAAGCCTGCCGACGAGGGAGGCGGAGGGGCGTGGTGGCGCACACACCGGGCGTGGATCGCAGGCGGTGGGACGAGGGTGAGGCCTTCCTCGATTTGTGATACACCGCTGCAAGACCCGAGGAACCGTCGGTAGAGCTCGTCCTCGATGACGGCGAAAGACTTTGCTCTCCTCGCGATGCGCTGGCTTGGTTGAAGTCCTCGGGAGGGCGCCTCGGGACGATCCGGTCGAGGTGCGGCTCTCGATCCGGCACAGGATCGGCCCCGGGGGTTTCCTCCGTCGACCTCCATGATCTCGGCGCTTAGTGCCGAGTGCGCTACGGAAACCGGGGGATCTCGGGGGGGGCGTCGGACGATTTTCCGCCCCCAGGGGGGCGGTGTGTTTCTCCTCGGCCTCTTCCACGCCCTCCGAACTCGGCGGAGGAGCGGCGAGGTCTTTAGTGAAGACGTCGGGGAACCGGGGCTCTTAGGCGGCGATCTTGGCGAGTTCGTCGGCGGCCGTTGTACCTCCGGACGGCGTGGTTGAGCTCGAGGCCGTCGAACTTGTCCTCGAGGGCGCACCGCCTTGCGATGCAGCGTCCATCTTTGGGTCGTGGCAGCTGAGTCCTTCATGACTTGGTCGATGACGAGTTTGTGAAGTCGCCTCTCGGACGTCGAGGCGCTTGACGCCAAGTTCGACGGCGATCTTCAACCCGTTGAGCGGGGCCTCGTACTCTACCATATTATTTGACGCAGGAAGTGAAGGCGGATTACGTACCGCATGTGCACCCCATGAGGGGAGACGAAGAGGAGGCCGGCGCCAGCTCGGGTCTTCATCGGGGACCCGTCGAAGTACATCGTCCGAAGATTACGCTTTGAAGCCGGGGCGGCGGCAAACTGGGTGTCAAATCCACTCCGAGGAAATCGGCCAAGACTTGGGACTTGATGGCCTTTCTTGGCGCGTCACGAGAGGGCCTCTCCCATGAGCTCAACGGACCACTTGGCGACCCGCCCCAAGACCTCCGGTTACGGAGGATCTCTCCCAACGGGAAGAAAGAGACCACCGTTATGGGGTGGGCGTCAGTAGTGCCGAGCTTGCGCCCGCGTCGGGACCACCGCGTAGAGCGGCTTCCGGATCTGCGGGTAGCGGATCTTGGTCTCGGACAACACCTCGCCCGATGAAGTAGACCGGCCGCTGGACCCGGCGGTGCGTGGCCCTCCTCCTGTCTTTCAACGACAATGGCCGTGCTGACCACTGGGTGGTCGCGGCGGCATCTGAGGAGGAGGGGTTCTCCTTCGGCGGGGAGGGACGAGGATCGGGGGCGGTGAGGGCGGCTTTGAGCTTGTCGAGGGCCTCCTCGAGCCTCGGAGGTCCGGGAGAAGCGCTCGGTCTTTCTCAAGAGGCGTCTGAGGGGCAAGCCCTTCTCGCCCGAGGCGTGAGATGAAAGCGGTGAGGGCCGCAAGGCATCCCATGACCAGCTGCACGCCCTTAAGGTTCTTGATCGGGCCCATGCTCGTCACCGCGTTCACCTTCTCCGGGTTAGGCTCGATGCCGCGTTTGGAGGCGATGAACCCAAGGAGCATGCCTCGGGGGACCCCGAAGGCGCACTTCTCGGGGTTGAGCTTGGCGCTCTTGGCTGCAAGACGAAAAGTGATCGTAAGGTCGGAGATGAGGTCGTCGGTCTTTTTCGTCTTGACTACGATGTCGTCGGCGTAGGCCTCCCGGTCTCTCGCGTGGTGGTCACAAAACGCATGCATGCACCGGCCCCGTCACGTTGCCCCGCGTTCCGAGTCAGAAAGGCATCGTCACGTAGCGGTACATGCCGAAGGGGGGTGATGAAGGATGTTGCGAGCTGGTCGGACTCCTTCATCTTTATTTGGTGGTAGCGAGTAAGCATCAAGGAAGGATAAGAGCTCACACCCCGAGGTGGAGTCGATTATCGATCAATGCGTGGTAAAGGAAAGGGAACTTTAGGACATGCTTTATTTAAAGCTGGTATAGTCTACACACATCCTCCATTTCCGCTCTTTTTCTTAACCATTCTGAGGATTAGATAACCACTGCGGGTGGAACACCTCCTTGATGAATCCGGCCGCTAAAAGCTTGTTCACCTCCTCGCCCGATGGCTCTGCGCTTTTTCCTCGTCGAATCGGCGCAAACGGCCGCTTCACCGGTGCGGACCCGGCCCGAATATCAAGGGAGTGCTCGGCGACATCCCTCGGAATGCTGGCATGTCGAGGGACTCCATAAAAAATGTCGATGTTTGCGCGGAGAAAGTCGACGAGCAACTTGCTTCCTATTTGGGGTCGAGGGAGTCGCGGATCTTCACCGCCTTGCCGGATGGAGAGGCGGGGTCAGCGGGACCTCCTTTTACTCCGTCGGATGGCTCGAATGCGCCGGCGTGGCGGCAGTGTCGAGGGCCTCGGAGATCGCCACGGCCTCGGCGTGCTCGGCGCCTCGGCGTCGCTTGGTTGAGCAGCGTGCTCATAGGAGGAGCCAACGGTGATGACGCCATTAGGGCCCGGCATCTTGAGGAGAAGGTAAGTGTAGTTGGGGACGGCCATGAACCGCATATAGGTCGGTCGTCCGAGGATGCCGTGATAGGTTCCTCGAAAGTCAACCACGTCGAAGGTGATGACCTCCTTGCGAAAGTTCGATGGCGTCCCAAAGCGGGGCCAGGAGGTCGATCGGCCCGAGGGGCCGGCGCGTCTACCCGGCACTACGCCCGAAAGGGAGAGCTCTTGGGCCGGAAGGCGTGGGCGCTCTATCCCCAACAGTGAGGGTTTCGGAGTAGAGGATGTTAAGGGCACTTCCGCCATCCATCGGCACCTTGGTGAGCCGACGTTGCCGACAATGGGGTCGACCACGGCGGGTATCGCCCGGCTTTGGCACGTAGAGCGGGTGGTCGTCGATCTTTGAAGGTGATGGCGTCGGCGGACCACGGCGAATACGCGGCGAGTGGCGGGATGCACCGAGAATATCTCTCGGCCTTCTTGATGATGGCGCTGGAGGTGAGATTCGCCGGCGATCCCGATGACCATGAAAACATCATGGACCTCGGGGAACTCCTCGCCTTTGTTTTCCCCCTCCTTCTTCTTCTTGCCTTCGGGTGGGGAAGCTTCGATAGAAGCGACAAGCCAAGTCGCACTCCCCATAGTGTGCTTGACGGGGAATTTGTGGAAAGGCGGGGCTTTTTTAGCATGTCGTCGAAGGCCCGGGCCCCGGGGGACCTCGGGGGGTCTTGCGGTCGATCGTGGCAACGATATCGTCCTCGGAATCCGCCTCCTTCTTGCCCTTTCTCCCTTTGTGCTTGTTCTTCTTGTTTTTTACGAGGGCCGCGGGCTGCCTCCCCTCGGCATTGTCCTCCTTCCGCTTCCCTTTGCCGCCCGGCGTCGCGGAAAATCGCTCCCACCGCCTCCTCGCCGGGCAAAGTTCGTCGCCACCTCGAGCAGCTCGTTGGCGGTGGTCGGCATCTTCGGCCCAACTTCGTGGGCAGGCGAGCTCCTTGCAGGTCGTGCCGTCAAGGAATCTGCTTGATGATAGCGAGTGCCGGCCCGTTAGGCAGCTCGTGCACTTCTTCGGCGCTGATGAAGTCACGCAGCGTCTCGTCGGGCCTCTGGCAGGCTGCGGAGATCCACGAATTTCCGGGCGCACGTATGTGCCCTGGAAATTTCCCACAAAAATCGACTAGCTCGGACCGGTCGCGGATCGTGCGGGCGGGAAGGTGCTCCGAGCCAAGCGCGTGCGAATCACCTAAATGCGGCGGAAGGTTGCGGATGATAAGCCGGTCATCGTCCCGCGCCGCCAAAACTGGCATGCTAGGCGGTAGTCGTTGAGCCAAACCTCGGGGGGTTCGTTTCTCCCGAGTATTTGGCAAGATGGGTGATTTTGCCGGAACCAGGAAGGAATCGTCTGGCTGCGGATCTCCCCGGCTGAAGCGACCCCGGAGGGATCGGCATCGTCGCGGTCCTCGTCGCTATCTCGCGCCTTCGCCTCTGCTTGGCATTTGGCGGTCTTATCCGGCCGGACTCCGGCTTCCTTTGCGGCGTTGTTGATGGCGTTGCGTGCGTCACCATCGTCGATCTTTGCCTTGATCGTCCGAAGGCGTTAAGCGGATCGGCCTCGCGATGGGTCATGATGGACCGAAGCTTTCGCTCGCGTCGTGGGCGTTCTTCGTCCTCCTCATCCCTCGGTGTCGATGCGGGAAGCCGAGCTTTCAGCTTCTTTGGGACGGCGGCCGGTCTCGAGATAATCTCGCGGATCATCTCGAATCCGTCGTCCCTCGGGGTCGATGGTTACGGCATCGGCCCGGACGGGGAGGGCGGCCGCCCTTGACGTTATGACTTGGCGTGGGAAGATGGGGGGCGTTCTCCACCCTCGTCGTTGGCGATTCTTACATTGGCGTCCGCGGCGTGGTGACGGCGGCGGGGGGCTAGGATTGCGTGCCGCCGCGGTGGGCATGCTCGTGCGCTTCTATCTCTGGTAAGTAGCGAGGCGACGGTCGCCTTCGAGCGTCCCCAAGCTCGAATCCGGCTCGATAGCGGGGCCTTGCCGTGGCCTCGAGGGGTAGGCTGGTGGCTCGCCGGTCCCCAGGAGGCCCGCATGTGCGGAGTTTGCGGACCCCGGCCGGAGGCTGGGGATGTGTTAGGGTCCTCGGGGGGTTGCGCCCGCGGAGTAAGCTCTGCGGCGGGCACGGGATCACGGCCACAGTCGCCGCCGTCGTTGCCGTTGCCGCCTGTAGGAGCTCACCCGATCTCACGTGAAAGCATTCGAGTCGGATCGTACATGTCGTCTGGGGAGTCGAGAACCGGGGTAGCAGCGAGGGCGTGCTCGGGAAGGAACCTGGGCTCGTGTCCTCGGTAGCGCCGGATCGGGTGGATGTAGCGCTCGCCGGGGTAAGCTTTGCTCCTCCTGTAACCAGGGTGCTCCTCATAGGCGTGGATGGATCCGTCGGGGATGCCAGCGTCGAGGCGCTTCGTGGCCTTGCCCGTGCAGGCGTGGGCGCCTCCCGGGCTCCCATGGCGGTGGAGGCGTGCGTTGCGCGCGTGGCGGCCCGGCGTTAGGCCGAGCCAAATGGGCGCGTGGTGGCGATGGCGGCGTCGCCCGACCCTAACGCCCCGCCAAAGGTCCTCCCTCCAGGCTACTTGGCGTCGTGAGTACGTCCGTCGCGCTTCAGCGAGAGGCAGCATACAGCGCCCTCTGTAACAATTTGTGATGGGTCACCGGGACAGTGGGGAGAGGTCCACGGATTCCAGCCAGGAGAATTCCATGTCGTCTTGGACTCAGTTGGCCAACTTCGAACTCACCAAACGGATCGGGGTCCACGGCTCCAGCCACGGCTGGAGGTGGAGTGGAGTTAGGGAATCCTTGAAGTAATGGTTCTTTGGCCATTCGAGTTTTGGCGGGAAGGAAGCGAAAAGCACGCACAAGCCCCTACGGCTGGCGCCAAGCTGTCGGTGCTAAAACTAGTGGTTCTAGTACCAAGGTGAATTTACGTGCGTGCTCCCAACTGCGGGTGGTGTGCAAGAAGGACACAAGAAGGTTTTGTATTATCACGCACCAAGGTGCTGTAGGTAGGGTGTACAAGCAAGTGGAGAGAGGGAACTGTCCCAAGTCTCGAGTGAGATGAGTGAGTGTGTGTGTGTGTGTTTGTCAAGGAGATTGCTTGACTTGCTTCCTAGGATTCACTTGTTTTTTTGAAGGGCTCCGTCCCTCCCTTTTATAGCCCGGGAGGGGAGGGGCGGGCTTTTGTGTCTGATATTTGAATAGGAAAAGACGGCGGTGGGCGCCGCCTCATCTACCGAGGCCTAGTGGCTCCCCCCTCTCCTTGTGTCGAGCCCCGGGTGAGGCGGTGGTTTTCGTCTTATGCGGCGCCCGCCTTTGTCAATGGCGGGCGCCGTCTCGTGGAGTCGGTTCCTCGTTCTTGGTGAAGGAGGGGGCGTGCGCCTGCGAGGGTCTGCGTGGGCGTCATGATGAGCGTGCCCAGTGCCGTGGCCTCTTTTGTAGCCGACTTCGCCCAGTCCGGGCTCACGAGGGCAGCGGCATCGTTCAGCGTCTGGCGTGGCCGGCAACGAGCTCTGCAGGGGGCCATCTTAAATGCGCCACAGCTCTGGAAGCACAGGTGCCTGATGGTCGGGGCACCGGAAGACTCGGCCGCCGTGCTGGGGTGGCGCCCCGCGCTCGCCGGGATGCGACATACTCCGTCTCTGGACTTCCGTGATGGGACACATTCTGAGGAGTTAGTCATCATGTCGCCCCTACGGTGGCGGGCATGGCCGCTTGTAGGGATTGCGTGTCGTGAGCGTGGGCGCGGAGTGGTGGCGGGACGCCTCCCATCCCCTGCCGGGGGGCTGGCGTCATCGGCGATCAACGTGGGAAGGCGGGGCGGTGGATATATGTCACATCGAGCTCTAGTTTGACACTGGGAGTGCGGCGCGACCCGTCAGAGGCTGTATCCGCCCGAGGGGGCTTTCGGACGGGGGGGGAATCGGCTTTCGTCAGAGGCCTGATCCGTCGGGGGGCTCGGGCGGGCGAAAATCGACCCCGTCGAGGCACATCCGCCCGGGGACTTCGGGCGGGCGAAGAATCAGCCCCGTCAGAGGCACATCCGCCGAGGCTTCGGTGGGGTGGAGAGTCGGCTTCCGTCAGAGGCGATCCGTGGGGGCTCGGGCGGGGCGGAGAGTTGGCGCTCATCCGAGCCCCTCATCGAGCCCCTCGCCGGGGTGTGCTCGGGCGGGCGGAGGCAGGCCCTGGTCTGGTGCGCTTGATCCGTAGCCCGAGGTTTGAGCGGTGGGTGGCTTGTTGGGCTAAGATTTGCGTTTGTTGGGCCCTTCCTTAGGGGCCTTTTATTTTGGTCCCGACACTACTGGTCTGAACCAACCGAGATCTATCAGCCATATGTTTGGTAGCGGCTCATGAATCAACATAGGAGGGTCAAAAGCTTGATCCGGGTTGGGGTGGCTGCTTTTTCTTTGGGCTATACGGAGATGCGGAATGATGTTATTTTAACAAAATGAAAACTAACTTTATCATGCAAGTTATTTTTAGGGAGGCGTCTTGGCTATGCTTACGGGCTCGGTAGCGGCGTGAAGAGCAAGCCAAGGGCGCCATCTCGGTGATGAGCAAGAAATTAGAGATGATTGCTTTAGAGATTTCGAATAGAGGGTGGAAGCATTTATACCGGTTGCTTTAATGTCTGGTCTATGTTTAAGACCCGTGCTTTCTTTGTTTTGGTGATCCATGACTTTGTAATAATTAGATGTGTACATCTAAGGATGTAGAGCCGGATATTTTTATCTTTTATCTAAAAAACTTCCATCAGTACATATCAGTACTGATCACAAGTACATACTACATAGCTGAATGCATGCGGCTCCGAAAACGCAGCGAGTTTTGTTTGTTGGTTCCCCATTTTTGCCCTGTAGGCAGCCTATTTGTATGCTGATGGATCCCATCAAGATGGGCATTCGTTAAGTTGGCTTTTGCCAAACGTCGCAAAAATCTATTCTAGCTTTTGGCAGAAATAACTGGTCCACTATATATAGATTTGGATCTTTCATGCATCTGGACCTTCCCAACATAGTAGCTGGTCCGCTCTTTTTAGTTAGTTCTGAGCCCATGTACGTAGCTGACTAGCTCTTCCATCTTGTACGTGATCGTCTGCCAAACGAGCTAGTTACGGAGTAGAGATGTGTACTGGTGCTATACGCCCAACTCAGGTACGAGTTATGTTATGACACGACGACACCTACATGAACTGTGCTAAAATACGTCCATTTGGCTTTCATGCATGATGTGCCTGCACTGGCAGACAGTAGAGAGGTTCTTAACCTAACCACCTCTAAGATGCGTTTTTGTTTGCCAATTTGCCTTATGACCATGCAGCTTCGGCAGTGACAATTATAAAAATTGTAATTTGTATCTCTTTTTTGTTCTCTCTTTCTTCTACTGGTATAAATTCAGCAAATCTCTTGAGGACCTTTCGAGAAAAATCAATAACAAAACTGGTATGGCGCATGATTTCGGTAACTAGGCAAAATGAAGCTAGTGATGATAAGCATATGGTTCCAATCAAAACGTGTGTACTACTACTATACCAGTGATAAGCAAAATGACAATAACAATGTGAATATGATTGAGCCGTCATGCACGGGCACTAAAAATGGGACCACATGCCCAAGCAAGAATTGCACGTTCAAATCAAACCTGTGTGTCTCTCTGAACGTGTCCAGAAGCCATGTCAGAGCAACTGTACCTCCAAGCTCGTCGTTTCTTTCCATCTGTGTAATTAGTTTTTTATTTCATTCACATTTGATACTCCATATATATACCGTAAAAGGGAGTAAAAATTTTTGCCCAAAATTTTCTGGGGAACTGAGGAAGGGCGAGCCGGAGAGGTGCCTCCTGAGCTGCGAAGCAGTTTCAGTTTGTCTTCACTTTGAGGCAAGAAGGCAGGCGTTGTGCTGAGGCCGGGCGACAGGGATTCAGAGAATTCAGACCAGCGATATCGGAACGCCGCTAGCTGTCTCAGTCAAGCGAAAAAGCAGAGGCGAGAGGCCTCTGTACATGTTGCAGGAGTGGTACATTCAGATCAGTGTTTTTACGGATCAGAGAGAGAGAGAGAGAGAGAGAGAGAGAGAGCATTCCGCATTGGATTGGAGGAGAGAAGAACAGAGAAGGGACGACCGGACGACATCGACATGGAGACTGCAGGAGGCGGCCGCGGCCTGGGACATGCGATGCATGCATGCTCTGGGCCGGCGGGCACGGCGGGGCCTGGCCTAGTAGATGTGGGATTCGATTCTCCTACACAGTGTCCCCTAACCAATTGCTGTGCCGGGGCTTGCTTGGCAGCCATGGCTAGCTAGCTAGCTATCGTCTACTAGTATCGACCAGCTCGCTGCTTCTGCAAGAGCCCGGAATGCAACCTTTACGTATGCAAGCAAGTGTGGTGCATGGGGTTTTGTGAGAGAGAGAGAGGAGAATCGGACGATCGCCGCTGCCTCCCACGCATGCATCTGTCCATCCTCCAGTACGTCTTGTGAAATACTCCATCCATCCCATGTAGAGTTTGTCACTAGAAAAACGTGTTTGTGAGAGGGACATAATTTTTCTAACAACAAACTCTATGGGACGGAGGAAGTACACTATACGTACGGTGCCAAGGAGAGAAAGGAAGTGTACATTAGCCTGCACAGGAGAAGAGAGAGCGAGAAGAAGGAACACCAAAGATCAGTTGTTCAGCACATTCTGGAAGAGATGGATGAGCTACGGTTTGCCTTTCACGAATTTTTCCCTTTCTTATGTTAATAGATCATGTAATAAGGTAGCGCATGTTTTAGCAAAACAAGTCTCTAGCTCACATCGTTCGGAGACGTGGCATGTTACTCCGACATGTGTGTATGACCTCATTGAGGCTGAGGCTGAGGCCGGATGATAATGAAAGGCAAAAGTCCAAAAAAAAAAAAAAAAAAAAGAAAGAGAGCGAGAAGAGAGGAGAGAGAGAGAGAACTGAGGCTACTCCGTATTATCTACGGGTAGACTACTAGGGTGCCATCGTCTGCCATGTCGATTGTCGAAGCAGCGGCAGCAGCAGCAATGCATGCAGCATGGTGTGGTGGTGTCCTCGATCGGAACACGCATGCAATATTCCCGTCGTCCGTCTCGATGCGTGCCGGACCGCATCGGGAGAAGCTTGTTTTTATCCCCTCTCTCTCTCTTGGTAACCGTTGTCTGTTTCTCCTCCCAGACCTTGTGAGATCACCAGTTTGCTGTCGGGCTAGCCCCATTTTTTTATTATTATTACTGCTATTGTCCAGGTTAGAAGACACGTAGTACGTACGTACTACTGCATCGTGTTTTCTTGTTTGTTTGCACTTTTGAAAAAACTTTGTTCATTTATTGTAGTTGTTGGAACTCGATCCCTCTAGGGTCTTTATTCATTCATTGTAGTAAGATCCATCGGTCGCCACTTGCCAAACGGTAACCCTCTAATCTGCGTTGGAACTTTAGGAAGTATGTTCTTGATAACCAAACCTTACTTCACGATCATAAGCCCTGTTTTAACTTATTAGGAGCTCTTCAATCTCAGTTTGGGAACATTTTAAAATAAAAAAGAAAAGAAACTCCCACGTCACAAGCCCAAGAGCTCACTTTGGAAAGCTTCTGTCTTATGGCCTGCGGGAGCTTTTGACTTTTGAAAGGTTCCAAAATTGATGTCGAAAAACTCAAAAAGCCCAAATAAACGAGCTGAACCACTAAAAAAATTCACACCACTTGCCGCCAACTTCCTCGATCATCAAGGTATCCTCCGTTATAGAGCTTCTCCATGAAGAAAAAGGGTTTCCTCATTCCCTTCACATCAAAGTTGGCGTGTCCTCAACCCACTCCAAATTCGGAGGATTTCATCAATACTTTCCTCTGGCTCATCAAAATTATAAGGGCATAGTAGAAACCTAATCTCTCGGACCTTTCAAGATCAAAAGCTTAACACGACAAAAGATGAACCAGAGTTTATCTTTGTGCCCTAGATTTGATCAATATGCACTTGAGTTGGAATGTATATTCACTCGCTCTAGTTTCTTGCAACCATGCTGATGATGGGAACGGCGTGCTCAATCTTCTTCTAGGTCAAGGTAACTCTCGATTTGATGGAGGCAGTGGAGGCTCACACACGATCCCGTTTTAGATCACAGATATCCAAATCTTGTGATTGTAGCACCATGTTTCATCCGGTTATCAATCATGTTGGCTGATGTAAGCCACAAAGGGTATTCCCCACCTACAAATCAATAATACAAAAAAACAATCTGAGGTATTATAGATGAATGATTAAGATTACAACACTAGCACATAGTAGATTTTCCTAGGCAGGCAATATCAACTCACACAGATGGGCACACGGTCCGTCTCCATCATAACGCCTCTCTTAATGGGTAGGAACAAAGGTAGCACAATGTCCGTCTGCATAAACCAAATTCTAAAAATAAAAAAATGGCGAGCCCAACCTAGCTTGCATTGTCCTAGATTTGCCACCGTCGCTAGACATCCCCATCTTGCTGGCACGGCCTCTTGAATCTCTGGGGGATAAAGAGAGTGAGGAGGGAAAGAAGTATGCAGACGCAGTGAGAAGAGAGAGAGAGGTTGTGGTGGCTACAACCTAGGGTTTCATTTTCGTTTATATAGTCGAGAAGGTAATCGGGCTACAATAGACCTTAAGATGGTTACTGGATCGGTCACAATTAACAAAGACATGCCAAACCTCATTTAAGGCCCACCTTTGTAAATGGATTTTATGAAATGGGCAGTTTTATCACCTCCTTAGAGAGCGTCAATTTGTGACTGCCTCTGAAAATCCTCTGGCATTTTAGGAGGCACTTTAATATTATGACCGCTTCCGTTAATAAAAATTAGATGTCTTCCAAAATCTTTTTTACAGTATTGAGAGTTAGAGTTCTACGAGACAGATGCATATCAAAACTTTGAAGACAAATTAACCTGAGTAAATCCAAACCCTAATTTGGGCAACAACTAATGAATATGTAGTATTAGGGGCAGCCAAGACTCCTCGGCATGTCTCTAATGGAGTCTGAGACGATACACAATCCAACAGCTTAATTTCAACCTTCATATATGCCCGCACAAACCTCATCATCTTTGCCTCCAACAGCTCAATTTCAACCTTCATATATGCCCGCACAAATCTCATCATCGTCTTCTTCAGTGCGCCTCAATCAATGCATGCATATAAGGAACTAGTAGAAAGGCGCGCTCTCCTGCGCCTTTGCCGATGGAACGACAAATAATTTATCAGGTTTACTTTGTATAGTGATTAGTATAAATACAATTATGGTCTTTACGTTGGAGGTATCTTTTGATGCCTTCTTTTTTTTTTGTACTATTCAAAAACTGAGTATGAAAAAAGCACATGGTGTGCACAAATAAGGAGATGTACATAGACATATATAATGGAGGTCCTTAGAGAGTACTCAAATCTTTCAATATAAATACATTACACACATACATAATAGTTCTAGGAAAGTATAGGAGAATTTCAATACAAATAAATTACGTAGACACACGGTAGTGGCTACAGAAAGGTTTAGACAATATTCTAGCCGCAAGGAAGTAGGCGCGAATATAGTGTATTACAGAAGGGAGGTATGTCATAGCATGAAAATAGTAGTTGGGTCTTAAGTTTGTTTTCATGCTGATTGCTAATATAGTTTCCAGCTTCAGGTCGACAAATATGGCTTGTAGATTCATCGTTGTTGGCACGGTGATTGCCTGTTAAGTTTTTCTGCATAAAGGTTAGTGTATGGAAATACATTCCTCACCATGCATTTTTTATGTGGTGATGTAAAGAACTTCCTTAATATTCTGCTATAAGAGTCAGTGAACATACAACAAAGGAAATGCTATTAAAAGAATATGCCAACCTACAGTAAGTTACATAATCTGCATTCCATGAGAAAAAAAAAAATTAAATAAGATACATTCCCTCATAGGGCAACGAAAGCATTTTTGACTATTTTCTAAGCCCCCACAAAGTACCAATCAGTGGGTAGACAAAAAAGGTGTTGCCACAAGCACAATATCATAATAAAAAAAAATATAGAGGGTTGGATGAATCTAGGTTATTAGACTACTTTTCTCACTATACTTACCCTCCTCTAGGAATCAGTTGTAAATTATAATACTTGAACAACTACAATACATGATAGTTAACTTTGAAACTCTGGCTTTTGAGGCTTTGTGGGCATAGCCCTATTTTGAAAAAACAGACATATAGTTTTACTGATACCTTTGTCCCGTGCTCTTATTTTGCAGAACAGAAAAGATGTACTCCCATCTTGCAAAACAGAATAGACATGCTGTAAGTATAACTAAAGCATAGGAAGACCACATTTTTAATAAGCAGACAGGAATATGCTAGGTGAGTGGACATAACAATTCCACTAATACCTTTTTGTATCTACATTTTAATTTTAATGATGCTATGACATTACCAGTGGAAAATACAAAGACAAACCAACAGGCAGTCAGCTTTCCACCCCTGGAAAGTAGAATAGGTTGCGAAAAGTTTTTGATAGTATCCTTTACCAAATTGCATATCGGTTGTTGGCAATGGCCTTTTCCATGATTATTCGGCATGGCCATGTAGTCCATGATTATTCAGCATGGTCATGTAGGAATAATGTTCTATTTTTAACCAGGATTGATATAGCATGAAGCTCTGTACAATGGTTATCAATCTTGATGGAGAAATAGAAGTGAAATCTGAGCCCTAAGGAAACAGCGGTGTGTGACAGTGAACTTACGATGATGTGGATTGGCTAGTGCAATCAAGAGTTGGTGGCAACACATTCCGTCGTCAGGCTGTTTGTATAGTGTTTGAAGAGCTGCGTCATCAGACATGGCAAGATGAATTTGAAGATCCAAAACCATGTTCTGTGTGATATATATACAGAGAAATAAAAAGAGTTAAAGGGCAAACGCAAACTGAGAATGAGTATTCATAGTTCTGATAAATTCACCTTTTTGTCTTTGCAGAAGAACAGATGACCTGTGCATTCTGCATCCCTGAGTAACATCCAAATAATTAAAACCTTAGGGCTGAGGCATAGCCTGCAAGAAAAATTATATCAGTTTGTGGAGAAAAAAATAGATCAATTCCCATGACCCAAAATAGCAGAATAAAAGAAAGGAAAGGTAAGGCACAAGCATGATATACAGCAGAAAGGCAATTAAAACAATAAAAAGAGTAATACAAAGATTGGTGAACCGCTACTTATCAAGAAAAACTGGCTTGCTTAACTACTGTTGAGATATCATCTCTGAACACCTGAAAGGGAACATGCCTTAGTCCAGTGATGTCAACAAAGATTGGTGACACTTAATATTTGTTAACCTTTCTGATTCCGAGTATCTAACTACCTTCTGAACAGACAGAATCTGATTTGAACACGGGAAAAATGGAAGTACATATACTTCAATATCCGACATCTAGATATGCTATGAAATAATCTAAACTAACATGTAAGAAGGCCAGAAGAAGAGAATAACTCACAAAAATGATGAACTGAACTTTGAGAAGGTATTCTCCCAGGATTGAGAAAGTGTTCCCCTGGATCAGCAAGGGAGCTCATCCTAGAATAAGTTGTCATATCATAATTGACTTTGAAAATATCTTGACGCAATAAATTTGTATTGATTTCAACATACTCTTTTTTTTAGATACACCATAGATAAAAAGAACTAACTGCCTACAGTCAAATGCATGCAAGGCAGAGGGTTTACCACAAATGAAAAATCATTACAGTAACCAGCCCTGTGCAAAATTCCCTTCAACTTGCGCATTCGCTGCAGGGTTGGACAAGATCCCTGTAGTGGCAAGCACATGGATGCATTTGGTGCACACGCCACCACCCACCATCAATGCAGCCTGCCAAAGCGGATAAAGAGAACAAGCAGCAGAACTGCAAGAATAGAGGCCACCACTATTAATCTCGCATTCTCATTATGGAAAAGAAGAAAAGTGAAGACTTTAACCTGCATGAGATTCCATTGTGAATGAAAATCCTCTACATGTCCTTTGGCATGTAATAACTGTAAAAGGTGAGCTGATTTTTAGTACCAAACAACAATAGGGAAGTCCTATAAGTACCATATTTGTGCATGAAAAAGATGGCACGGCCATACATAAACATGTATGGATTAATAGTATGAGATAATCCAAGCTCAATTAGTATGCAGCAAACTGAACCCTCACTCAGCAGTATCTTCTAAAAAATGGAATTGCGTTGGATGTTTATCGCAAAGTTGTTACGGCTTAATTAGGACTCATGTATGCTGGTCTAGCCAATTTTAATTCCATTAACAATAGGTAGGAGAATCAGACATGAAGCCAAAACTGAGAGTTGTACAGATGAAGGACTAAGTAATCATATAACCTGAGTACCCATAATATGCAGTAAACATTTTACATAAATCACCTAGTCTAATGAAAAAGAAGGAAAGTAAGAGCTATTTTGGAGCATTCAAGTATTTTTCATTGGCCCAATGCAATAGAATGCAAGGCCTTTTTTTTTACGTGCTTCTCAAAAAATAATATTTTAATGATGCAGCCACTGAAAATTTTGAAGACATTCTCTAAGCTGACAATCAAAATTATTCATGGACTTATCATCTTGTGTAGTGAGTACAATCAGACATTCAGACCTAACCCTTACACTTCTATTTAAAAGCGTTCAGAGGTAGCATATGACAAAAGAACCATTGTATGGGCTGCCCATTTAAATGCAGTCAGGAGTAATTTCCAACAATCTGACCAATGCAGACCTAATCGTCAGGAGTAGTTTCCAACAATCTGACCAATGTGGACCTAATCACTGTCGTAAACACAAATCTGAACACATGCTGATGGATACAATTGATGGAAATTTGCACGACCTGATATCAGGCAGTTGTAACCCCTGCCCCTAATTGAGTAATTGGTGTTTTGTCACACAGATGAACCACTATTTCATATCAGTTGGGGAAGACCAATCAAGTAAATTGGGTTAATGTGAACAAAGTTCTAGGCCAGTACTGGTAACCCTGAACATACATTGGATCTGCCACCACCCGATATCAGTTGAGAAGACTATGGATTAATGAGAAAAAAATATTCTTAGGGCAATACTACTGAATTAATAACGTATTTCTACAAATAAAATTGTGATGCAACAAAATATTGAATGATTGGAACATACAGCCCGAAAATGAAAGCATAGCTGATCGTTAAATGTCCACTATTTTTTCTAAAACATACATGGAAATCAGATAGTTAGCAGAACAATTAAGGATATTTAAGTAAACAAATTAGAGCCCATTGTACTCAGGATAATCTACAGTATGTCTAACTGTGACTGTGATAGTAAGAGAAATTAAGTGGAACACTTTGCCTATGACAGTGCATGGTAACATGTATGTGTTGTACAATGTACATTTAATAAATTTTAGGATGCAAATTAAGGTGGTAATATAATTTTCGAAGACAAAGTCGCATATTCAATAACTATAGGTTGCCCATGTAAGCCTTGTGATGCTTCGTAATTGTAGAGATATAATATACTGATAATTCAAGCTAATACAAACTATTGAACATTGGTTCTAGAATTCCCCAAGCTGAATCTGGTAATATAGAAACAGTGTATGTATAGTAACTAAAAAAGTAGAGATTGGGCATTGGAGATTGGCTCATGTGAAATGGTAAACAATAATTCTAATTAGCAAGCGCAGCACCAGTTTGAATCATGTGAAATGGTAAACAATAATTCTAATTAACAAGCACGCAGCACCAGTTTGGCTCATGTGAAATGCTAAAAACAATATTCAAGCGCACACCAGCTTAATGGCAGAACTCTAAATAGTTAAAATTAAATTCAAATATCCACTGTATTAGTAGATTGGTTTGGATTATAACTGATTTTAACAGATCTGTACTGAGAGGGAAATTACTGCTAAATCAAGAAATTCAAGAAAAAAAGCAAGCAGGCAAGATGGAGAGGAGGAGACTTACGTGGCCATCAGAGTGGAGGCAGCACAAGCTGCAGTGCCCAATCACACCTGTGCTGAAGGGAGGATCTTGGGGAGGCGGCACAGGCTAGATGACCAGGAGAAGAAAGAGGGTGACCTGCCGGCAAAATAGGACCGTGGAGGTGCGTTGCGCCGCTACGGACGGAGAAGAAAAGGCGGCACGCCGCAAGCTGCGCTGGACTTCTGCTCCCTCCTGGCCCAGCGCAGCCTCGGGCGCGGCAGCGACGTCAGCGTCCCTGCCATTTCGGCGTGGCGGCGCAGTGCCGTGGGTCCCTCTGACCAGCGCAGCGCCCAACACTGCAACAGGCACGGCTCGTGGAACACACGAAGCTAGGGTTTCGTGGAGCAGGAGGCGGCGTGGGGAGGCAGGACACAGCCGCGATGACGACCGCCGACAAGGCCCATGGGTGGTGTCGCCCTGTGGCCCGGAAGGCGCAAATCGCGCGCCTCTCGCAGTGAGGCGGCGCGGCGCGGGCTCGACCAGCAGACCGGACGTGAGGGGGTGCAGCTGGAGGAGGGCGGCCGCAGCCGCCGCACCGCCACCGCCAGCGCCGGGCTCTCCATCGGTACGCCATGCGGGGAGGCAGCCATCACCGGGACCTCGTCGGGCGGCCGCACTGCACGCAGAAGCCGCAGTGCCTCAGCCCTTGGTCATTCACCGGTGTGTCAAGGATGGCCTCGTTTGTATTGTCCAGCCGGTGCGCTGCCATGTCGGAGAGAAAGAAGCGGAGTCGCGGGCGAGGGCGGAGGATCGAGCGGCGGAGGCGCGGGGCGGCGGCGTCGGGCGGCGGAGAGAGAAGGACGGAGAAGAGACGACGCCGTTCTTTTTCTCGATGGATCTCGAAAGAAAAAGGAGAAGCGGTTGTATATAACCGTAAAGCAAGGAGCAAAAGGGCAGTAAATATGTAAACACGCTTCACAAAAGCAGTAAACAGGAGTTAATAGAAGATATAACCGTTGATGTGGTGATCAAATGGCTGAAATTATTTTTTGCTAACGTGGATAGGCCAGGTGCCAGAGAGCTTGTTCAATTTAAATAAGTAAATATAAATAAATAGGCAATATGTTGTCTGACAAATCACTACAAAATAAGAAGTCCTGGTGAAACTAGTTTAGAACCTTAGATTTAGATCGAGGTGTATCTATCTCCTCAAAAGTTGAAGGGGTTGCCCCTGTCGTTCCTTCTTGACTTGACAGCTTCGATTTTTGTAGCAGCCGACCAGGAGGTAATGGCTCAACCCTAGAATACTGATATAAACAGCATCACATGATATGTTGTTTAGAAGATGGGAATAACTACTCGCAGGGAGTAGAAAAACCTCTTCTATATATATATATATAAGTTGTATAAAGGCCACAGTACTTTAAGGAGGGTAAACAAATAACAGGCTATGTATAGTATTATATATGTAATAAATATAGGGGATTTATTCATTTTGATATTAAATAATTTGGCACTTTGTGTGGGTACCATATCAGGCAATTGAGTTTCATGGTAAAAATATGTTGTAATCTACAACTTTGGTCTTTGTAAGTAAGATGCTAGAAATTTTTGTATGGACAACAGGGATTTGAGGACGTACAGGACCGTCGACCATGTGTAAGTGTACAATGTGTGCCCGAGCAATTCATTCAAACTCTCTAGAAATCAGAAGAGCATGGTTGTTGCACCGTAAAAAGTAAGCAATGGATCAGCGTCGACCTGAAAGGTAAGGCATTGAACTTTTGCAGATCGTGAGGGGCCAGCTTCGTCGTTCTCGGAAGAAGTAGGTAGTATGTACCTCCTGCGTCTATGAGTGTTGTTTTTTGGTCGGTGTGGTCAGGAACTTGGCCAGCTGCAGTAAGTTGTCACAAAGAGGTTAAAAGCTTAGGTACAATCATGAGCCATTTTATGCACACCATAAGTGGCAAAATGACGTTACCCTGTTCTGGACTGTCCAAATGAACGCGTCGTCACCTGCAGCCTGTGTCCATAAGTATGCACGTGACCTTGCATTTAGTATCTGGTAAGCAACTTAATAAGAACCTAATATATCATAATGAATGAGGTTGATGCATGTGCTTATTCAAAGAATACGTGGTGCGTAAATAGATTTAGCGAGGCATCAGAAATAAGAACTAACTGACAGGGAGAGGTGGCAAATACTATGAATCTAAATGGTAGCAATCGGAAATCTTAAACACCCATGAATCGTATAGAAGTGGATGGGGAACCGAGAGAGATGGGATTCAGATGGGCACCTCGACGATCTCAATGTTGTAGGCGGTATTTTTTGTGGACGACGCCGTTTTGCGGCGGCGCCAGCGGCGAACGCAGCGACGACACGCAGCCGGATCCTGAGACCGTGCGGTGAGGATGGCGGACGGCGGCGGCGGGGTTTATGCAAAGCAGGCTGCAGCGGCGAGGATGGCTGGGATCGATGGGCGGGATCCTGACGCAGGGGATGGAGCAGCTGTGGAGGCGGGCGGCTGATCTGCACCGGCGGTGTGGGGAAGCGCAACGGGAGCAGGGGAGGGAGCGGCCACAACGCCGGCGGGGTTGGGATGAGCGTGTTTGAGGTGGTAGAGAGTGCGGGAAGGTTTTCTTTTTTTCCCTCAGTGCTTTTTCTCTACCGGACGTTTAGATAAATGGTCCGTATTTTTTCGTCGTTCGAGGAAGGAACTGAAGGCTGTCGCATCCACGTTTACTGTTACCGTAACAGTATGAAATGTGAAAGGCGGAGGCTCGATGCCTCGCTTATAGTAGTATTTGTATAGA